>CM074448.1:2540000-2965000 GCA_037101425.1 Elopichthys bambusa
ACAAGAGCCTCAGCTGTGCGAGGAATTTAGTGAGGTATCAGTTTTTGAGTTTCTGAGATTAAACAAGTTTTAGAAATTGAGCCATGCCGTTTTTTTGAAAGCACCATTGTGGGATCATCAAAAAATTCATGCTAAATTCAGTAGTACTGAATCAAGAAGCATCAGTTTTATTTATTTCTCACATTATTTATTGTTTTTTTTATTTTAATCAAGTTTTTCAATTTTCTCTCTTGTAGTTATTGGTCTGGCTTTTAAATGTTGTTCAGGGGTATTTAAGATTTTTTTTATATGCAAAGAAGCACAGTGATGATGTCAATGCCCCCCGAAGACACACAATTAGGCATCAATGCATTGATACTGCCCACCAAAGAATGTGCTTAATAACAGACATTAACTCAAAGTCTATAGACTGGCTATTGATAAAATGTCTCATGCTTACCATATTTCTCATTTTAACCCATTGATATAATTCTTGTTTAAAGTGTCACTTGAAAGGTTTTTACCTATATGTGTAGTGTTCACAACAACTAACTACCTATAATTGTATAAAAAGACCATCTAAAGAGAACCAGTAAAAATATCACAACAATAACAAATGTCAATGATTGAACAACCATAGAAAACAAAGCATAACATGGAAAATGTAGATTTAGGAGTCTGAAGTGTGTCTGGTACTAGATCTCTGGGATTTAAAAAAAATAAATAAAGCAAAATTAAAAATGAAATGACGTCTCTTCATTCCTTTGTAATACTCACTTGAACATGAAGTTACATAACCAGTAGCCAACCAACCCTCAACTATCAGAAACTAGTGT
The DNA here is from genome assembly GCA_037101425.1 of Elopichthys bambusa. NCBI lineage: Eukaryota > Metazoa > Chordata > Actinopteri > Cypriniformes > Xenocyprididae > Elopichthys > Elopichthys bambusa. Next base: position 2,540,816 of record CM074448.1, read on the forward strand.
TTTGATAATGAAATACATGTATCATTTCAGATTACCACACAACTCTCTACATTTATATAAAAAAATAAAAATAAAAAAGTCTGATCCAAAGATATCAAGGATAAGCTCTTCCTGAAATTATCACCTACACTGTAACAATTTTGGTTTAACTTAAAGTCCTGATTGCCTTAAAATTGGGTTCACTGAAAGTAAAAATTTGAGTTAATACAAAAAGACTGGTTCAAACAGAAAATCTAAATATTATCTGAACATTAGTGAATCAAGGTTGATTTGACAAAAAAAAAAAAAAAAAGTGATCAATCATGAACTTTTTTTTACAGTATACAAATACATACAGCTGATATGTATGTTTTCAAATCACTTTAGTCAATTCATATTCTTTCATATAATCAATTTGCCATAAATACAAGATATGTGAAGTGAGCAACACATCTGTACTCCACACAAATAAGGACACATGGACTGCATAAAATTTGGGCTTTTCTTTTATTTGTCACAAATTCAAAAAAGGTGGTCCTTTACTTGCCGGGGAGGATGATGCCATCATACTGAAAGACAAAGAATAAACAGTATGTAAATTCTGAGAAATAGAAAACAAATTTGATATCTAATCAAACGCTGTCTATTCAATTCACATTTACTTGTATAATGCTTTTCACAACAGTTTCAAAGCAGCTTTACAAAACATGCATATTTCTACTTTACAGTCTAGGTGTATAGAAACATTAACTGAATTGGAAAACAAAGTTCATTATTACAGTTGGCACTGGAATGTGAACAAATGGCAAATTTATATAGTTAAATTGTTTAAATATACAATAAACCTGAACTTCTGACAGGTTGTGTCCAATATTAAAATTTGTGATCATAAATCATAGCACAGCATCACAAATAGTAGTAGAGAGAACTTCTGCCATGGCATTAACAGCAAAAAAAAAAAAAAAAGTTTAACCTTAGCAACAAAACTAATAGAAGTTATTAAAAATAGTGAATAAATCAATGAAATGCACTGCAGAAACGGCAACTAGTTACAGAAGTTATGAAATTATGAAACTTTAATGACTATACCACTTGTTTGCCCATTTTAACAGTACAATTTTTGGGTGTTTACACCTTCCTGCTCTAAATAAACCCAATGATGTCTCAATATTACAGCTACCAGTGCAAAAACAGCAAACCATCCTTTCCAATAAAAGATGTCTGTCTAACATCAAATCAACTGTAAAGAGTAAAGAAAGCATTGGAACGCAGTAATGAGCCAAAGAAGGTCAGTGAGCTGTGCAAAAAAGTAGTTTTACTAGAACATGGACTATTTGGGAATGGAGTCAAGTTGGGTCCCCAGGTATTTAAACACGCACCTTCTGTTGGAACCAGCGCATAGCCTCCTCCTTGCGGATACGGTGCTTGGCGCCGATGCGGCCCTGCTTCCTCTTCTTGTCAGCAATACTGAAACCAGGTCTGCCAAGAACCTACAGTGAACACAGGTAAGGACTGTTTATTCCGGTCACAGAAACACAGCAATTACAGGTTAAGGTTAAATGATGTGACTGCTTTCATCTGTTCTGCACAGAATCCCTCAAAAAAAACCAACAAAAAAAAAAAAACACTTTAATTACTAATTTTAACTCCTAATAATACACAACTCAAAATGAAAAACATAAAAAGGTTAGTTCACCCAAATTAAATTTGTCATTAATTACTCACCCTCATGTCATCCCAAACCTGTACGACCTTCGTTTTCTTCTTCGGAACACAAACTAAGATATTTGATGAAATCCGAGGGTTTCTGAACCACACCAGCAATGTCATTGTACATTTTGAGGTCCAGAAAGGTACTAAAGACATCGTTAAAACAGACGACGTGACTACAGTGGTTCAACCTTAATGTTAAGCGACGAGAATACTTTGTGCGCAAAAACAAAAAAACAAGGACTGGAACTATTTGAACTGTTGTCATACACGGTTGACGTAGTTTTTACGTCAGAACGCCAGCTCAGTATTGGCCGGCTCCTGCGTCAGAACCACACGCATGCTTCGTGCTGCTCACATGATCAGCTTTGGCCAATACTGAGCCGGCATTCGGACGTAAACACGGAAGTGCTGCACTGCGTTCACTACAACTGCGTATGACAACAGTTCAAATTGTTTAATAAAGTCGTTATTTGTGTTTTTGCGCACAAAAAGTATTCTCGTCTCTTCATAACATTAAGGTTGAACAAGTGCAGTCACGTTGACCATTTTAATGTAGTCTTTACTACCGTTCTGGACCTCAAAAGGTGCAATGACATCACTGTCTACGTGTGGTTCAGAAACCCTCGGATTTGATCAAATATCTTAATTTGTGCTCTGAAGATGGACAAAGGGCTTACGGATTTGGGATGACATGAGGGTGTGTACTTAATGACAAATTGCATTTTTGGGTGAACTAACCCTTTAAAACCTTAATTCTAACAATAATAGGTTGTAATATAACAGCAACAGCTGTAATGTAAACGGATGCATTTTACTGATCCAAAAGGTGACATTTATGTAGCTCACCACGTAGAAGTCCAAGCCGTAGATTCCAATGCTTGGGTCGTACTTGATGCCCAAATCAATGTGTTCCTGGATACCAAAGCCAAAGTTTCCTGTGTCTGAGAAGTTGTTCTTTCTCAACTCGTACTCACGCACCTGAACAAAAACACAATGAATGATGATTTATAAAAAAAAATTTAAAAAAAGCCCACTGTGGACTAATCAGAATGTAGTCAGTTCCCATAAATACACACAAAAACACATTCCTCTCACCTTCAGACCCTTCTCCAAGATTTCCTCAGCCTTGGCTCCACGGACTGTGCAATGGACTGCAATCTTTTCGTTTCTACGGATACCAAAGGATCGCACAGTATAGCGGGCTGGTGGGAAACATACAGAATTAACGCATGGCACAACTTTACAAACAGCTACAAATGCCACTCCACATTCATAAGGTGTAACAATGTGAAAGGTGGAAAAAGCCACCTACCCTTGGAGAAGACAGGAGTCTGGCCTGTCAGCTGTTCCAGAACCTTAGCAGCACGGGTCAGTCTGTCACCGCTTTCTCCCACACAGATGTTCAGGCATAGTTTGCGGATGCGCAGCTCCCTCATCGGGTTCTCCTTCTTCTCGCTCTGGTCCTGTAACATTACAGTGAAATAAATAGCTGTCATGAAAGCGGTTTCTCACAAACCTGCACCAGCTCTCTCAATATCATGCTAAAGCTGGAAATCAAATAAAAAACCATAGCTGTTTTTAGCACTTACTGATGGTGTAAGTTTTTTAAACAAAGGGGAAACTTTAACGAACACATTACGATCCGAAATGAACATGCCCGGACACATCCACCATTTGGTGAGCTGCTAGCATGCCGATATAAGCCAACAAACTGTCATAATAAACACTACATACAACTGAGCTCCCGGTAATTCATTCGGACCCTGCCGTTTTCATAAAAACAACGTACAGGGAGTATTGGAAACACCTAAGTAACTTTAAACGAGTCAATGACGTGCCGTCTCGGCACTACAGCACACTGTGAAGCTAACGCCAATATCCGCCGCATCAAATCATTCTGGCCACAAATATCACCATCATTTTGTTTGACACAGCAACAGCGACTGATAACGGTGTGCTTCATGTTATTATTGCATAAAAACAAGCAGATGTTTGCTGATTTTGATGATACACCTTCGTGATCACAGTTTCTGCTGTACTCACCGCCATGTTTGATCACTTAGAAGAGGACGATATACTTCCGGCGCAGAGCATTTATGCTGGGTTTTAATACCTCAGAACTACACTGCCCATCTTTCCTTGCGCTCAAGGACGACCTTCCGGTAATATTTAAAGACGCGTAAAATCAAAATGGGACTTTTGTGACTTTTAGTCCATTATAAGCATATTTGTGGCAGTTTTGTGAACATAGATCTTAATATCTGACATATAATTATGACTAAGATCCACCTTCTTTTATGTCATATTAGCCTACATGCTAATTTGGTCGGTAACAGGACAATAGGACTTTATTAAATCAGACCTCATCCAAAGTTTTAATTAAAAGTTTAGTATTACCTGCAAGTATTACCTGCTTTTGAAAAGTAACAAATTGTACTAAATTTATAGAGATAAATTGTATTTTATGAGGAAAGGAAGTACACAGTTTTACTAGCCTATAAAAACGTAATTCCAGTTTTATTCTTCAGAATATGGAAATCAAATATGTTATTCAAGTATGATATGATACTGCAGATATTTTTTTAACATGTTTATTTTCACAGTTCACAGTGAAATAGAGTTTACATGCACTGTTTTTGACTGTATTCTGAAAAAAAAAAAAAAATTAAAGCATTTGGCATAACTGCATGATCTGTTGCATGTTTTTAATTAAAAAAAATAATAATAATAATTAAAAACAAAGATGTTGTATAGCTTAGTACAATGATTAGGCCTACCTCTCCATATTTGGAGAGGATTCTACAAAATCATTTTACAAATACACATCCGATTCCTACACACACAATAACAACCACTAACCATGCATAGACATGCCTAAAAGAACATTCAGAGGCAACAATACTGTCAGTGTCATTGATTGGGTTTGGGTGAATAATAGCATCAGTATCAGGAACAAGAGCAGCGGAAGGACTCGGCACCGTCAAAACAGGGAACCCCAATTCTCTTTGCTCCTTCAGAGCATTGGTCAAAAATGCAAGAGCTCTTTTGGGAAACGCAGGCGGAGAGAACAGATTATGCTGGTGAACGAAGAAGTGGAGTAATGAACCATCTAGTGCACATCGCTCGAAGTATCCGAACAGCTTCATGAAGGAGACAGACATCTGGCCTGGAGACCAAAGGGAATCCTGCACTCGGTCTGAGAGGACGTGGAAGAAGGCTGTTTTCCCATGGTAGGAACACAGAGGCTCAAGCTCTTTGGGATACCGCTGCTTCAGTCCCTCAATCAGACACTTTAGAAGCTGCAAACAGCGTTTCCTAAGAGAGGAGAGAACAGGTTAGAGGAAGCATGACTTAAAGTTACAGGTGCTGGTCATATAATTAGAATATCATCAAAAAGTTTATTTATTTCACTAATTCCATTCAAAAAGTGAAACTTGTATATTATATTAATTCATTACACACAGACTGATATATTTCAAATGTTTATTTCTTTTAATTTTGATGATTATAACTGACAACTAAGAAAAATCCCAAATTTAGTATCTCAGAAAATTAGAATATTGTGAAAAGGTTCAATATTGAAGACACCTGGTGCCACACTCTAATCAGCTAATGAACTCAAAACACCTGCAAAGGCCTTTAAATGGTCTCTCAGTCTAGTTCTGTAGGCTACACAATCATGGGGAAGACGGCTGACTTGACAGTTGTCCAAAAGACGACCATTGACACCTTGTACAAGGAGGGCAAGACACAAAAGGTCATTGCAAAAGAGGCTGGCTGTTCACAGAGCTCTGTGTCCAAGCACATTAATAGAGAGGCGATGGGAAGGAAAAGATGTGGTAGAAAAAGTGTACAAGCAATAGGGATAACCGCACCCTGGAAAGGATTGTGAAACAAAATCCATTCAAAAATGTGGGGGAGATTCACAAAGAGTGGACTGCAGCTGGAGTCAGTGCTTCAAGAACCACTACGCACAGACGTATGCAAGACATGGGTTTCAGCTGTCGCATTCCTTGTGTCAAGCCACTCTTGAACAACAGACAGCATCAGAAGCGTCTCACCTGGGCTAAAGACAAAAAGGACTGGACTGCTGCTGAGTGGTCCAAAGTTATGTTCTCTGATGAAAGTAAATTTTGCATTTCCTTTGGAAATCAGGGTCCCAGAGTCTGGAGGAAGAGAGGAGAGGCACACAGTCCACATTGCTTGAGGTCCAGTGTAAAGTTTCCACAGTCAGTGATGGTTTGGGGTGCCATGTCATCTGCTGGTGTAATTTTTTGAGATACTGAATTTTGGGATCAGTTTTATGAAGCAACGCAAGTTGAGATTAATATTTTGTTAATAAAGTGGTAAATTATGTTGTTGTTTTTTTTGTGCAAACAAAGCACTGGCATCACTTCATAAAATGGTGGTTAAACCACTGGAGTCACATGATTACTTTAATGATGTCTTTACTAACTTTCTGGGACTTGAAAGTGGGAGTTCTGTAAGCTGTCAATGGAGGAACAGAAAGCTCTCAGATTTCATTGAAAAAATATCTTAATTTGTGTTACGAAGATGAACGAAAGTCTTACAGGTTTGAAACAACATAATTAATGACAGAATTTTCATTTTTGGGTGAACTAACCCTTTAACCTACCTAATATTAACCTACTTAAACATACCGGCAACACTTGTTGGAAGAACTCTCACAACACGTCTTCTTATTGCCATGATATTGCATCATCTCTTTTTCAATGTGAGAGAAGGATATCCGCCAGCTCTCTGAAAAAAAAAACCTCCAATATATCAAGAATTTACACTTGGTTTTATATATAGAAACCTACGGTTTATGACTAAGTTTTAAAGGGGTCATGAACTGCGTTGTTTTATTGTTTTATCATTTTTCCTGTGGTGGACTTATAATGTTAGTATGTTTTTTTACATCCAAAATGGTCATAATTTAGAATTAAAAGGCATTTTTCCTACCCTGATGTTAGCACTCTTATTTCAGCACACTGCTGTGATTGGCTGACATCTTTGCAATATGAAATAGTTAAGTATTACTCTCTCGAAAACTTTTTACTATTACAGCTCTCAAGGTTAACTAATCGTGAAAAGTGTTGATTATAGCATTACACTTAAATCTATGGCATTATATTTAGATCGTGGCATGAAAGGCTGCAGTAATGAACACTGTAGCCAATCACAGACGATGTTGTTGAGCGCGTGAAAGCAGTGATCTCGTCATTGTAACTCAATTTCTGCACACTAACGAATGCTTTCATCATAACTAACATTGCAAACGCGATGTATACGAGATTCGTTGAATAAAACAGGAGTTTTGGCACGTCCAGAATTCGTTCACTGATAAACTCACGCTATTTGATTGACAGCTCCAGCGATTGTAAAGGGAGCGTTCTTTGATCGCTTTCTATATATAATTTAATCACCATTTAAATTATATTTACATTATTTTCATCCAACTAAGAGAAACAATGTGAAGTTGACAGTTTAGTCACTGGTTTGATTTACTGACACACAGACAAAGATCATCTGACTGTACATGAATCATTAATATCAGATCAGGCATTAGAATGAACACAGTTACTTACATGATGCTGTATTACTGTTGAGTCCATATCATAAAAGTCTGTTTGCAAATGCAATTGATTTACCAAACAATCCACAGTGAAATGTACCGAATACAAATAAATAAAGCTCAACTGAGACATTCACATTGTTGAAAATAAATAACCATATTCCTAGCATTAGGATCCTTTGAAAGGTCCTTTGAAGATCCTCCTCATCTCTCAACACACCAGTGGGCGGGGCTAACGTTGGAATGATGAAGTAGGCCTTGATTTCTTCTGCAGAGGCAGTGTTTCAACTATCTATGTCGTAGGCAGATCCCAGGACGTGTCATTTGATGGGTCTGGTGTCAATAAAAGCTTTTATTGGACTAACAAGGAAGTTTTCATTTCTAAAACTTACAGGATATTCTTTTAGTACGATGACCTCTTACATATCAAAATCTCAGGGAAAAGTTGATTTCTCAGTTCATGACCCCTTGAAAGAACACTTAAAGGTTCTATATAGGAGAAATGTCTTAAATGATTGCATAAGGAAATTAAGAAACGTTTGTCATGATTGAATCTGTATGGTTCCAGCATATACCTTTGGCATCATCTTGGAGGTTTCTTCCTTTTGGTCTCTTTGGGACGAAATACACTGCCTTACTTATGAACTGGCGGCGACATTTCTTTCCAAGCCACTTGTCTATATTGGGACCGGCACGTGCCGCTTGTGGCCAACCTTGTGACACCTCAAGAGTAGGTACGATATCTACAGACATCACATCATCTTCTTTCTCTTTGTTGTTAAATTCAAGGGTCACTGCCGGTGAATTGACCAATTTTCTGTTTATCACCCAACCTTTACCTGTAAAGGGGCGACAGAACCAAAAACAATCTCAAATGTATACGATACATCTCTAAAGTTTAGGTTTAGAGAAAGAAATTAATACTTTTATTCAGCATGGATGCATTAAACTGACCAAAAGAGACAGTAAAGACTTTTGCATTGTTACAAAAAGATGTTTGTTTCAACTTTCTAATAGTTAAAGAATCCATCAACAAAATCAAGTCCCATCCTACATTTTTTCTTGTTAGAGCAGCCGTTTCTCTCGGATATGCACAATAGGGAAGAAAAGAATAACGTAAGCTCTGTTTCGTGCCGGCTTTAAGCAGGATACCTGGTTACAACATTGATATTATTAATCAGAAATGTTTCTTGAGCATCAGATCAGCATATCAGAATGATTTCTAAAGGATCATGTGACACTGAAGACTGGAGTGATGATGCTGAAAATTCAGCTTTGATCACAGGAATAAATTACATTTTACAATATATTCACATAAATAACAGCTATTTTCAATTGTAATATTTCACAGTGTTACTGTTTTTACTGTATTTTGGGGAAAAAATGCATAAGAAACTTTTTACTAAACATAAAAAAAAACAACCCCAGACTTTTGACTGGTAGTGTATAAAAGAGCCATGTGAACATGTACACAAGTGAACATGATGAGAAACTGATCAACACACCTTTAAAATGATTGCTAATGAATTTACGGACCAAGCAGTGCATTTCTTCTTTGATTTTGGTGGCTGAGATGGTTCGTTCATCCTCCAGAAGAAAGTGCTGGATTTCTTTACGTGTGGCTTTTACAAGCTTCGCCTTATAAAACAGTCCTTGATATTCTTCCAGTTCTGACAATTCAAGCCTTGGGACTTTCAGTTTCAGCATAATGTCAAACTCGTTGGGTTTGTTGATCTGTTGGTAATAAAATTACAGTTTATCATTACATTACACATCACTTTAAACAATTTTAAATAATTTCAGTCATTACTTTGTTCTTCAAGGTGTGGAGGATTATTACACTACTGTTGAAAAGTTTGGGTTTGGTAAGATGATTTTGAAAGAAGTCAATTATGCTCACCAAACCTGCATTTATTTCATCAAATATGCAGTAAAACAGTGAAATATTATTACAATCTAAAATAATTTGTAATACTTTAATATATTTTTAAATGCAATTTATTCCTGTGATCAAAAATTTTCAGCATCATTACTCCAGTCTTCAGTGTCAAATTTTCCTTCAGAAATCATTCTAACATGATGATTTGCTGCTCATGAAACATTTCTGATTATTATCAATGTTCCGTACTATCTGTCACTTTTGATCAATTTAATGCTTCCTTGCTGAATAAAAGCACTGATTTATCTAAAAAAAAAACATCCCCAAACTTTTGAACAGTAGTGTATATTCATCTGATACCAACCTGAACTCTTTCTATTTGACACTACTAGCTGATTTTTGTATTATCGTTCATATTTTTCACCTTCACCATCTCATAGTAGCTGCCGCTAGTGAGAACCGAGACTTCTCTGAAGAAGGGCTGATCCTCATTATTCTTCAGGTATTCCAGCAGGCTTTCAATCAGATGATTTACTATCTTCACAGCGCTCTGTTGGTCAACCTTACGCAGCCGTAGATCTCGACTTCTCTGCCTTATCAAGCGGTCCAGCTGGGGCGAAATCGAAGAAACATCTCCAGGAGTTCCAAAGGAAACTGTCAAGATGGGATGGCTAAATTTATCATTACCGAACAAACCTAAGCAAACACCATTCTTCTCCAGAGGTTATTCTGGAAATCACACTTCATACAAAATGGCCACAATGCACAAACAATAACACAGTAAAGATCCTCCTCATTACTTGATCTCGTTTGACTTTCCATGTTGGAGCGTTGAATATCCCAAGGTCTCAGATACAGGGCTTGATCCTCCGACGTAATTCTCAATCCAGACTAAAACTGAAATGCAGTGTCAATGCAAATTAAATATGCCGTAAGAAGTACTGACATTTTTGTTTTACAGGCAGTTGTGTAACGCCAGGGAGCATTTACACCCTGTTTTATGGCTTTAATAAATTTTAAGACTGAGTACATAAATGAAAACTGCTAAAGAGGCAGAACAGGGATGTTTTGACCTATTTATAAGTGTACCTTTCAACAAGAACAAAAGAATGGCACAGAATCAACAAGTCATTAAAGCTAGTTAACTTTGTGGTGCATACCGTGAAACTGCATTTTATCTATTTGTTATTTAAATTTTCACAAGCATACTAATCATTGATATGCATGAACGCAGACTTACCCAGTTCCTGGTCCAGAGAATATAATCCATACGGAGACACAGCACAAAGGTATATTGATTCTAAGCTCCTCCCTGCCATGCTCTTTCACTTTACAGTAAAAGGTTCAGGTTGACTGTGATCCTGTGATGTAAAAGCGAAACTTAAGGAACACGTTTGCATGATGCTTACCTGCTGCATTGACTGCAGGCGTCACTCAGATGGCATGTTTTCAGGTGTTTCAGCTGAAAGCACTACATGTGCAAAGGCCTGCCTGTTGTAATGTGCTGAGCAAAGTGCTCAAGGTTAACCATTAGTGGTTTCTGCTAACACTTTATATGTCAACAGTATACTAGTACTTACAAATGAATTAGTTCATAGTTAATATATTGTAGTCTCTACATTGTTAATATATCAATAGGCTATATACAAATAGTGAGTTTTTCCATTTTTTTTTCACTGTAACACAATTATTGTTTAAATAGCTTGTAGTAAAATAATTTTTAATTGGTATTTAGAAGTAAATAGTTGTCACTTTAGATTAGGTTCACGAAAAATGGGGAAATGCCATTAATTAAGTGCTTTAAACTAGGGATGCACCGATCCGATACTTAGATCGTGTATCGGCTCCGATACTGTCATTTTTGCCGGATCGGGTATCGGCCGGACGGGACCGATCCAAATCCGATATTGTTCTTGTACTATTGTTCTGTGTTATTGTTAAGCTCCACAAAAGGCACAAAAAGATTAAAAAGCACCATCAGTTTCTGTGCACTATATTCCAAGAGTTCTGAAGCCATTCCGTAGTTTAATTTGAGGTACAGATAAATATTTAAGTAGTTAAATTAAAGTTGCCTCCCTCTGCTGGCTGTCAGTCATTCTCCATTTAGCATTCAGACTGCGTGTCACAGTCAACACAATGAAACTCTCTTCAAGATAAATAAATGTTTCTATTATTATACTTCATCTGTAGAAAACGATACCGGTAATACAATACGCATTAATATATCTTCACTTTGTGCTTTGAACTTTTCAATGCGGAGCGCTGCTGCTGCGCGCTGTGACTCCATGATGCTTCAAGCGCATCATTCTGCACACGGGATGCGCATAAGCGCTTTGTTCCGCTCTGTATGGGAGCCGTTCATATTATAATACTTTTGCGCAATGAAAGATTGTTAATAGCATTTTTTGTTCTGTCCTATCTATCATATGTCCTCATAAAAAAAAAAAACTCAGCTATAAATTTAAAAGAAATGTCTTTTAATTTTATAGTATAGCCTATATTTATATATAAACATATTTAGTTTATGTCATGTATGACTCAAACATTCATGAAAAACAAGTCATGAGTCATGGATGAAGGAGTCAGCTGGACTCCTGTTTATTTTGAGTGTCTACCAAGCTAGAAAAGCTATTTCTGCATCAGTGCAACAACTGTAAATAAACCATTATTTAATAAGTAATTCATTTGTGTCTGTTTGTTAATTTGTTTTACAAAGTTAGTAAAGTAATGTTTAAGTCAAGCCTTGCACACGATGATCCCAGTTTTTTCCACACAGTGAGGCATACAGTTTATTAGGTAATTTAGCACTTTTTATTATTATTACTTGAATATCGGATCGGTATCGGCCGATACTGAATCCCAGGTATCGGAATCGGTATCGGAAATGAAAAAGGCGGATCGGTGCATCCGTACTTTAAACCAACCTTTATTGGACATTAATTGCATTCATATCCAGTGTTCCTCAAAATGTTTACAAATACATTAAAAACACATACACGTTGTCGTATGTGGCATAATGGTTTTTATACTGTACAAACTATATATATATATATATATATATATATATAAAGGAACAATTAATACTAATGTAGTTCATTTCCAATAAAGGTTTGTTTAAAGCACTTAATTAATGACATTTTTCCATTTTCCATGACCTAATCTAAAGTGAGAACTCTTCAGGGTTAATAAGTTGTTAACAAAGCATAAAAAACATTATCTAACTCTTTACATATGAGCTAATTAAACAATAATAATTGGTTGATTACAGTGACAGTGAAACCCCCTGCTCAGATATCTAAACTGCTGGATAAAATTTACTAAACAAAATTACTTATCAATAATAGCAACATGAGACAATTGAAAACTGTCTTTCAGCCTAAAAGTGTGGATATGTGATAATGTTATTTTAGTATTATTTATATACTATTATAGTATTTATTATTTTAAATTAGCTTACATTTTTAGTTTTCATTTCAATTTTTAAGTTTTAGTAAATTTGTTGTGCTATTGTCATTTTTAGTCATTTTAGTACTTCAACTTATATTTTATTTTAGTTAGTTGCTATGCCAAATTTAAACGTTTTTCATCTAACTTTATATTAAATTTCATATCAATTAACAAAATTATTTTTTGTTAATTTTTGTTTTAGTTAACAATAACAGCAGAGATGACAGAAAAGATTAGAAAAAAGAATATTAAAGCAAAACTTATTTATATTTATCATGTTAAAAAATAATTTATTTATGAATGCACTTACAATAAAACCCATTCAAAGTACTTTGACAAGAAAGAATAATGGCACAATCTCTGATGAATGATCATTGTTTATTTTTCTAATAGTTTTCTCCTAATATGTTCAGAAATACATGGTTTCCTCCTTTCCTTCGGAAGCTTTTACGGTGGGTTTTTATCAGCATAAGCCAGTCCTTTAAAACCGTGCTCAGGTTCTGAGACATTGCAGTGTAGGATGTCGATGAGGCTTGCTGTGTGTCTGGCGGGACGATTCATTTAGCTTTGGCTGCCTTCTGAGCAGACTTGGTCACCTTGCCGGCAGTGGCGGCTTTCTTGTCAACAGCCTTGATGACACCAACAGCGACGGTCTGCCTCATGTCACGCACAGCAAAACGACCTGGAAAGCAGTAGCGGGATGGTAGGGAGTTTAAATACAACCAGAATGTTTATTTGACGTTGCATATTTAACATAAGTGATCACACTTACCCAGTGGTGGGTACTGAGAGAAGCTCTCCACACACATGGGCTTGCCAGGGATCATAACAATAATGGCAGCATCTCCAGATTTAAGAGCCTTGGGGTTGTCCTCAAGCTTCTTGCCAGAACGACGGTCAATTTTCTCCTTGAGTTCAGAAAACTTGCAGGCAATGTGAGCGGTGTGGCAGTCCAGCACTGGGGCGTAGCCTTGAGAGATCTGACCAGGGTGGTTCAGGATGATGACCTGGGATGAAGAGGGGTACATGATAGAGCACTTTATATCCTGTCAGTTATAGTATAATGATCATTCACATAATATTCTCTCATTTAAATCTAACCTGAGCGGTGAAGTTAGCAGCCTGCTGGGGTGGGTCGTTCTTGCTGTCTCCAGCCACGTTGCCACGACGGATGTCCTTGACGGACACGTTCTTAACGTTGAAACCAACGTTGTCACCGGGGAGAGCCTCAGCAAGAGACTCGTGGTGCATCTCAACGGACTTGACCTCAGTGGTCACGTTGGCAGGGGCAAAGGTCACAACCATACCAGCCTTCAGAGTTCCGGTCTCAACACGTCCGACAGGCACAGTTCCAATACCTGAAGGAAAAACACGGAGAATGTTTGAGTGACAGACAACAGAACATCCATGATCTCACATCAGAGATAATTGTGAATGAGGTTAGAGGCAGTGTTGTTATTGTTAGTGAAAACTAAAAAGCAATTTCTTTAAAGAGAACATATTATACCCTTTTACTAGACACTAGAATAGGTTTTCGTGCTTGAATGTTCAAAAAAGTCATTTTTTTCCATATTTGACATTGTTGCAGCTCCTCTCTTCCTAGTCTGTCAGTAACGCTCTGTTTAGCCAGGTTGCCAGGTTTTTTTTAAAAACAAAACTCACCCAATTGCTACTCAAAACTAGCCCAATCGCATTTCAGGAGGGTTCCCCTGGAAAAATTCACATTCCAGGGGCTAAATATAATGTCATTTGGGGTCGCTTCGACCCAGGGACATAAAAAAACAACCCGCGGCAACAGTGTTAAAGTAGCCCAATTCCGCAGGAAAACTGTGGACTTGGCAACACTGCTGTTTAGTTCCTGTCTCTGTGATGCCCCTGCTTCTGAAAAGCGTAATGTGCTCTGATTATTTTCATGACTTAGAAACTAAATAAAAAGTTTGCAAATTTATTTTAGTTTTGGATTCATGGTATACCATAAAACACAAAACCTTTACAACCCAATTGCATTAAACATGAAAATGACACTTATTGGGAAAGGATTATAAATAAGGATTCTTAAATATTTTAGAGCTTGGCATAACTAGAAAAAATGTATATCCATTATAACAATACCCATAAGGTTATAAGATTTTATTAATTTACATGACTTTTCCAGGTCTAGAAATCAAACTTTTAAAATACTATTCATATATACAGGTAAGAATATTAAAAGTGTTTTTAAATGATACCATGTAGTGCATTAAAGGATTAGTTCACTTCAGAATTAAAATTTACTGATAATTTATTCACCTCCATGTCATCCAAGTTATTCATGTCTTTCTTTCTTCAGTCGAAAAGAAATTAAGGTTTTTGAGGAAAACATTCCAGGATTTTTCTCCATATAGTGGACTTCAACAGGGACCAACGAGTTGAAGATCCAAATGTCAGTTTCAGTGCAGCTTCAAAGGGCTCTACATGATCCCAGACGAGGAATAAGGGTCTTATCTAGCGTCATTTTCTAAAAAATGTAATAGCTGTGATGCGCTACGATGTCGTATGATGATGTAATCATGTTGGAAAGGTCACATGGAACGCAAGGACACGCAAAGGTAGGCGGAAGTACCGAGCAAGTGTTTACAAAGCGAACATGCAAAAACTAAATCAAACGGCCTTTACAAAAAAAGGTAAAATGATGTCGGATGTTAAAAAAATTCAAATCTAATAACACTGATTGGTGGTAAATGTTACCTCCAATCTTATACACATCCTGCAGAGGCAAACGAAGAGGCTTGTCGGTGGGCCGAGTGGGTGGCAGGATGGAGTCCAGGGCCTCGAGAAGGGTAACACCACTGGCAGCACCTTCCTTCCTCTCAATCTTCCATCCCTTGAACCAGGTCATCTATTATCCATAAGGAAAAATGGAAAAGAAAAAGCATGAACAATCGCAATGATCACAAACCCTTTAGAATCTTCTTTAGAAGAATCTATGCAACTTTTTCCATCCCAGGAAAAAGCAGACGCTCACGTTTGTGCTGGGCTCCAGCATGTTGTCTCCATGCCATCCAGAGATTGGAACGAAGGCAACGGTGGCGGGGTTGTAGCCGATCTTCTTGATGTAGGCGCTGACCTCCTTGGTGATTTCCTCATAGCGCTTCTGGCTGTAGGGGGGCTCGGTGGAGTCCATTTTATTGACTCCAACAATAAGCTGTTTGACTCCCAGAGTGTAGGCAAGCAGGGCATGTTCACGGGTCTGTCCATTCTTGGAGATACCAGCCTCAAACTCACCAACACCGGCAGCGACAATCAGCACGGCACAGTCAGCCTGGACGGAGAAATGAAACAAATAAATATCATGACATTTAAATGAAAGCATAATGCAATAAAATCATTATTCACAGTAACCTGTGACTGATGTGTTGAAATACAAAAAAAAAATCCAACCTGAGAAGTACCAGTGATCATGTTCTTGATGAAGTCTCTGTGTCCAGGGGCATCAATGATGGTGACATAGTACTTGCTGGTCTCAAATTTCCAGAGAGAAATATCAATGGTGATACCACGCTCACGCTCGGCCTTCAGTTTGTCCAGCACCCAGGCATATTTGAAGGAGCCCTTGCCCATCTTAATGCAGAAAAATATTCAGAAGCATATTTGAGATGTTTGAGAATGGACTGAATGGACAAAATAAACAGATCCTAGAGCCTATATGTAACCCTGGACCACAAATCCAGTCATAAGTCGCACGGGTATATTTGTAGCAATAGCCAACAATACATTGTATTGGTTCAAAATTATCGATTTTTCTTTTATGCTAAAAATCATTAGGATATTACGTAAAGATCATGTTTCATGAAGATATTTTGTAAATTTCTTACCGTAAATATATCAAAAATGTATTTTTGTGAGTGGATATGCATTGCTAAGGACTTCATTTGGACAACTTTAAAGATGATTTCTCAATATTTAGATTTTTTTTTTTTTTTTTTTTGCACCCTCAGATTACAGATTTTCAAATTGTTGTATCTCGGCCAAAAATCATAACACCAATACATCAATGGAAACTTATTTATTCAGCTTTCAGATGATGTATAAATCTCAATTTCGAAAAAAATAGACCCTTATGACTGGTTTTGTGGTCCACGGTCACATATTAGAGTTTAACATCTTTTTCAAACATAACATCTATAAATTATTCATTAATTTCATGAATGATTATATTCTAATATAAATTGCAAGCATGTATGCTCAGTTTGGACATTCAGAACTGACCAACACCAATAAAACCAAACTCTAGATGTCGCTCACAACACATGGTGTTAAAAAAGACACGCCCAGAATAAACTTGTCATAGAGATATATTAGTCATCGGAAGTCACCCGGCTGATGACGTACCTCAGCGGCTTCTTTCTCAAACTTCTCGATGGTTCTCTTATCGATGCCTCCACATTTGTAGATGAGATGGCCGGTGGTGGTGGACTTGCCAGAATCGACGTGGCCGATAACCACGATGTTAATATGAATCTTTTCCTTACCCATGTTGTAAATTTACTGTGGAAAGACATTGCTGGTTTAGTTTCGACGGTATAAACATTTAAACACAAATTACACATTTGAATGATCGACGGCAAATGATTCACAACACAAGGCGCGCGCATTCCAGTCAGGGCAATATCTGTATCTGCGTGAACGTGCAGCATTGTTGTTGCCATGTCCTTTTATTATAATGGATATATAGCATGCAATATATATATATATATATATATATATATATACACACACACACGTACATATAAATTATACACAAGTCGTGGGTTCCTATAGTCGCAGCTGAGGGTAGCTTGAACCGCATAGCTCAAAGTGCGATTAACCATTAAATCGCGTTACATTCTCACCTATTGTTAGACTAACATTTAGATTACGTAAAGTGTTTTTAAAAAAAACAAAAAAACCCGCATTTAAATTGAGAATCTTATGCATTTTTCCCCAGCCCAGGCTTATTCTTATGAAATCTGGCAACACCCACCCCTCCCTCCATTCACTTGTCCTCCATGTTGAAGGACTGGAATGACAGCACCAGCCATGTTCTCTACAGCTTTGCCAATAAGTCTGTGCTCTCTACATGTGCATGTCAGTGAAAAGGGGGCAGTAGAGTAATAAAGAGAAACCTGATGTAATAAGCTTGTCAAACCAGACCAACAAGAGAATGACCTGAACCTATTAACCTTAAGAAAATTATGGGAAATTAAGATATTAAAAGGGACCTTTTCACCCCCTCACATTAAGACCAAGCAATTCAAGGATTAAGAGTTAATAAAATGCCATAAACTTACCCGACTACAAGCACTACAGACAGCCCTGAGCAGACTGGAGAAAAAGGAACGAGTCACACCGTTCGGCTAAATTTATACCGGTTCAGACAGGGGTGGGATATGAAAAATCTTAGACCACATAGATACTGCTCAGATGAGGGGTACCATTGGTAGCTTTAATGTGCACTCACTATTTGCGATTGGAGGAAGAGACCTCACTTTAGTGGGCACAGGGAAGGGGGGGAAGAAAAAACGTCTGCAACACGTGTTAAAACAGCTGCAATGACGAATCATTTTACAGTTGCTCATCCTGAATCCCACCCAGTTCCCCATTCATAACAGGAGACAGAGCACAATTTCGATTTTTAATACCTTTATTAGTTTATTCAGCAGCTTCTTTCCAAATTTTACTGTGGCAACAGGTGCAGTTCTAAACCATTTCAACACAAATTTAATAACTGAAAGAGGCACTATCAGTCAATCAATAAAGCCACACTTAATCCAAGTTGTTTTCCTTTCCTGCGAAAATTTTTCCGATGGGTTTTAATCAGCATTAGCCAGTCCTTAAGTAGAGTGCCCAGGTTTAGAGAGATTCCAGGAGGTTGGGAGGAACACACCGCAACCTTTGGAACAGCGTGATAAAGGGAAATTCACTTGGCCTTGGCAGCCTTCTGTGCAGACTTCGTGACCTTGCCAGAACCAGCAGCCTTCTTCTCAACGCTCTTGATGACACCAACAGCGACGGTCTGCCTCATGTCACGCACAGCAAAGCGACCTGCAGATTGAGAACGATTAGTATCAAGTTCTAAACAAAAGTGGATACTGAAGATATGGATGAGAATCAATTAGTACATGAACTTACCAAGAGGGGGGTAGGTAGAGAAGCTCTCCACACACATGGGCTTGCCAGGGATCATCTCAACAATGGCGGCATCTCCAGATTTAAGAGCCTTGGGGTTGTCCTCAAGCTTCTTGCCAGAACGACGGTCAATTTTCTCCTTGAGCTCAGCGAACTTGCAGGCAATGTGAGCGGTGTGGCAGTCCAGCACTGGGGCGTAGCCCTGAGAGATCTGACCAGGGTGGTTCAGGATGATGACCTGCAAGACGACAAGTTAGTACAAGCATTTACATAAAGACAAGAATTCAAGTGACTTTAAAAAAAAAAAGCAACCAGAACAAATGGAAGAGGCCTAACCTGAGCATTGAAGCTGCCGGCCTCCATGGGTGGGTCGTTCTTGCTGTCTCCAGCAACGTTACCACGACGGATGTCCTTGACGGACACGTTCTTAACGTTGAAGCCAACGTTGTCACCAGGAGTGGCCTCAGCAAGAGACTCGTGGTGCATCTCAACGGACTTGACCTCAGTGGTAATGTTGGCAGGGGCAAAGGTCACAACCATACCAGGCTTGAGGACACCAGTCTCCACACGGCCCACGGGTACAGTTCCAATACCTGAAGAGATGAAGTGACATTAAAGACAATCCAATCATTTTTCCTTCAGACCTTAAATATCTTTTGGAGTATTAATACGAACCTCCAATTTTGTAGACATCCTGAAGTGGCAGACGGAGGGGCTTGTCGGTGGGACGGCTTGGGGGCAGAATGGCATCCAGGGCATCAAGAAGAGTAACACCGCTAGCGTTACCCTCCTTGCGCTCAATCTTCCACCCCTTGAACCAGCCCATCTAAAAATGGAGATAAATGTCAGTTAAAACATGACAAAAGCATACTGCAAAATTGTTGAACTCTTGAAATCAACTTCAAGTATGCAAATTAACAAAAATAATTACATTTGTGCTGGGCTCCAGCATGTTGTCTCCATGCCATCCAGAAATTGGGACGAAGGCAACGCTGGCAGGGTTGTAGCCGATCTTCTTGATGTAGGCGCTGACTTCCTTGGTGATTTCCTCAAAACGAGCCTGGCTGTAGGGGGGCTCAGTGGAGTCCATCTTGTTGACTCCAACAATAAGTTGTTTCACTCCCAGGGTGAAGGCCAGGAGGGCATGCTCACGGGTCTGTCCGTTCTTGGAGATACCAGCCTCAAACTCACCAACACCACCAGCAACAATCAGCACGGCACAGTCAGCCTGGGGTGGGGAAGACAAAACTAGTTAAACCACATGCTATATCAAAACTCACAATGAGTACAATTATGTATGGATGGAGTGTAGTCATACCTGAGAAGTACCAGTGATCATGTTCTTGATGAAGTCTCTGTGTCCAGGGGCATCAATGATGGTGACATAGTACTTGCTGGTCTCAAACTTCCAGAGAGCAATATCAATGGTGATACCACGCTCACGCTCGGCCTTCAGTTTGTCCAGCACCCAGGCATATTTGAAGGAGCCCTTGCCCATCTGTTTGACAAATGAATTAAACATTAATAAAAGGGAGGCATTAATTTAACATTAAACGTTGCAATAGAAAAGAAAAGGTACTTAATTTTGTCTGATCTTAGTGGTTTGCTATTGCTGATCTCATGTGACTAACAGGTAGTCCTGCCCTCACACCAGTAAAGTCATTGCAAGAGGAAGGGAAAATGATTTTGTTTAAAAAAACAGGAGGGCACAAACTAAGTTTTGAACAGAAATTGTAAATAACTCCGTTTTGACCTCAATGAGACTGACTTTAAAATACTAAAAATCAATTTTAAGCAGAAGTTAAACCGTTTCAAAGGTTGAAAGGGACCAGCGCACATGTTGCTCGGCCTACTAGGCGCCATTACAGAAAGTGCAACGTCATAGCAAGCCCCGCTTAAACTCCGCCCACTCCCACACCCAGCCGGCTTGAGCCCAGGAACGCGTGCTACAGCCGCCATTTTGGCTCTTGTTACATCGACTTGTGCCGCAAACAGTGCACAAAAATTCACGAATAAAACAATTTAAGTGGCAAAACGCTCACCTCAGCAGCTTCCTTCTCGAACTTCTCAATGGTTCTCTTGTCGATTCCACCGCATTTGTAGATCAGATGGCCGGTGGTGGTGGACTTTCCGGAGTCGACGTGGCCGATAACCACGATGTTAATGTGGGTCTTTTCCTTTCCCATGATTGATTAGTTTCTGTACAAGAAAAGAAAAAGCTTAGTAACGCACAAGACAAGTACAGATTTTTCATATTTAAAACTTTTGATTGGGGATTTCGTAACACAAGTCAATGATGGTCCAGAGTTTCAACCGGCCTAGTTCATTATAAGGCAACTGCGACACGTGTTTCTTTAGAGTAGCGTGGTATTAAGTTACAAGAAAAAATCTAAAATGTCTGAAAGGCATCCATAAGGAGGCAGGCATCTGGCTCTCCCGAACACTTGTAACAGCTGTTGGATGCGAGAATGTGTGGAAGGCTTTTAACAGGCCCGTGACTCCAAGTCGCTTAGTGCCTTTGTTCTTTTACCGGTTCCCATTCTTTGAACAATAAACGTACACGGAAACTGTGGGAAAATAAAATTAATTCCATCTCCTCTACACATACTAATAAAAAATAAAATTAAAAAACCAATTAAAAGCGTAACGTTAGAAATAAACCATTATTACATAAACCTGACGTGATAAACGCACGCAGAGTAACGAAACAACGCAGAAAACGCCAACTTTGAGAAAAAAAAATATTTTCAAATTGTCCAAAAGTTCTTAAAAAAAAACCAATAACTAACACTAAACCCCTAGGCCTAACGGATAGAGAAAGTACTCACCAGGATCGAGAGATCACTCCTCAGCTGCTGCTCCCCTTTGCCAGGTAACAGAAAGAGGAAGAAAAACGCTTTGGTTGGAGAATTTATACACGGGAGGAGGACCGACTGGGCTGCAACCCCCCGCTTCCTCTCCCTCCCTAATCGACCCGCAAATCACACACAATTGAGTGAAATTCTCCCCGCCTCGTCATACATACGTCACTACTTTGGTTCACTGATGGTCTGGTCCACTGTTTGGAACGGTATTTTTACAAATATTTAAGATATGTTGCGATATACATAATGGGAAAATATGTTACTGAATATATAGGGTAAGATGCCCACTTAATAATTATGTGGATTTGCTTTTTAAAAACTGTAACATATTTATAGATATAAGTTTAGCATGTGCAGGATGATGATGCATCAGCCAGTGTGTTATTATAGGAAATAAATAGAAACATTTTCTAATTGTTATAGGCCTAGGACAAAAGGTCAAATATTAAAAGAGGGGTAAGTTGGCCCCTTACCTGGGCTAAACTTTTACAGAATGTATAAATCAGTTTTGATATAATTCTTATTAATATTTATATATTTTTTTAAAAGTGTCATTAATGTAAGATACTAAATAAACTATTGTGTTTATAATTTTATTTTGACAATTTAGTCAATAATAATACCACAGCAGAATACCACACTCTAAAAATTGCTGGGTTAAAAACAATCCAAGTTGGGTTGAAAATGGACAAACCTAGCGGCTGGGTTAAATGTTTGCCCAACATGCTGGGCAGTTTTATTTAACCCAACTATTATTTAAAAATGACTATATACTGGCTTAAAATTAACCCAAAACAGGTTGTAAATTAGAAATCAGACAGTTTCGTTAAACTTATTAATAAATGTTCATTTCCAACATTTGGGTTCATTTTAAGCAAGCAATACAGTAATTTTTAATCAGTATGGGTTAAATAAAACTGCCCAGCAGGTTGGGCAAACATTTAACCCAACTGCTGGGTTAAAACAACCCAATTGCTTAGATTTTAGAATGCAGTAGAAGAGATTAATCTGAAAGGTAAAATTATTCTATGACTTATGAATATTTACTTATTTAATTGCCCATATTTTAATTGAAGATATGTCATACTAGCAACACGATGAATGCAAATTTAATGATTTCACTCAACTAACCTATAGGTTTTGATAAAAAAGCAAAGATGTCTGAAATGTACATCTAATTAATGGAAATACTGAACAATAACCCCATTAATTACAATAATTATTCAATTTAAAAATAATAACACTAGTAACAACCTAATCTTACCCCAACTTATTTCGAGATACCAAATCTACAGAGGGTAATATTTTTTTTAAAAATTAACGTGAATAATGTATATTTGTCTTTTTGGTCTTTCCATTTTAAATTTAGATTGTCACAAGATGCTGACCACACAAGTCTTAATTTTTGGTGTCCTTATGATGAATGACAGCAATCATCACTATAAAACTTCAACTGCATTATGTATCAGTGATTGAATTTGGTTTAAATTGAATCACATTTACTTCTTAAAGTAGCTTTAATTCTTTGGTTTTGGTCAAAGCTGTAATGCTGCATACAGAAGACATTCATTTTGTCATTTCTTTTCATCTTTGTGCTTATTCTCACAATAAAAATATGATTATATGACTGACTTCTTGTTCACATACATCAATTTCAGAGAATGTAAAGGAATTAGAATTGTATTTTATGAAACTACTCTGGAGACCATGTGATCATTCCAGTCCTGTATGCAAATTAGTCAGCAATAGCACAAAGTTGAGGGCACTCAGGTCCATTGTCTCAGACGAATCTCCACCCGGTTCTTCATCCATTCAGATTCAAATGCAATCAGATAGGACTATTTGCTGAATGGTGAGACTTTCACTCGCCTATTTTAAAACATAAGCCCATGGGAGGCAACAAACCTTTCGTAAATTCCCTTAGTTTGTGTGCATTTCATGCATTCAGAGTTCTTCATTGTTTTTAGGGTGAATCCTCAATGTCTTCCTCATGCATTGCATTCCTCATAACTTTATTTCAAAGAGCTGGCATCCTCCAATTAACTCTCTCTAGGTAACAGATGCTTGGTCGACAGCTGCTATTTTCAGTCAAGAGCAGCAGCACAGACACACAGTCGGCTCACATATACTGTGGCAATCAGAGCAGCATGCAGTGGAGTCTAAAAGTCAAAGACCTCACTGGAAATCTAGGATTTTCTTTTTATTTAAACCTGCTAATAAATAATATTTCAGGATTTTAAAAAAAATGCTGGAGAACATGATATAACAGGTTCATGCAGCTCAAAAGTGCTGCTGTCATAAAAGAAAAAGGGGGACTGAACTGTTATAATATAAATTCATGAAAAATAGCATAATAGACCTATATTTCACAATAGGTCACATACGTTTGTACCCCACTTCACATCAGATATTACACGGACGACAGTGATAAGGATTGACTGTCCATTGAGTAAAATATAATCAGTCTGTTGTTAAGACAGAACTGTTGTCATTGTCTTCAGACAGTGTCCTTCATGTAAGCAATGCTTTGCATAGTCAGCAGACAATACATATAAATAAAATAATAATAATTTTATTATTTATGTCCACAAAAGACACCAATTGATGAAACTAAATATGGAAAAAAACTGTTCATAATGTAATGCATTATAAAAATAACTTGAGTTATGTGATCAGATTACGTTTTTCAAGTAACTAGTAAAGTAACGCTTTACTTTTAAATTTCCAACAAAATATCTGAGTTACTTTTTCAAATAAGTATCGAAAGTTACTTTGCTTGTGTGTAAACATGACGCTTATTGTATAGTCAGTATTCCTCAAAATGAATAAAAACTTTAAAATGCAATCTCAGAATATTGCACAAACCTGAATTAATTAAATATATTAAATTAAACCAATATACCTTATGTCAGTGTTGTCAAAAGTACTGACCACTATACCAAGTCGGTACTGAAATTTTAAAAATGTGCCTCTGAGCGCTGTTGAGCAGATTCATAAGCACCTCTGATTGGTCTTTGTGTTCATGTGCTCATCGGATATGTCTGTGGTTGGCTACAATGATCAACGCTTTAAAAACAAAAATAGACATCAATGACGCTCTTCATCGAGCACTTACACAGACACACATAGGAGCTTCTCGCGGACCGGTTCGCTGATAAACGCTCCCATGCGTTGATCATTGTAGCCAATTACAGACATATCCAATGAGCGCGTGAACACAATGGCCAATCAGAGGTGTTTACGAATCTGCTCAACAGCACTCAAAGTGTCATATTTTCAACATTTCAGTACCGACTTGGTATTGCGGTCTGTGCTTTTGACAACACTACTTTATGTATTTAATCTCATTTTATTAACCAATGTCTTTGCTGCCGACCTTTGATGATCCAATCTAACCATACTAATAAGCAAAAATGACTTTAGATAAACATCACATTTGTGATCAGCCTGAAGCTTATTAAGTTCACTTTTGGTGTGAAAGGGCCTTAACATCTGCAAAAAATAGAACTTTTTCGTTGTTATTAAAAAACAAATAAGCAAGCCCAGCCCAGGTGAGAACTCAAAAGTAATTTAACACATTAGCTACTTCCCATAAAAAGTAACTAAATAACACAATTAGTTACTTTTATAGGGAGTGACACAATATTATAATGCATTACTTTTAAAAGTAACTTTCCCCAACACTGTTGATTACATGGAATCTTACATTAATGTGCAAAATATATTTTACACATAATCAAAATGCAATTTTGCTTTAATAATGCTTATTATACTTCCATTTAACTATGCGTTGCAGCTGTCGTTATATAATTTTAAAATAATAATTTCAATTTAATCCAAAAAAGTAAAAGATGAAGTTAGTTTATTTGTCAACTTGATGCTTAGGAAACAGTTAATCTAAATAAAAAAGACTGAACAACTCTGATTAAGTCAACCTGAACCTACGGGGCAAGTAAATAATCAAACAAATCCTTTTAAAAGTCTCTTTAATAATCATGATTGTGGTCTTCCTCAACAGTAATCCTAGAAAATGAAGGAAATAGAATTATGCAGTAAGCAACCGGTCATATGACTGATATTAAAAAGAGATTCCACAGCAAAAAAAAAAAAAAAAGTTGGCACATGTGAATTACGGCACTTCTCACTTTCTCTTTCTTCTTTTCCTCACACACAGCCCAAAGATGAATCCCACCCCAACATACAAACACAACTCTGCATATTCTGCCCTGTTTCAAACCACTGAACATTTGTGATGACTCTTGGTCTGGTCTGGTCTGGCCTGTTTGCCTGGTTCTTGTAGCAGAGCAATGCTAACAGGCTTAATATCTATTTATCCAGATAAACTCCCATTTGGTGTCTCTCAGGCACTCAACAAGTGTGGGGGAGGGCATAGGGAATGTGTGCCACGAATCAACGTCAGTGCCTGGCATGAGATCAGAGTTGAGTCATACAATACAGAGGGAAAGGCCTGAACTTCTCTCTCAGGCCTCATTGCAAAATAGCTTATTTACTTTTTAAGCATTGTAGCAATGCTTATATTATGAATGGCTTGAGTTTTGCCTCATAAATTGGTTTGGATCAAAGTTTCTGCTAACTAAAATTCAAATTTTAAAAATATATTAGCCAGAAATATTGCAATGATGCTATGGATCTTTGGAAGTGCTTTATTTTATTTAAAGTTTAAAGTCTGCATAAAATTGAAGTTTTCTTCACTACTGTGATATATATCCGAGTGAAACAGTTTCTCGAATAATAACAAATGTAGGGCGGGACTTGATTTTGTCCATGGGGAATTGATTGGATGGTTGTGGTTTGCTATTGGTGGATCTCATTTGAGTGACAGGTTGCCCCGCCGTCTCACCAGTAAACACGTCATTAGAGAAAAGAAGTTAAACACCAATTTAATAAAATAATCATGTGCACGGATAAATCGCTTATAATAAATGCTGCAATATTCCATACAAAAAAAAAGGTCAATTTTGATTTCATGGTGACTTTAAAGAATCGTTGGGCTTTCTAACTTTAAATCAGATATATAATACATGATTTGACATCCAATCAAATTATTGTACTCTAGTTCTGAAGTTAAAACTCTAGTAAAACAACATTGATTTTAAAACATTCAAACATAACATACCTTAAAACTTGGCCTTCAAAATGTCATAAATATCAGGCCAACCTCACAGCTTCCTGTAACAAAGAAAAAAAGAAAAGAAAACACCCTTTAACCTAAAAGGTAGAAATCCTCCACCTCCCCCTCAAGGCAACAAATTTACACTTGCAAATCCTCTCCATGTGTTAAGCATTTTAAAGGTGTAATGCAAACGGTTGGAGGTCAGGAAACAAACATCTGCATGTGTGAGAACCCCATAGATCTGTCTCAAACCTTTGGTGAGAATGCAAATGTCCATGAATGAAAAGAAGTCATTCCTTTTCACTTCACAACTGAGAGCTGTTGCTTATAGAAAGTACAATTTTAATCATCTATTTAAAAAAAGTATGGTTCACTTCACACCCATATATATATATATATATATATATCCTCGACCAGGTCTTTCAAGCAGGAACGCAAACATGACTCATCTACAGTAATATTAAACAATATAACAGGGTATGTTAGGGCAAGATCAAGTTCATAGGGAAAATACTTTGCTCTCTTAAATAGCTAGTAAAACTGTAACACAAGAAAGGCTATTTTATGACTCGACCAGTCTTATTTTTGTCCTCCAGGTTTGTCAGATTATAGCTTGCTCATTTATTTACACATACAAGTTTGGAAAAAATACGGGAAAAGTGCTTTTACAATACAAGAAGAGAGTGACCTAAAATAGTAATAGTAATAGTAAACCTAAAAATAGTCTTTTTGATAAAATCGATATATCATATCAAACTTCTCACTTTATCAGTGAACCCTGTAAGGTTACATTACACTCTTCACGCTTAAATCAGTGTTTCACGCATGTAAATAAGCACGTGACATCTTGCCGCATTCAGCAAAGCACATCCGGGTCATTTTCTCAACAGTGCTGAGGTAAATCAATAATAAATGCCGGAGGCTGTGTCATCGTTCATATATATGTTATTATTGTCCATTAACTGTTATAGTTATATGCCTGTACATTTTAAAGATCTACAGCATTTAAAAACTCAGTACTATCTGCTGTAAAATTTGAGAGACATTCTTTTAACTCGACATTTATCCAACGCCGATGTGATGCGCCACCTGCTGGCCGTCACCGCACAGCGTCAGTTGTGTGGATGGCTCTAATGGTTAGCTTATTATTTACACTGTAACCATTAAAAGTATGAGAGGTTATTTACTCTATAATCGCACATAAGAATGCAAATGACTGTAAACATTGCATTTATTGTGTATGATCATAATCATAAATGTATATGATTTATAATAATAAAAAAATTGTGACTCAAACAAAGACTCATTCCCCCAGTTTCACAGACAAGGCTTAAGCCTAGTCCTAGACTAAAATGCATGTTTGAGATGATTTAACAGAAAGCAACTTGCACTGACATATATTAAATATGTCAGTAATGTTTTTTTTGTTGTTGTTGTTTTTCTAAGGCACCTTTATAATTGTTACTTAAATGTCCTAATTGAGCTAAAGCCTAATCCTGGCTTAATCTAAGACCTGTCTGTGAAACCAGGGAATTGTGCAAGTACGGTTACTTTATTAACAGGAATAAAATGACCTGAACAACATTGCTACTCTCCCCAAAAAATAAAGTATTTTCATTATTGATGCATTAAAGTGCTTATTAAGTTATTTCAAATGCAATAAAAAAATGGTTGAATCCTGTAAATTTGTTCCTTTTCAGTAATGCAACACATATTGCACTTATTTAAAAGACAGAAAAATAATAGAATTAGGATATGTAATTTCTCCATTCCATCCTTCCATCACGATTAACTCAACAAGTGAAATATCACCAGAATAATAAACAACACCCTATTTAAGGCACTTTAGATTTTTTCCCCAAGTGAAATATAATTAATATCAAAAGCCAAAAGTTTGGACAAAAAGTTTTTTAACCATTTCTGCTTTTATGAATAATAGTATTCAAAGTATGGGAATTATGCAGTGACATAAAAAAATTACTATCTGGTTCAATAATAAAAAAGGTAGTAGCACATTTTATATTTGTCTAAGTGTAAAATTTTTTCTTTGAAGATCATAAAAATCATTTTGACTGGTGCCATGAGTGTTGAATATAGGATCAAACTTAAATAAGTCAGTCCTAATATCCCTCTGAATTGGTCGATTGGAATGTTTCATTGTGCGTATCTGTGTCTGATTCCTCATCTGTCCTTGCCCAGCTCTGAATCTTTCCAGTGCCAAAGATGATGAAAAAAATGGCTCCGAAGGCGCTCACTCCGGCTGACAACCAGAACACATGCCTCCATCCTGTAACTGAGTGCTGCTCGGAAAACAAAAGAAGCGAGAACAAACATATTAAAAAATGTGATGAATTCAAACTGCAGTTTTATAAAGAATAAAAGGACAGCTTACATCTTTGGTCAAGTAACCCACAACAATTGGTGCAAGAACACCAGGGATGGTCCCAAAAGTGTTTGTGATTCCTAGAAGCATACCCGCATACCTGAGAAAATACAAACGGAGATATAACTGGTGCAACAAAAGTGGAGCATGTACTTAATTGATAGACTGATGCATGCTAGTTTTAGTATAGGGATGTTCATCCTATAGTTCTAAACCCAGAATCAGCATTTTCGAGCATCTCTTCAAATTATTGATTTTAATTATTGAATTTCCCATAGGAAATTCCAGACGGAACTCGTAGCCTATAAATCTATGTTATGACTGAACAGCTTTGTTTTTGTACCGTGGAGCAATATCGATCTGGTTAATGTAGACACCAGCAGCACTGAATCCCCCAAACACACTGGACAAAGTCAGAAAGGTCACGGCCAGCACACCGCTACACCCCGAGAAGCCCACCGCAAGCAGGAAAACAGCGGGTAGAAACAGACCTATGGGACACAAGACATAAAAATATCAATTAATACAATATCAATTAATATTGATACAATTACAGTAATGTATATATGTATCTATCCTCTATTACACTTGGTCACCATAAACATTCATCAAAATTTGTGACAAAAACACTTACAAAAAAACAACAACTCCCAAATCCTGAAGCTTGTTTCCGTCCAAAGAAAAAAAAAAAAAAGTTAATTGGGACTTTTTAATCTCACAATTCTAAATTTTGTCCCCCCTCACAATTCCGAGTTTATATCTCACATTTTCTGAGAAATGAAGTTCGAACTGCGAGATATAAACTCGGAATAGCTAGTTATAAAGTCCGAACTGCGAATTTGCAATTTTTTTACAAAAGTTTACGTTCACAATTCTGACGTTTTTCTCGCAATTCTGAGTTTATATCTTACAATTCTTGAATTAAACTTGGAACGGTGAGAAATAAAGTCAGATTTGTGAGATAAGTTACAATTATGTTTTTTATTTTGTACGAAGCCCCGCACATGACATGCAAAAAAAAAAAAAAAAAAAAAAGTATATCATGGCCCAAATTAACTAATACGTCAACATTTACTACATTTACTAAAACGAGAGAACGAATTCTTAAAGGATTAGCTCACTTCAGAATTAAAATGTCCTGATAATTTTCTCACCCCCATGTAATCCAAGATGTTTATGTCTTTCTTTCTTTCTTTAGTTGAGAAGAAATTTAGGATTTGAGGAAAACATTCCAGGATTTTTCTCCATATAGTGGATTAGTGAACCAATTCTTTAATTCGTGGCCACAATATATATTTGTTGTCTGCATGTCATGTGTGGGGCTCTGTAATTTTGTTTTATTCCGTGGTGGAAACAAGCTTCCATACAAATCACATACCAATGAAAGTGAAGATTTTTCGGACGGCTGTGATACTCATGAGCTCCCTCTCCAGGAGGTTGTCTGCCAGCACACCTGAGCCCACTGAGAACAGCCAGCCAGCCAGATACGGCAGAGCAGAGAGGAACGAATTCTGAATAACAAAATAGAGTGAGACGCAGTATATAAACCAGACTGGTTTCATCTAAATATACCGACTGCCTTACCTGTTGCAAATCAAAGTGGAGCACAGTGTCCATGTAGATAGGAAGTGAGGTGAGGAGAGTGTAATAAGACCAGTTGGAGCACATCTGTGAGATGATTATGGCCCAAAGAGGCACAGAGAGCAGCATAGATAATGCAGGCACTGACCAACCATGAGGCAGCCCCTAAAAACAGAAAATATAAAATCAGCATCATAAATGCCTATAGATCTAAACCAGATTAATTATAAAGAGGTGTTCCTTCTAAACACAATGACAAATTCACATATACTAGATTTTATTTTTAAAATGAATGATTTACCCTTGATAAATAGAGAATGAAACTGTATGCATCATCAAAATTGAAACATAAAAGTAGTGCATACCTGTGAACCTATTGAGTTAATTATGTAATCTTTCTCTCTGTCAGTAATTCTTGGGTGAGTTTGAGGCTCATCTGATACCAGGAGAAACCAAAACAGAGCCCAAAGGCACCCTGCACCACCTGGTGGTAAAAACACTTTAATACGTGTGGATACAAAAAATACATTATATATTATATTACATTAAACATATTACAAATATGAAGACAAGAGTAAGGACATGTACTCTCTCTCTCTCTCTCTCTCTTGATGTCCGCATCAATAAAAATGTACAAAAGTGTATTTTATATACATAGAAAGCACATTAACTGCAAGTAGAACCTACTTTTAAGGTTTCAAATAAGTTTTGGGAGAATAAAATGTCAAAATGTGGGTGAAATAATGTTCCATTGTCATTCAGTGTAACATTTATATTTATGTAAAAATTAAAACAACATACTTATTTTGACCTGTACGTATTAAAATATATAAAAGAATAAGTGAGCATACTACATTTTATTGAATTTTAAATTCTTGCTGACAAATGGGCAAAGTTTAAAAATGTAAAATTCAGCATTTGGGGTAAAAGTAATTAGTCTTTAATATGGCATAAATAGATTTTTTGTTGTAAATATGACTGACAAGATTGTTACACTGAATGACGTTTTAGTGGGTGTCTTCTGCAAATCATAGTAAAAATGTATGATATTTAATTTTTGTTCAGAAAACAAACAAACAAATTAAACAGAACCCATTCTGATGTATTGAAAAACAACAACAACAACAACAATTCAAAGCTGTATTACACTACAGTAATAACAGTAATATTTCACATATTTTTTACAATTTTAAATAACTGTTTTCTCTGTGAATATATTGTAAAACAATGTGATCAAAGCTGAATTTTCAGCATTACTCCGGTCTTCAGTGTCACATGATCTTTCAGAAATAATTCTAATATGCTGATTTGCTGCTTGAGAAACATTTATTATTATTATTATTATCTGTGCTGCTTAACCATGATCCATTTTTTCCCCCTCATCATTCTTAGATGAATATAAAGTTAAAAATCACAGCATTTATTTCAAATAGAAATCTTTTGTAACATAAATTGTCCCTTTTGATCATTTTAATGCATCTTTGCTGAATAAAAGTATTAATTTCTTTAAAAAAAAAAAAAAAAAAAAAAATCGTATTAACCCAAAACTTTTGTATCCCTCACCACAGGAGTAGAAGACTGCTGGCCATCCTAAACTATGGCAGATGAAACCAGTGAGAGGAAGAGCCACAAAGGCACCGAAGCTAGATCCTGCGCCGGAGAACGTCATCAGACGCGCCCTCTCCAACGGAGGAGCCCAGCGGGCCCACATCGCACTCATGGCAGGAAACGTCACACCCTAGACAAAAGAACCCCACACAGACTCAAATCAGATACATATTTTACATACTCTCCATTTGAAGTATCAATGTGGAGGATTTCAGGTAATTAAAAACATCCCTAACCTCCCCGAATCCCTCCAGCGCACGCAAGGCAAACAGCCACTTGGCTCCAAGCTGTGCTGACAGTGGAGTGAGGAGAGTGAGGACGGCTGTTCCAAGCACACCACCACCAAGGAAGAGGCTTCCTCCAAAGCGACCTGACAGGTAGCCTCCAGGGATCTGAGTAAACAGGTATCCAAAGAAGAAAGCACCCAGCAGCATTCCCTGTGTTTCGCGATTCCATGGGTATCTTGGAATCTGGGAAAAGAAAATTAAAGAGAGGGAAACATAAACTAAATATTTTATATACACTACAGTTCAAAAGTTTGGGATAAATGAACACTTTTATTCAGTAAGGAAGCATTAAATTTAGAGATGCAGTGACACTAAATTTCTCCGCCGATACCAATTATTCAGAATGATATCTGGCAATACCAACAGTTTGATTAAAATCTCTCTCAACTAATGCTGTAAACTATACAGAAACCCTCTCATTTGGTACATTACTATAATATTAGAGTTTAGAATTAACAACAGAACTATTATATTAAACTGCAATTTATTTTCAGATAATAATTACACTCAAAAAATGTTTGAAATGTTTGTATATAACTCAGTTGCACATAAGGTAGTTTTCATAAACACTTGTCTTTATGACAAATTCATTAATATAATTAACAGTAAATAAGCTCCTCTCTAATGTTTTTATAGCTAACTAACGAACTGTGAACATCGGGTAACTTTCCTGAGGTAAGGTCCACAAGCTGTTTTATTGACGTCTTTCCGCGACTGAAACACTGATTAAGCGATGACATGAGACATGAAACATTTGGGTAAGTTGTACTGTACATCTTCGGATGTTCATACATGTTTTTTCGTGCTGTGACTTGTATTAACTTGAGCTGATGCACTACAGCGATCTGTCACATCACATTTAAAGGGATAGTTCACCCAAAAATGAAAATTATCCCATGATTTACTCACCTTCAAGCCATCCAAGGTGTATATGACTATCTTCTTTCAGACTAACAAAATCAGAGATATATTTAAAAATATCCTTAGTCCTCCAAGGTTTATAATGGCGTTTTGAAGCCAAAAATAATGAATCCATCCACAAAAAAAAAAAAAAAAAGTAACCATACAACTCCAGGGGCTTAATAAAGGCCTTCTGAGGCAAAGCGATGTGAATTTAAAGTTTTATTTTCTTACAAAAACGCATCGCTTCGCTTGAGAAGGCCTTTATTAACCAACTGGAGTTGTATGGATTACTTTTTTTTTTATGGATGGATGCATTATTTTTGGCTTCAAAATGTGGCCCCACATTTCACAACCATTATAAACCTTAGAGGAGCAAGGATATTTTTAAATATATCTCTGATTGTGTCCGTCTGAAAGAAGTCATATACACCTAGGATGGCTTGAGGGTGAGTAAATCATGGGATAATTTTTGGGTGAACTATCCCTTTAAGAGCATCAAAACGCTATTTATTGTTTGAATTTTGAACTTTGCGATTATTGGATGGGAAGAGCGCTACAAATAATGTTTGGTGTACAGAAAAACAGTAGATCTGGCAACCCTGGCTTGATCGGGTGACTCATAGGGTCAAATAGAGTCTGCTTTATTAGAATGATTATTATTATTAGTATATTTAGAATGATTTTTGAAGGATCATGTGACACTGAAGACTGGAGTAATGATGCTGGAAATTCAGCTATGGCATAACAGGAATAAATTATTCCGAAAACGTAAAAAAAAAAATCTTACCAACACCAAACTTCTGAACAGTAGTGTATAAGAACAAATCCATGACTTATGTGGAGACCTACCAGGTTCAGTGCATGAAAAGCTGCATGCAGTTTATTCTTACCCCTTCTGGCTGTTCTGAGCTTTGGCTGTTGTTGTCAAGTGTATGGGAAGATCCTGGACACTCATTGGATATATTGCTATTGGGTGACGGCTGGTCATTAGTTCCATTTACCATAGCAACCATGGCAACACTGAGATTTACACGCAGACCATAGACCACAGCAAAGCCAAAGAACATCATAGCAGCCAGATTGCATCGTACTGAGCAGCATTTGGGAGGCACTGTCACACATACAAAACACATTCTCAAATGTCAGATAATTATAGGTTTAAAAAAGATGAATAAATATTAGAGTCCCTTAGTACTAGTCACTTAGTCTGGGGCCTTTTTAAAATAAAATACTTTTTTTTTTTTCAGCAAGGATGCATTCAAATGATCAAGAATAATTGATGAATCCTGGGGGGAAAAAAAATGGACTAATGAAGGATGAAAAAAGGAATAAATTACATTTTAAAATATATAAAATAGAAAACAGGTATTTTAAACTGTAATACTATTTAAAATACCTGTTTTCTACTATCACATTATTACTGTATTTTTGATAAAATAAATGCAGCTTCTGTGAGAATAAGAGACTTATTAAAGAAAAAAAAAAAAAAAAAAAAAGTACTTACCCCAAACTTTTGAACTGTATTATTTGTGTGACAGGACCTATAAAGCTCATCATGCAGATTTTTAACAGTCCGCAAAAGATCACATCCCAGACTTACCTGTGTTTTTTTTCACTTCTTTTTCTAAAAGCGGCACAGTGTCACTGTCCTGGTCATCCGCGCTCGAGTTAATGGAGTAGCCGTGTTGTAGTGCCATGATCGCAAAGGTTAAGGTGTACGTTTTAAACTGAACTTGAGCTAGTTGAAGTATGAAATCCACAAATCCTGAAACAAAAACAAGACATTTCAGATAATGCAACTGATCTCTTTTGTGGTGTCAAAATACATGAGCCGTAAACAATTTCATCATCTTCATCATTATCAGCAATCGTGGGCTCAGTGCATGCGTGTCTGATGCTGTATTTATTACAATAACACAAATACAATAACTGTTTGATTTTCCAGATCTGTTCCATGGTCTTTAATATTATTTATTGCAATTCAGGTCATACTGCACATATGCAAGCATCTTTGTGATTTTTACGCCATCAAATACTGAAAGGTCTAATAATTTTTGAATGGTTTTCGGTCTGAAAAAAAAAAAAAAAAAAAGAGAGAGAGAAATACTCACTCAGATGTGGACTGCATCTACTGGGAAGCTCAAACGTCGTGTATCACCTTGCTGAAAATTGTGCAAGCACTACGGACACTAAAATAAACACCATATCATATAGGTTTAAAATTCCATAATCTGTAGTGTAGCAGCATCTGTACATAACATATGACCAGCACAAAGGTTAACAGAACAGATCAGCTGACATGTTGTGAATAAACATCAGCCACAACATCTTAATGTCAAGTCAATAGCATCAGTAATACAGGTGACATTCATTTCCTCCTTCTCTTTACTGGACATAAGTGAGAAAAAAAAGGGTTTTATATTCATTTATATGTTACGTTACTTATGTAACATAATACGTTACAAATTATACAAATACGTATTACGTTACAATATAAAGTATCCTATTTCATAAGGTGCACTTTTTATTTACCGTGTTTCCCAAACAAATGTAAGATTCTGAACAATCGCTGGATGATTTAGAAAGAAGACGATTCGTTTTCCACCCCTCCATAACCGTACCAACCGTTTGATTTGTTTCTATAAATGGTAAATGTTTATTGCATCTGGAAATATTAATGCCGACCGGGCTTTCCAGTGCATTTTGAGACACTCACAGATCCTGTTTTGACTTCAGTGTTGATCACGTGATCTTGACACTTCCTGCTCTGGAAAACGTCATTATCTAAACGCTCTGGAACGACTGACTGTGTTTATCTCTATGGACACGTTTAGTGCTATGATATATTAGTCTAATACCGTGCTTAAACAGCATTTGTAGGAGCGGTGTTTTCGTCTGTCATGTGATTGAAGAACATAAAGTTATCACGGTAAGCACACAATGGCTTTAAACTGAACATTTTAACGCATTTAATAACGTATTTATATATAATACCCATTCCTAGCTTAGCAAAATCGAGGCTTCCGGTTGTATATTCGCAAATGTAACGATATCGAGGGGCATTGATCGTTATTTTGCAATGAAACTGTTTCTTAATCTTTATACTTTTATATGTTTGTGCCCCATAAAAATGAATTTGACATTTTTAATGCGTGGTGCAGAAAATCACAGTGACTACTTCACTTATTCACTTCCTTATTTAGTGTTTTCTCTTCCTGTAAGCGCATTCTGTTAACAGCAGGGCTGTGAGTGTGTTCAGATCTTCAGATCGAGATTGAAGCATGAGTTTCTCAGCGGCGCTTCGCCTCATCTCTGTATCTGCCTGTCTGTTGTTGTTGTGTGGATCATCGTGGGGATCTAATACCACAGTTCCTCTGGTGATATGGCACGGCATGGGTGAGACACGCTACTGTACATCACATCCACCGATCAATTAAAGCTGCTGGTGAATAATAGGCCTGAGTCATTCATGAATCATTAGGAAATGTACAGTGGTCATTGGTCGCTTTTTTAGGTGATTCACTCTGTGTACACAGACAGCAACTAAAAACTGACACCAACTTTATGAAAATGTCTTAACGCATCAATATGCAATTTATATATACAAATGAAAATAAAATATATTCTTTTTAGTGCTGTCAATATTGTAAATATAATAATGATTGTGTGTGTGTGTGTGTATATATATATATATTACACAAACACACAAACTTTAATGTTAGATGTGATTAATTCTTTTGTATTTATATCTCAATTTATAATGATAGAAAAGGTTTCTGTTGTTTTCAACTTTCTATTAATCAAATAATCCTGAAAAAATATATCAGTTTCCACAAATATATTAAGAATCACAACTTTTTGATAATAATAAGAAATGTTTCTCAAATCAGCATATTAGAATGCTTTTGCAGGAATAAATTACATTTTAAAATTAGTTAAAATAGAAAACCGTAATTTTAAATTGAAATAATATTTCAGAGTATTACTGTTTTTACTGTATTTTAATCGAATTAAGCACACATATATTACCAACAGAAAGCTTCATACATTTAAAGTTTTTCCCCATAATAACCCTTTCTGCCTAAATGATTAAACATACATAAAATATTAAGACAACAATAACAATAGCAATAATAAGAAATAACAACAGTAAATAAATTTAAAACAAAATACAAAATGGTAAATAAACTTCAAATAATAGTACTTATTTACAAATGAACAATATCATTAAATTAATTAAAATAATAACAATTAAATACAAATACATTGTATTTATTTGTTAATACACAAATCCATAAAATAAAATATCTCCTATTTTTTTTTCCATGATGTTCTGCAGTAAACAACTGATGATTCTGGAAATCTGGATATTTGTTAAAATAATGTCTCTAATAAATACCCTTTAGTGTCATGATCTATGGAAAAGGCAGATTTTTTTTTTTTTTTGTGAAATGACTAATAATACTAGATAAAGGCTAACTATCACTGTGATTTGCAGGAGACAGTTGTTGCAATCCACTCAGCATGGGTGCGATGAAGAAAATGGTGGAAAAGGAAGTCCCAGGAATTTATGTGATTTCCCTGATGATCGGCAAGTCTGTTCTACAGGTAAAGCAGGTCGACGACACCTTCAATTCCTGTCACTACTGTCATTGTTTTAAATAAAAATGTCTGATTTTCTTTTGTTGTTTTACAGGACACTGAAAATGGCTTTTTCATGGATGTCAATGAGCAGGTGTCTTTTGTGTGTGATCAGCTGTCCCGGGACCCTAAACTCAAGGGAGGCTACAATGCAATGGGCTTCTCCCAAGGGTCACAGTTTCTGTGAGTGGTTATTATTCATTTCAATTAATGCAGAGGGTTATCGGAAGTGTAATTGTGTTGTTTTACCTCTCTGTCTTGTTTAACCTTTCATAAGGCGAGCAGTTGCTCAGCGCTGTCCAGATCCTCCAATGAAGAACCTGATCTCTGTCGGTGGGCAGCATCAAGGTAATATGACAGATAATATTCATTTACTCTCTGAAAACAACAGTTTATTCCTAAAAGTGGTTAGCAGTTCACAGGAACACCGTGGCATAACAACCTTGTTTTGATTATGTTGCTTCAGGATGTGCAACCATTTTAAATAACGGAGTCGAAATAAAGTTACATGGAATATAATTTTTGTGGCTATAATATTTGCAGTCATAATCTATTACAACATTTAACATTATATATACACTACTGTTCAGAAATTTTAGGGTCAGTACGATGTTTTTGAAAGTCTCTAATGCTCACCAAGACTTAATTTGATCAAAAATAGAGTAACAAATAGTATTGCAAAATTATTACAGTTTAAAATAAATGTTTTCTACTTGAATATATTTTAAAAGGTAATTTATTCCTGTGATCAAAGCTGAGTTTTCAGCATCATTACTCCAGTCTTCAGTGTCACACGATCCTTCAGAAATCATTCTAATATGCTGATTTCTG
The DNA here is from genome assembly GCA_037101425.1 of Elopichthys bambusa. Lineage (NCBI taxonomy): Eukaryota > Metazoa > Chordata > Actinopteri > Cypriniformes > Xenocyprididae > Elopichthys > Elopichthys bambusa. The sequence continues at coordinate 2,579,791 of CM074448.1, forward strand.
ATTATTATCAATGTTGAAAACTTAACTTAATATTTTTGTGGAAACATGATAAATTTTTTTCAGGATTTTTTGATGAATAGAAAGTTCAAAAGAAGAGCATTTATTTAAAATAGAAATCCTTTGTAACATATTAAATGTCTTTACTGCCATTTTTATCAGTTTAATGCATCCTTGCTAAATAAACATTAATAAAAAAAATTGTACCGTCACCAGAATTTTCAATAGTAGTGTAAATAATCATAATAATTAATAAACATTATGAAAAATATCATATTTATGTTTTATATTTTACTAACTAAATCTTGAGTTACTACATCCATATAAGTCAAACATGTTTTTTTAACATGCTGTTTTCATTTGACATGTGGTTCTCTCTTCCTCTTTTCTTTAAATCTTAGGGGTTTTTGGTCTTCCACGATGTCCTGGCGAAAGCTCTCATATCTGTGACTGGATTCGCAAGAAGCTAAACTCAGGAGCATACACAGATGCAATTCAAAAACAGTGTGTGCTTGGTTTTTTTGGGCTTCTCAACAGGCCATTTCATGTTACTCTGACAGTTTCTATTCACACCAAGTGCAAATATGCCTCCTTGTTGGCAGAGGCTATTTACACTTACACCTTTTTGTTACTATTTACACTTAGTTAGCATCATCTATCGCTATTTGCATATAGTGCTGCTTCCTTATCATTTTTTTATGTGATTCACTAGTCAAGCAGATTGATTGTGATTTTATTTAAGCTTGGTGCAGGCACAATACTGGCACGATCCCCTCAATGATGACTTGTATAAAAAGTACAGTCTCTTCCTTGCAGACATCAATCAGGAGCGGGTAAGTCCGAGGGTAAGGGAGAGATTACTATATAAAATAGATATATTCATCTGTGTGGTGTAAATTAATTATATTTCTGTCAGGTGGTGAATGAGACCTACAAGAAGAATCTCATGTCTCTGAATAAGTTTGTCATGGTTAAGTTCCTGCAGGACACTATGGTGGATCCTGTGGATTCTGAGGTACTTTACAGTTAAAATCTCTCTTTTATTGAATTAGAAGACTGAACTCTTACTAACTGAATTGTCTTTATTAGTGGTTTGGTTTCTATAAAGCTGGTCAAGGTAAAGAGCTGGAAACGCTGCAAGAAAGTGCTATATATAAAGAGGTAAACTTGTTAAACTTCTTTTTCCTATCTTTAATTATCTACTTAAACCCACAAACCTACTTTTTTTTTTTTAAACTTTATATTCTGCATAATATTGCTATTTATTTATTACTTTGACGATACTTTTACCATATTTCCTATTCAGTTGAAACTAGTGACGGGAGAAATGAAGCATTGAAAACTTTGATTCAATTGAATCAATTGTGTCGCAAAATGATTCACTGTTTCGAAGCGCTCAAAACGCCACACGCTGGTGACGCCTGCTGGTCAAAACGGTGTAAATGCAACGAAAACTTGCATACAAAACACCTTTTACAAACCAATTGCAAATGTTTTATTGAAAGTGCAGTTAACAAATCATCTAATACCAATGAATACGAAGTGTTTGTATAATATGTGTTATTTTATTACATTGTAGGGCTTGTTTTAAGGGCTTGGTTAAGAGACTAACTAAAACTCTTCCTTTTTATTATACAGTTGCGTCATTTAAAATGTCTACAAATGTACAAAACCTACAAATGTACGATAATCGTGAAATCTCGAGACAGATGTGACTTAACGAAACCTGAGATCACAGTTAAATACGCGCTCCGAATCACTGGTTCGAAACAAATGATTCGCAAAGGTTTCGAAGCTTCACGAAGCCTGTTTTGAAAGCGTCCATCACTTATTTAATCTTTTCCCAAGTTAATCACATATATGGATTTATATACTTTATTACCCTTATACTGTTTTGTCAGGATCGCCTGGGGTTGGCAGAGATGGATTCTGCAGGGAAGCTTGTGTTCCTCGCCTCTGATGGAGATCACCTACAGTTCACCCGAGAGTGGTTTAATGAGAATTTACTTTCCTACATACGCTAAACACAGTGACATCATGCTTATTCCCAATAAGAAAGTTTACACACACACTCAATCCAGTGTCAGCTGACTTAGATATGCTTCTAACTCTTACACAATCATCAAGTCTCATATATAAATTAAGCCAGTCTTGTTTTGTTGCACTGATCTGATTTTTATTTGACTGATTTAATTAATTTAATCTCTTTAATGAAACATACTTTTAATTGTTCTAATTGTGTACTTTTTTCAGTTCATTTTTGTAACACAATAAAACATTGAATCTTACGAACACAGTGGCCCATATTGTATTTATTTACTAATCACTTAAAGGGTGTACCATTAACTATTTAGAGACTTAAACTGCTTCAAACAAACAATTATAGTTGGGTAAGAACATTAGCATTAGCAAACTGTTTTCTGTTTAAAATTTTGTAACATGTCCTTAATATCAGCTTTGATTAGTTTAATGCACCCTTGCTGAATAAAAATTATTTCTTTAAAAAAAAAAAAAAAAAAAAAAACACTAATTTGTAGTAATTTGTTTTTGTTGTAATACCATTCAACATGACATCACCTTTCTGAAAACATTTAAAGTTCCTCTGTAGTCAATAATTGTATCCCTTAAAACTCATTTTTGATCACCAAAATTACATATTTAAATGTTTTTTCCTGTGGGGAAAAAAAAAAATCATGACTTAAAATAGCTTGAATATAACTCTTGCCTCATTTAATATACGCGGATCAACGAATATGCAAATTAGCCCTGCCTCCACTCGCTCAATGTACTGAGGTAAACGCTGCAAAATGGTATCGTTCTTTATAACATCAGACACATAACGGTAATTAATATATCAACATAAAAATATACAGGGACAACCTGGCTTTTCTCGAGACTCCCCTGCTGGTTCGCTGTTAATGATATGCTAAAGCCTGCCGGCACGTTGACATGATTGGTTACAAGGTAGTTTGTGACGTCACAGGCAGCAGCGATTTTTTTTTTTTCACTGCAGATTTAATGAAAAAAATACTCAGCAATGGTGTTGACATATGAATTTGCACATGGTTTGTCTTAAAGCATATTAAAAACACATACACAAAAATTTGCATCAAAACTTACTGGGTATATTCAATAAAGCACATCAAAAACTCAGGAAAAAAGTGATGTTATTTATTGCAACAGTTTTAATGATGTTTGTTCTCCAGTACTATTTCTCAGAGCAAAAAGACAAATGATAAAAAATAAATTCCATACACATGGCCTCAATATTAGGAAAGTAAAGATTAAGAGGTTGGAATTAAAGTCTAAGCTAGTTAAAGCATGTGATGAGAACAAGGTGGACACAATTCATGTAAAGCCAGTATCTGTACAGCAGATAGTCATCAGATATCAGACAGACAGTTCCATGAGCATCCGAGCATTAGGCTGAGTGTCTTTTCTGCCTCCAGTTTGTGCCAAAAACATCAACGCTTTCCACACCTTTCATGGAATGTTCATTTATTTATATTACAGGGAATGTTGCATGTGCTCTGGAATACAATATGAAAAAAAAATGAAGAGGGAAAAGAGAATTCCTAAAGCAACTATTGTTTTTCAATGACACGATTGGAAATTTAACTGTGATTCTGCAAGTTGCTTAAGTTGCCAATTCATCCTCTAAGATTTGATAAATCTTCATTCTAATTATCCCTTGAAAAAAAAAAAAAAAAAAAAAAAAAAAATTAATAAAAGTTACAGTAAATGTCTGTCTTGGTGGTCGGAAGAGGGACATTTGTGTGCTTCATATCTGAATTGCATATGTTAAACAGAAAACGCTGACCCCCCCCCAATACTTGCCCCCTGACTAGAAAATGCGAATGGAAAAAGAATCAAAAATACAAAACACAAATATGATAAAATGACTTGATTCCTCTTGTTGGCCATTCACGTGTTATTATGGCTGCAAGACAAAAAAAAAACATGAAAACACCCCAACTGTTGGCAATTGATTTCAAGTGCTAATGTTTTAATTAATGGAATAGAAGAGAATAGAGCCCTGCCGTTGACTGAGCAAGTGCTTCTGGTAAGCAAGTAGTCATGTCACTAGCTGAAGATATGATTGCCGCTGTGATTGGCTGATAGGAGAGTTGACCTGGTTGGCATTCCATTCTGCTTTGTAGTTTAAGCTCATTGGTCAGTCAGGTAGGACACTGTAATGGGGGCGGTCTCGCACAGGTTGGTCCTTTATCCGGCAATCTCGGTCGCTGTGGTGACCAGCTTGCTGCCGTCCCATACGGTTTTGAACTGTTCAGGGACTGGGATCTCAGTCTTGAAGGAAATAGAGAGAAACATAAAACGCTCATTATTATATGCGCCAAGCAGTAGTTTTCTGTAATCACGATTAATCACACTTAACATTTTTAATAGAATTTATATTGTATTAATTTTACATCGAATCTCCAAATTAATGTAGAAACGACCTAAAGACGGTTTATTTTCAATATAACAATTTTTAATTTAAGTTAACCGTGACTTTAATATAGCAGGGCTCAATGGTAAGGATTCTTTATACTGGCTCAGATTTTTACTTTAAGTTCTGCGATACAATTACGATACGATTCAATTCAGGGGTATATTGATCAATATTTTGATAGTATGATATTATGTGCCTATTTTACACACCCAGTTAAATTTGTATTAACTCACAACTGTAACCAAAATACAAAAATTTCACATCATGAACCCTGATTGGGACATCCACAAATAAAAAATAAAAATTCACACAGTAAATCTAATGGCAGCTTATGACATGACAAGACAACAGTCAAGAAAGTATTTTAAGCTTCTGTTAATGTGTAATGACAAAAAAGAAAAAAAGAAAAGATATATATATATATATTTATTATATAAAAAGCTACGCTACACACAATTAAGACATTTATTTTAAATGTATAGCACAGCTTTATAATGAAGCAACAAAATATAGGTAGGACAAAACAAGATAGCCTATTAATATTCTTTCATTGTGCAAAAGTATTATAAAGGCAATACAGAGCGGCACAAAGCGCTTATGCAGTTACAGTGTGTGTGAAGAACGATTCATAGTGCTCTGTTCTCCAGTGTTGTGATCTAACAGACACTGTTTGAGATGTGCGCGCACTGCTTTTTGCAAGGCTTTAAACACAAGCAAATTAAAAACTTTTGTGAAGATTCAGCACTGGCCGATCGGGACAGTGACAGTTCCATCTACTGTCCCGAGTGTCTTTCACAAGTTCTGAAAGGTAGTTTAAACGAGAATGCATGCGTTGGCGATAATGCATAGACTGAAAATGTGTGAAAATGTGGAGAGTGTTAAAACAAAAGGTGCCTCTATAAATAGCTCACAGGTATCGATACATCGATCTAAATCGATGTATTGTTACACGCCTAGTTGACACGCTGCCCACTAGGCTATTGGCGCCAACAAACGAGCATAGTTTTGACAATTTTGGGCCAGATTTACTAAACGAGGCAAATTAGCGTGAGCGCGCAATTCCACAAATGCGCCGATGGGGGTGGCAAGTTTTGTGAAATGAAAGAACACAGACGCAGAAAATCATTTACATAATGACCAATGCAATCTAACAAGAGCAGCGCAAATTAGCGTTGGGTCGCAAATAAGCAAAGCTGATGCTCATCATGTGCGGGTGGACACAGGCGCAACTTGTTATAGGTAATATATGGATAACGTCTTCCTCTGGCATTCCAAAGAAATTAATGAGTGAAAAAAAAAAAAAAAAAAAGCGCTCTGTTCTCTGCGGTGTCTCCTCCTAGCAGCAACAATTGCAGCCATGTCACAAAATGGGTTAAGACATGCTTTTTTGGCGTTAAATAATAGCGCAAATACCAGTAAATTGACTAGCGCAAACATTAGTAAAATACTCTCCCTCCCATAAATTTTGCGACAAAGGGAAACTCCTACAAACACATATGCAATAAGGTCAGCCACAAAAACAACTCAGTCCACGCCTTTTCAATGCTAATTATGCACTGCATGTCTTTAGTAAATCCCAACAGTAGTTTAATGCCAAAAGAGGGTTTGCGCTGACACAAGCTGTTAGTAAATCTGGCCCTTTGTGTGTTTTTGTCCATTCAAGCACGATAAGATGCGAGAGAGAACTCAAATCGGTGCGCTGTCTGTGCGTTTCACAGAGAGCCGCTTCATAAACAGCGCACAAGTACCAAATCACATTCTTTTTTACATCTTATTGCGTTAGAATTGTTTAAAAGCACTTGAACGAATGAGAGCACGATCATATACTGTAACGCTAGCCAAAGGATGCAGAAAAAACAAATTGTGCATTAAATATTTTTAATGCATTAAACATTAAAAATTCTTTTCACTTACATATTCTCCATCTTTGTTGGGCACCAGCACGTTCATCTCTGAGCTCTTAGCGCTGATGATTTCACATGCCAGAGAGTCTTTGCTCAGGTACACATGGCAGCCATCTGTCTTGTTGATGGAGATGGTTGGCACTTTACCCATAACCTGGAAATCAAAAGAACAACAATGACTCAGAACAGTCTAAACAGAGCGTTACTGACAGACTGGGAAGAGATGAGCTGCAACAATGGAGAATGAGGAAAATAATTTTTTTTTTGTACATTCAAGCATTAAACCTATTCTTGTAGAGCCCAAAAAGAAAAGACTTAAAGAGGCCATATTATGCCCGTTTTCAAACTTTTAATTAAAATAGTTCAAGAGAGATAACATTTATTCATATGTATCAGGATGTTAATACATGTTAAAAGCATTATTTACCTAAATACATATTTATGTATTTAAATGTTGAAATGTGAAAAGAAATTTTAATACTTTAACAACATACTCTGCATTCAAGTACATCTATAGTGAGGAGAGTACTCACCTGGATCTTTACATCCCTGCAGTTGATCACCTCAATAATACCCACAACATCGTCAAAGACAAGACCCATTTTCTTACAGTTATCTGCAAAGACAAAAACAACAACTTGTATCTAAACTTTCTACTTTTTCATTTGTTAACATGAACAAACAGTGAACAATACTTCTACAGCATTTATTAATCTTAACATTTACTAATACATTTTTAAAAGCAAAAGTTGTGTTAACATGAGTTAATGCATTGTGAACTAACATGAACAAACTTTTTTTTTTTTTACTAACATTAACAAAGGTTAATAAATGCAGTGACGCATTTTGTTCATTGGTAGTTAATGGATTAACTAATGTCTACAAATTGTAAAATGTTACAATGTGAACAATGGAGGAACTGCTGGTAGTGTGTACAGACCTACAGTAATGGAGTTGATCTTCCCCTTCACTTGTAAAGTGCTGTTGTTGCACTTAAAGGCATAAACCACCTGTTTCAGTTCTGTGTCACTGATCACAAGGCCTTGGGCACCTTCCTGATTTTCCTGTAGGGAAAAAGCCAAAAAGAGGATCAGTATATGAACTGGCCAAACAGTTTCATGTCAATACTAAAACATCACATCTTTTTTTAGTATCTTTTTTTAATTGGTATGTATAAACACTGCTGAGGCGGAGATGGAAATACCTTTCAAAATGGCATTTCCAAAAATAATTTCAGCTGTATACACAGACTATAACAGGCATAGTGACTCACTCACCACTTTCCATTTCTTGCCGTCCAGCTCCAGCACTGGGGGAAGAGTACGGGCCGGGCTGGCAGCTGCTGTGGGCCGAGCAGCCGAGGGTTTGGGCCCAGAAGGCAAAGGACCTGTTTGGGCTTTGAGCGCAGGATTCTTGTGGGTCTTCTGGTCATCAGACACATGTTTCAGTCCTTATAGAGAGTTAAAAGACAAGTCTTCAATAAATTCCTGACACTTATAAAACATACACCCTGAATTGTTTTTTATTTAGCATTGTTATTATTATTATTAATGCGCTTTTTGGTTTTCAATCTTCATTTGTTATTTTATCCTCTTAGTTCAGCCATTTTCATGTACAAACATATTTATTTCAGCTAGATGTCAGGGAAACGTTTCTCATTTTAATTTAGTTTAAGCCAATGTAATAAAATAACTACAACTGAAATAAATATACAGACACAATATACAAAATAACTAAAACCCTAAAATTAAAACAGAAAATATGACATTTAAAACAATTATAACTCAATATTGTTAAAAAAATATAATAGTGCCTAAATGATACAAAAATAATAATGATAATATAAATGCTAACACTTTACTTCGATCTTAATGTATTAATAATGTATTAAAGTTGAGATTAACATTAGTTAAGTTTAATAAACATTGTAGATGTATTGTTTATTGTTAGTTCAGGTTAACTAATGTTTACAAATGAAACCTTATTAATAATTTATATGATAACACTTTACAATAAGTGACAAATGGGACCCGTAGAGCCTCATGGACGTGGGGCCACAGGACCGTATCATAATTTTCTGCTATGAAGTCTGCAATGACCTTTATATACACTGATGCTCCCATTACAGCGCATACAGGCATCATTTCCAATCAGTCTGTTAATAGACTGTTTAATGTTTTAGCAATGATACTTCTATCATTTAAACAGCACTAAAAGTGCTACTGAATGGCTCTATTGGCCACATTTTGAACTGATTTTCCTCATCCTTTTGTATACTATATCAAGTAAGAGATCCATGTAATACCTTTAGTAATATCAGCTCCCTTGTTGATGGAGGCGAAGAGAGCATTGCGACTGATTGGGCCAGAGTCTCCACCTGAAGACTTGTCAAGGTCCATGGGGGGTGGAGGGGGGCCTGGGGGAGGTGGAGCTGGAGCTCCTCTGCAGGGGGCACCTCCAGAGGCCGAAGCAACCGGGCCCTGTAAAACAAAAAACAATTAAACTTTATATTCTGAACCACGTGGGACAAACCGAACACACAAGAATGAGACTCACAGTCTTGCTCCAGCTCAGTCCAGTGGTGTGGTGCTGCTTGATGTAAGCCTGCAGCTCGGTCCAAATGGACACATAGGCATTGACCCAGTCCACATGTGTCTTATCTCTAAAAAAATTAAGACAAAGTAGATGGGAAAATGAGCAATATGCCATTTTGCTTCTGTACAAGTTTCTTCATATCACAGACAGACACATACTTCTCCTTGTAATCCTTGAGCACACGGTTTGTGTAAAACATGGCTGCGTCCTGCATGTCCTTCACATAGGGGCCTGGCTTTGGGGCCTAAAACATGAAAGAAAGAAAAATGTTACATTTAATAAAGAAATTCATTAAAAAAAAATTAATTTCAGTGTTGCAAATTTGCTTGCATTCAACTAGTGACATAGAAAGAGCATATTATAAATATTTCTTATTCATTTTTCATCATAACATTTCATTTTAAATAACTTTGATCCCACCATATACATCCTAGAAAAAACAGGCGGAAACCTTGCATCTCCATATTTCATCTTTTTTTTGTGTCATAAATCATGTGTCACCCTTTTCTGTGGGTTTTGCAAATATTTAACCAAAAAAAAAAAAAAAAAAAAATTATATTATATATATATATATATATATATATATATATATATATATATATATATATATATATATATATATATATATTATATATATATATATATATATATATATATATATCTAAGATTATATCTAAACCTCATTGGATCCTCAAACTGTCAGTCAAACCTCATAACTCCACCCACCTCTATCGTGAATGAAGTGCCGCAAACATTTTGGAGCATCTCTGCTTGTTTGCAATGCAATTATGCAAGGGTAAATAAACAACTGGTTGTTTGAAAAAGTACAGCATTTTCATTACTCTAGAAACACTATATAATGTCACAGCCAATACTGTCTTAAACAGCCTGTGAAGCACTTCATCTTTTATAACATGAGATTTTGGCCAAATGACAGAAAAAAAAAAAAAAAGTTTATGAAAATACAATGTCATGCACTTACTGCCTCAGATGCAGCCGGATAGACAAAACGCGCATGTCTGACATTCACTGGTCAAAAACCTCTATTTGAGCTTGATTTTAGTAAAAATTCATGTTTTGGACATACAAGGTTTCCACCTAACAGTGACAATATGCAAAGTATGCCAGCCTAACCTAGACATTTGTAAATGTAGTCAAAGCAAAAAAAAAAAAAAAAAATTGATTTGTTAATGTACACGGCCAAAGTGTAAAAGTCCCATTATTGATTCAATTTCAAACAGAAACGACAACTACGAAACTGTAACACACAGACTCCGCCCTTTGCCTTACCATGGCAACCCAGCCGAGGGCGGGAACGCTCTCGCTGACCGCAGAGAGGTGGTTGAAGAGAGGAGAGGAGCGGTTCTTCTCTCGGAACGCCTGCACCTCCTCGATCACTTTAGACACGGGGGCCAGCAGAGAGGTCAGGGCGGACTATATCACAGAGGAAAAGATGGACAGGTGACATGAGAAAATGTTACAAAAATAGTAAACAATGTTGGTGTGACACTACTGTTCAAAAGTTTTGCTTCAGCAAGATTTTTTTTTTTTTAAAGAAATGAATACATTCATTCAGCAAGGATGCATTAAATTGATCAAAAGAGACAGTAAAGACATTTATTATGCAAATAAAAGCTGTACTTTTCACTTTTCTTATTCATTTTCTTAAAATGTTTCACAGTTTCCACAAGAATATGAAGCAGCGCAACAGATTTTAACACTGATAATAATCAGAAATGTTTTTTGAGCAGCAAATCAGCATTTCTGAAGGATCATGTGACGCTGAAGACTGGAGTAATGATGCTGAAAATTCAGCTTTGATCACAGGAATTAATGACATTCAAAATATATTCAAATAATATGTTTTTAATGTATTTTGATCAATTAATTGCAGCCTCATTGAGACTTTCAAACATGTACAAAATTTTGAACGGTAGTGTAGTAGCCAGTCTTATTTTCAAATGTAACATAATACTTACATCAGAAGGTTTCTGAGAGCACGAGGCAGTGACCAGAAGCTGTCTTTGACAGGTAAAGGCCTTCTTCATCATCTCAGCCTATGACACAGAACAAAGAATAAGGAACAATGCGTACTCTTTATCAATGTGTGCCAGTGTTCAGGGACTATAATGATAGTGCTGGATTACATACATGCTTCTGAACATCTCCCCCTATCTTCTGACTCAGGGCAGCGTACTGAGCCACAGGGCCAGAGATCAAACTGTCATAGGCTTCAACATACGCCGACACCACTGAAGAGAAGATAAAAAAACAAGAGCAGAATTACACCATGTTCTTCTAACCAGACACAATACAACATTTTCAGCAACAAGTCCATTCTCACAATGGTTGAGTTTCACTTAAGCCCAAAGTATACTTTGGCCATACTTTTTGTGTCTGCGCGTACAACGGCACATGTACGAATGTTTTGAGCACTTAAAAGTCCACTAGACTGTGCATCTTTCCACACTCACTGCCAAGAAGTAAACTGTGTTTGTTTATTGGTTATTTCCATACCAGCATCTATGGCTATTTTCATGTCAAGACCAATGTATTTTAACAAATAGTAGTAACATAGTAATAATGAAAAACAACAACTGACAACCAACTCACATGATTATAACAAACATTATATAAGATTTTTCATTTCAATATTTGATAAATTTAAGATTATTCCTGGTGAAACATTTTTGAAAACATCCATTAGAGAACTTTCTGAGCAAAACGTTGCCTTGTGGCATTAAAAGCAGTACATTTCAACAAAATAGACAAGAGGAATCTGAAAAAAATTACATCTTGGTGGTACATCATCTTTCAATAAAATGCAGAATGTGGAAAACAAAGCCCAACCGAGGCTTTACAATGGAGTTGCTTAAATGGTAACTTACAGGCCTAAACCAAGAGAAAGTCCACCTATAGTCATTATGATATTCTGGTCTCTTTTAATGAAAGTTTTTGGCTTTTTAGCCCATGACATTGTTCACACCGTTAGAAAAAGTGCAAGTACGCACTTGGTAAGCAGCCCTAATTATCTTCAGACAGAACTGGTTTGCATTAAGTTCTTATTACCTCCAGATCCAGCAGCAGGGCTGCCTCCACCCCCAGAACTGGACATGGCCTCCAGACGGCCCACAGCTACCTCCAAACGCTGCACTAGACCCGCCAGCTCTGCCATACCTGCTCAGACAGAGAGAGAGAAAACAATGATTACAGAAACAAGGTTTTACAGAATCACAGTATGAATGAAAGTAGCAATGAAACGGGAGAGGTGACGAATCTTTTCTTCTTGTATTGTGACGTACATCTTGGTGAAACGGATAATCGAAAAAGAAAAAAGAAAAAGAGGGCGGTGACTTGGTTACATCCATCAGTGGTTGAGTGGATGAAGGCAGATCTGAATGAGAGTTTGCAGTTGATTGTAAGAAAGGGGCGTGGTTTAAGCAGACTAAATGATTGGATAAGTGTTTGATGAGAAGATCAAGGTTCGATTCTGATTAAGAAAACAAGCTCAAATTTAAAAATAGGCCTGTCGTGATTAACTGACTGTGTCTGACTGTGGTTATCTGATACAACCACAATTATTTGAGAACACATTTTGCAAAACAACATAAAAAAAAAGGTGTTGTAAAGTACACAAGAATAGTCAAAGTGTTTCCTTGTTGAAGGTTGGTTTAATCAGACTGCATTATATATAAAAATATATTTCACAGCATTAAATAATGTGGGCCTATTACATTATATACAATTTTAAGTTACATTAGGCTTACATTGTAAGTGACATGAGCAAAAACATTATTCAAATGAAATGGTTTATTGCAATTATTCATATGTATGAAAATTTATGGTCAGTACAAAACTCATGATCGTGACAGGCCTGTTTAAAAAAAAAACTTAAACATGTACGGATGAACTGCTCACAATGAGATCAACAACATGCATTTAGAAAATACGGTGAATTTTTATTTTATACAAATGTTCAAGTGTATTCTTGTATTCTAACGTCTGCATTTTATTTATTCTGCAACTCTCTCATTTATGGCAAAATCAACAAAAAGAGCAATAGAACGCATGGAAAACACGGATGTGCCGAGCCTGGAGAGAATGCAGGTACATGCCATAACATGTTGTCCCACAAAAATGCAACCGGAAGAAAAAAATACAAAAAAGGAGGAAGTAGATCTTGTTTGCCTTCTAGGGGCAACTTTCAAAGGGCAAGTCCTTTTTTTACTACCCCTTCACATGCACATACACTAAACAGGTATCATTACGTAACAGAAACCTGATACACAAATCTGGCTCACTGACTCACTACCCCTTTCACCTGAATGGCTCTTCTGGGAAATGCACAGGTATCCATATAGGAGCCTGCTTCTAATGAGAGCGTGCACCAATTCCTGAGGGAAAACCCTATTTATTTGTAACTCCTTCAGGAATCACAAATTTCCCAAGACTGCATTACAACTGGAGCATTAATAATCTATTAACAATGAACAAGTCTGATACATTAAATGGCACTAGTATGGAGAATACCATTTGAAACAGTAAAGTCTGAGTTAGATAATCAACATTATTCTTATAATAATAACAACAACAACAGATTCCTCTGTGGCCACAACCAGCTGTGGCTGTTTTCAGGCAAGTGGAATGAACAAAACATTTAATCACACAGGACTAAATTTACAGAAGCATGTTCACCTGAGGAAATAAAAGCACATGAGCAAATTAAACCGTGCATAATTTCAACTATTGCCACATATAATAAAGATAGCGATTATGGCAGAAGTCAACGAGCAGACTGGAGTCAAACTAGAGTCAAATTTTCTTTTTCTTTTTTTCCTCCACATAGTAAGAATATATTCACATTCAAATCAGAGTAGTCATATTGCCCTGCCTCACGTAAACAATTTCAGACAAATTCCTAGTGTCCTCTTCCTAAAAACCAGACTGAGGAGGCAATGATTATTGTAGAAACTGCCACCTACAGATGTAGGAAGTGATCTAGAGAAGGGTTTGAAGTTAACTTTACTCACCAGCCAATTTGGCTACTAAATTTATGTTATCTGCCTTTCAGAACTTCAAAGTCAGAACAATTAATGCCAGAAACAAACCAGATTATCAAAATCACTGCTTAGATTTCAGTATATTTATTATTAAATCTGATTTGGAATCACTGAATTTTTGCGGGTGTTAAAGGGATAGTTCACCCAAAAATTGTCATCATATACTCACCCTCAGGTTGTTCCAAACCTGTATATATTTCTTTCATCTGCTGAACACAATAAAAGATATTTTGAAGAATATGGGTAACCAAACAGTTGATGGATCCCACTGACTTACATAGTATTTTTTATTTCTCCAAACTATGGAAGTCAATGTGTTCCATCAACGGTTTGATAACAAAACATTCTTTAAAATATCTCCTTTTGTGTTCGGCAGAAGAAATAAACAACTTGAGGGTGAGTAAATGACGACAGAGTTTTCTATATTGGGTATATATGCCTTTAATATCAAACCCAGCTTATAATAATGTTATAATAAAGACAGAAAGCAATAGTTTCTGTGCTTCAGTACAGAATCATTACATCACACCTGCTCTACATTCTGTAGGTGACACCCTAAAGGTAAACATGTCAAAACAAGATAAGAAAACTACAGTAGATTCAAAGGCATGCCTGAAACGTCAAGCTATTGGGTGCAAGCTGCTCTTCTGGACATAAAAACAGGTCATTTATGCTTCAGGACTAGTAAAACTAGGCCAGATCACATCCATTCTCGGCACAGCGCAGGATGAGATGTGCCACATTTATTAAACATACACACACTCGACCAATAGTCTACTGTGTTTCTTGACTAGCATTAATAGGATTACAATAGGATACGAGGCAAGAGGCAAGCCAAGAGATTTGATGTGATGTGATTTGACTGAATAATCAGGCCAGCCGGGGAAAACACGGTCGCGCGATCAGTCAGACAATACTGAGCGATTGTTTATAGAAAATAACATGAAGACGGAAACAATTTAGCGGTCGCGAATCGCGACGAGCTTGTGTTCAGATTTCCTGCACTTTACACCCGCCCCACTTCCTTCATTTGCGCTGTAGCGATTTTCGGCGTTCTTTTTGAGTCGGAGCTTTTCAGTGAATCAGTTGAATCGATTCACAAGACTGTTAACAATTTATTAATTGAACTGAATCGGCCATACGGCGGTTTTGGCCAAACAAGAATTTGACTTGATGCAGCTGAATACTATAAATGCTACAAACATATATATATATATATATATATATATATAGTATTACCGTTTTATAAGCACACATACGAAAAACGTTTTTATTAAAACATTGTGACGTAATGACGCAAATGAATCACTGAGTTGTTTTGGAACCGGTACTGTTCGAAAGAACCGATTCGCAGAGATGAGTCGCCCATCACTGAGCTCTGCAAGATCAGGAACTTTTCCAACCGTCGCATTGAGACTGCTGTTAAGAAATCTGCACACATGTAAATGTATGATAAAACGCGTTTTATTTATAAGGCCTAATGCCACTGTGAAGATATATCGTTTTTAGCAGTATTATGCGCGAGCGATGCCCGTTTCAGTGGTCATGATTTGCGCAGCGGCGCACTGTGTCTAGAACAGATTTCCGCCGGCAAGTCGCTTAACACAGATTATTTGGACAACGCATTCAACATTTTCTCCTTACCGTTATCGTCTGAGAAATGTTACAGTAGTCCTGGCTTTAGTCTTTGATGCTGAATGGGTGTGTTACGGGCTTCCCGTCTGCGTTGTCTTCCTGTATGAGCGTGTTGAAGTTCCCAGCTGTCACCGCGCGCCGTTTCCGCCCAAACTCCACCAACAGCTCCACTTCCTTATAAGGACAAAGGAGAGAGAGAGAGAACGAATGTGTTATAAAGTGATGAAAAAGAGTAAAACAGGAACAGGAAGACTGTATGAATAGGAAGTATGAATATCTATTTGCTTATTGATTTCAGTTAATATAGGTGATTCGATGTAATATTAATTAAAGGAATTCCCTCAGTCTACAATGTGGCAAAATTATGTAAGTGCTTATTTTCTTAGTTTTTCCCATTGATCTCTGGCAGTTTTGAAGTCTTAGCCAAAATTGTTTGTGGAGCTGGAGGGGAAGAGAAAATTAAGATTCAGTCCGGATCCTTCTTGCCCAAACAGGAAGTGTGGATGTCACAATTTTGATCTGCCCAAACAGTGCATGGAATTAATAAGTGCCTGCTTTCACTGACTTGGAATAAATATTTGGCTCTGGGTGCTTTAAACCAAGTTATAGCACATGTTTTTCTAACATGTAATACTATTTTACAGTGTCCTTGTTATGCTATGTTAGTAAATAACCACACTTCTTTAAAATTCAATTTTTTTTTCAACTGCAGATGATAGAAATTAGGTGCTCATTCACTAAAATTGAAATAATTAAAAACAAAAAAATAGGCATATGGACTCAAGCTCCACTTGAAGCAGTAAACATGTGATTTAGCTTACAAAAATCAAACAACAAAAAAAGACAGCTGTAAATATATTTTCTTTTTATTTACTCCAGTTGTGTTACAAGTCACATGAAACAGGGAATTCTTCACTTAAAAGCATGGATTTAAAAAAAAAAAACAAAAAAAAAAAAACAAACTTCATTTTCCCCATGCATTCAAAATCTGCAAGACTCAGACATGTAGGGAGGGGTTTATGTATGTGTTTTGCACACACATAATTTAGAGAACATTCAACCTTTTCATAATAAACCATGAAGTAACATTGGAACTAAAGTGGCTGAGCTGAAACCATTTTAAAACCAAAAGATTTCTGATGAATCAACAATCATCAGAAAGCCAAAGAGAGTAAAATGCAGTACTAATGCATGTAGCAAGTGTAACAAACATGATTTATCGGTTGGCGGCTGTTTCCAGTTTGAGTAATCCAGGCGCCATCCTGTCATATTCCAGCTCCAGTGCAACTTCCAATTCAATTTCCAGTGTACGATATTCCTCCATAAAGAAAAAAAAAAACCAGATAAACATGGCTATTATGCTGCAGACGCCACTTTTGCTGGTGTTTAAAGGGGCAAAAATGCACCTTTGACATACAGCCACGCAGAGTAGCACACATATGTCTCAATTTAATACATGCAAACCATGAAAAATAAACAAGGGAAACCAAATCTTGCCTTCTCATGCAGTCATGTTGGGTGCCTTAGGACTCACTCTGCATTATTAACACAAGTAAAAATATACAAATTATTAAGACATGCCAGGCAGTGTTTGGATGTGACAGGCTGCCTGTCATATATGGAAGCTTCATAGGAAGGGGACAGTGAGGCAGGCTCAGTTATCCGCGGTGTGATGAGACATTCTGGTGGGGAAAAGTTTCTCAAAGAGCTACTCTGAAATGCTCAACCCTTTCCGCCGGTTACATAAATCTCTGCAGTGAAGCAGGAACATTCTCATTGTCTTTTGAGGTGCATGGCTCTACAGATTTGACCATTCGGGTTTAAACGCATTTTCATTTTGGCTCAGACTGGGCTGCGATTCAACCCAGAAGTCCTGCAGGTCCCTCCTGAATTACGTGTCGTGGATGAGGGGTGAACAGTGCGTTGGTGCGATACGAGAGGTTTGGTTTGTGTGCTAAAGCCGCTCCTCTTTATGTTTTTTGTGTTTATGAGGACCTTGGCCGTTACGTAGAGATCCGTTTTGGGGTGGCAGGAGTTTTCCGCGCTCTCGATCGGACCACGGGATGCCTGCCTGGCCGTCATCGCTTTCCAGATCAGAATCAGAGTGCATGAGCGCGGAGGATGTGGGAGCAGGAACCGACTTTAAGCGACCTGGAGGAATAAGGCAAGGACAGGATGAAGCATGTTTGCTATGGAGATATAGTCAAATAATCATACAGTTAAAATAAACTAGGGCTGTCAATTTAACACATTAATTTAATATAAATATTAAATTAATTATAAATATTAAATTAATTATAAATATTAATTATATTAATTTAAAATACAATATAATATAAAATATATTAATATATTTAAATATAATATAAAATAATTTTTAAAATACTAGTTTAAAATATAATTTTTTGGGGATTCTTTGATGACAGTTCAAAAGAATAGTATTTAAATAGAAATCTTTTCTAACATTATAAATATCTTTACTGTCAATTTTGATAATTTTAATGCATCCTTGCTGAATAAAAATATTTTTTTTTTAAAATTGTACTGACCCTAAATCTTTTAAACGGTTGTGTATATTTTATTCTTTACTCTGTCTTTGGAAAAACATTTTTAAATTGATGAATTACAATTTAATTACAATTAATTATGTAATTTATTTAATGAAAATATTTTTCAGCGACTGAAAGATCTGATTTTATTACCAGGTCTTGGTAACTGTAATTCCAGAGTCTCTTGTTCATCCTCCTCCAGCATTTTATAGCGGCTCTTTCTTCGCACTTTGCTTTTCCGTCTGCTCGAGACACAAAGGACACTTTTAATAAACACCAGCATTAAACAGTAATAAACAATATTAAACAGATTATCATTTGTCTAACCCTTACCTTCGACAGCAACACACAATACCCCATATTACAGTCGCTATGCCAACTATGGTCATGAATGATGCTATCGTCACATATAAAACACTCCATTCTGAAAGAAAACATGAACAGGCCATTAAACTGCAGGTGAACTAACTTAAAGAGGATCTATTATGCTTTTTTACATGTTCATCTTTCTTTATAGTGTGTAATGTTGCGGTTTGAGTATGAAAAGGCTCTGCAAAGTCATATATTCTCTGAACTCCCTGAAACACCTCCATTGTAGTCTTGAGTTTTATTCCGGGAACGAACACGTCACAGTATTCCTCATTTAAATAATTCCCGCCCAAGGTATATGCAAAATAAATGGGCGGGGCCTGATTGAGTTATGTAGTGTGTTGAAAATCGCGGTTATGGTAAGGGGCGGGATATTTCCCAAACACGCTCGAAGCGCTTGACCAATCACACACCGTTCCAGCCGACCAATCAAAGCACACTGTGCTTTTCAGAAGGAGGGGCTTCACAGAGACAGGAACTAAACAGAGCGTTACTGACAGACTGGGAAGAGAGGAGCTGCAACAATGGAGAATATGTGAAACAATAAGGTGTTTTTTGAACATTCAAACTATTCTAGTAGAGCCCAAAAACAAAATCAAGGGCATAATAGTTCCTCTTTATAACAGCTTTCCTCAACAATTCTTAGTGTCCCCTCACCACAGTTGCTCTCGGCATCCCCAAAATAAGTACTGAATAAATTCTCCATCCAAAACGGGTGGCACACACATCGTCTGGTGAAGGAGTCGCATTCCCCGTGACTGGAGCAGTTCAGCTGGCAGACTGGGGAAAGATCAGACAGTTAATACGAGACCACTGCTACAATAAAAACATGAGTTAATGGAGCGTTTAATGAAGACTTATGAATACTTACTAACTGTGTCCACTCGCCGGGCCCTAAAGATAAGGAAATCATTTTTTTGCTTGCGAAATTTGTTGCGTAGTTCCACTGCAACACTATGGCCAGTCAATGGAGGGCGTCCAGGACCTCCAGATACCAGAAATACCAGGCGAGTGCTGTAAAAGTAAGTAATATCATCATATATGCAACATATGTAAAAATAAAACTTTTTTTGAGACTTTTGATCAAAACCCTGCCCAATGGCTACTCAAAATCCCAATCGTGTAAAATTTGCATTCCAGGGGCTAAATATCATGTTATTTGGGGTCGCTTCAACCCGTGGCAACAGTGTAATAGTTGCCCAATTCCGCGGAAAAACCATGGAGTATTAGAGTGCTGCAGGGATGACAAATTTATGTTACAAGTTAGCATTTTAGCTTTTCCATCCTTTCCATCCATAAATATATAGGCTATACATAGATTCCTAAGCTATCCGCCATACTGGAACAGTCAAAGTCAGACTGTCAGCACTCGAGAGCAAGTTGATTGAGCATCTGCAACCGTAGTTAGACGCATGTATGAATATATATATATATATATTTGCAATAGACTTCAGATGATTTTGCTAAATGAACATGATACAACAAGACAAAGGCATAAGCTGACACAACATTAAAAAGTTGTAAAATTAAAAACATTAAAAAGTACCATAGTAAAAACCCGAGTTAATACATACACAAACACGAACCAAACATTCTCAACTGTGAAAGTTTATCCCATTTCTTCAGGAATTTTAATCTCATCCAAAGTGTAGTTCGCTTATAGTCTATGATTAGCTTTTTACGACTGAATTTAGGCTTCAAAGTTGTGTTCATTTGTGAAAATTATCATGATGAACCAAACGTGCAAGAATCATAAACTATTCATCATAGAGCTTATTTTTTATTTTTTTTGCAATAATTCTAAAGCCAGTGGAAAACTGGGTTATTGTGGAGGGAAACAGGGAGATCCCACAAAAATACGTCACCACTGCAGCGCTCTATTCTATTTATTTATGTGAAAACTGAGAAAACTGAGAATAAGAGGTTCTCCTATGGTTTCTTTTCAGTACTGTGAAGCAATTTAATCAGATCAGTGGAGATGAGGTGTTAAGTTTAGCGCTGCCCATGAAGCCTGAACTTGTGCTAAGCCGGACTGACCTGTGCTCATTGAAGGCGCTAATCTCTCGCACAATTATGTCACTGTCCAGGACTCCCAGAAGGACGCCAACCTGCCTGATGAACATATCCTTCTGTCTGCGGGACACCTGGGCCACAGCAACTTCTAGGATCAGCTCCACCAAGTCTCGCTCATAAACATCTATGAGAATTAAAATATAATTTTTTACATGTTTAACTTTCTTCAGTGTGTAATGTTGCTGTTTGAGCATGAAAAAGGTCTTCATAAGTCCCTCCAGCAGGAGTTATTCTCTATATCAGTGTCACTGTTTCTGAACTCCCTGAAACGCCTCCATTGTAGTCTTGAGTTTTCTTCCAGAAACACACGTCACAATATTCCTCATTTAAATAATTCCCGCCCAAGGCATATGCTAAATAAAGGGGCAGGGCCTGGTTGAGTTAGTGAGTTGGGACATTTCCCAAACACACTAAAAGCATTTGACCAATCAAAACACACTTCCAGCTGACCAATTAGAGCACTATGTGCTTTTCAGAAGGAGGGGCTTAATAGAGACAGGAACTAAACAGAGCGTTACTGACAGACTGGGAAGAGAGGAGCTGCAACAATGGAGAATATGAGGAAAATAATCAACATTCAAGCATGAAAACCTGTTCTAGTAGAGCCCAAAAACAACATCAAGACTTTGAATGCTCAAACAGCAACATTATACAGTAAAGAAAGCTATTATTAAAAGTAATAAATACATTTTATTTGATGATCTTTTACAAGCATACTGACCTGGTCGAACCTCTACAGTGCCACTGTCACTATTGGTCTTTCCCTTACTATCAGTTACAGTCAGGGTGAAAGTGTACTTCCCTTCCACCAGATTACCAAGAAAAAGCACTGCCTGGTGGTCAGAGTTATTCAGGACATCCTGGAGGAATAAAAAATAGGGCACATTTCGACAGGGTAATTTTCTGGTCCTCCTCTATTCAGATGGAGTTTCCAAACCTTTGAGGAACACACTCTTAAAAGAAAACTGGTTTTACTTGTTCTGTCACTACCTCACAGTAGTGAACTGCTTGAATATTTAGCAGAGCCATGAATGTAATTTGAATGCCAGTATGAATTTTGCTTTACTGAACAGTACTGACCCCTGCAGCCGGGCTACCGTTTTCACGGGTCCAGAGGTAGCTAATGCCACCCTTATCATCTGATGAGCGAGAACCATCCAGAACTGCTGTACGGACGGGAAGAGTGATCGGAGGACTGGACAGGACTTTGGCAACAGGTGGCTGATCATCCTCTGATGTGAACAAGCCAAAAGCAAAATTATATGACAAAGACCACAACAGAACTAAACTAATAAAGTCTTCTAACGGCCACATAAAACTTTTCTTGGGTTTAATTAAGGACACAGACCTTCTCGGACGATGACAGAGACCATATCCGAATTCTCCAGCATCCTTTCATCCGTCACTGTCAGCATGAAAATGTACTCGCCTTCCTGCAGACCGGTGACCATGGCAACCGCAGTGTCCGCATTTTCAATTTTCACCCCTTCTGGGCCCCTGTGACACCATCAAAAATATAAACCATGAGTCTACAGCTAAATTACCTACATTACTACTCTGTATATTAAAAAATAAGACATTTGATACAAAAAAATAGGGCTGTCAATTAAATTCAATATATGCAGAATAATTAATCACATGAATGAAAAATAATTTCATAATATTTGCTGAACAAAAGCCCCCAAAAACAAGATAATTTAAAGACATTACACTAACGTAGTAGATAAGTAAACCATTGAATAGACAAAAGAGGCTGTAAAAGTCAATATATTTTTGTTATATATTCACCAAGGCTGCATTTATTTGATTAAAAATACAGTAAAAACTGCAATATTGTGAAATATTATTACAATTTAAAATAACTATTTTCTACTTTATTTTAAAATGTAATTTATATCCAGTGATCAAAGCTGAATTTTCAGCATCATTACTCCAGTCTTCAAAGTCACATGATCCTTCAGAAATCATTCTTATATGCTGATTTGCTTGTCAAGAAACATTTATGATTATTATCAACATTGAAAACAGCTGTTTAATATTTTTGTGGAAACAGTGATTTTTGCAGGATTATTTGATTAATAGAAAGTTCAAAAGAACAGCATTTATTTGAAACAGATATCTTTCATAAGTCTTTACTGTCACTTTTGATTGAATTTAATGCACCCTTGCTAAATAAAAGTATTAATTTCTTCCAAATAATACCAAATTTTTATTGGTACTGTATGTTCAATGTGTTAAATTGGCCTTAACAAAATAAATTAAGTCCATAAACTTAGATTTTGTACATTTTGTACAAGTACATTTTAATTATTATTACGAATTATAAATATACATAAGATGCATGCAGGGAGAGTGTGTGTGTGTAACTGACTTGGTTTTTGTCCAGTGGTACGTGGCAATTTTTTGGTCATCGCTGCTCTTGCTTCCATCCAGCGTGGTACGATCGACTGGCAGCGTCAGCTCCTTGTCTGGACCAGCATCCGCTACAGGGGGCTTGTTATTCTCTGGAGGCATTTCACATAGAGGGAGCTCAAGCACAATCAGAATCTTCAAATGTACAAGTTTAGTAGGAATCATTGTGCTCTGTATTTAAAAAGATACCTGGCTGGACAATGACAGTGACCTGAGCCGTGTCTTGCTGGCCAGACGAGTCTGTGACGGTCAGCTGAAAGGTGTAGTCACCCTCCTGCATGGCAGAAAGCTGCAGAGTGGGCGTCCTCACACCCTATGAGAACAAAACACAAGTTTGATGCTCGCTAATACACTCACTGACAAAAATAATCAACATAAACTGCATTCAAAATAGAGCTGCACGATGCATGGATAAATTGAGTCATGATTTTTTTTTTTTTTAAATATAGATCAAGATCACAATTCTAAAGACAAAATAACATTTACTAGCAGTTCTGACAAAATGTTAAAAAAAATATAGAATTAATTTGAATGAATTTTTTTTTTTTTTAAATTGGTTGAATGGTGAATGATTCAATGACTCACTCATACAGACTTCATTTGTTTCATTACTGGATGAATCATCGTTTTTGAACAACTCTCTTAATTGAATGATTCAATGACAAATCCATTCACAGTCTCAGGATGTAATCAATACGATCTTTATTTGAAGCGTCAAGTTACTTTCAAAGTTGATTTCCTCTATTTTGATAGCTACCGTAGACATCAGTGTTTATATTCGAACTATAAACTTTTATCCCAGTACTTCTGAGATTTGAATTATTGTAACACAGAAATAATGATACTGTGTGGTTTAAAAGACTGTTTGTGAATCTGTTTCATACCTATACATGACAACTGCTCTCTCCGGGTCAGAGGCAGCGCAGATTTAAATGTTCGCTGTGATTGTACTTGTCAAAGGTTTAATAGACAGAGCCGAAACGTTGTCATTTAGGAATAAGATCGTCTGGGAGATCGCGAACATTTAACAATTAATCATTCAGCTCTTAATTCGAAATTATGCATTGTGTTTCTCATGTACCTGCATCTCCACCACCTTGCCCTTGCTCTCAGGGCTGAGTGACCATTCATAGGACAGATTCTCGTGGTCGTCAGTGCTTTGGTTTCCGTACAGTGTGATATAGTTGCGTGGCAATGTGATCACTTGGTTGGGTCCAGCATTAGCCGTAGGCTTGTAGTCCGTGGCCTTGTTGACTAACAACATGGCTTGGGTTGAATTCTGAGCTCCATCCGAGTCAGTCACTGTGAGCCTGTTGGAGAAAAAAATACCATATAGTATAACAACCCGTAACAACCCTTGTTTTTTTTTTTTTTAAATGTCTTTAAATAGTTTGCCAGAGGACAGACTGGTTTGCCGGGTTTTGCAGTGGTTATCTGATGACTGTACATGGGATATTACATTTTGAAGCAAAAATAAAATGCATCCATCCATAATAAAAGTAATCCATACGGCTCCAGTGGGTTAATAAAGGCCTTTTAAAGCAAAGCAATGCATTTTTGTAAGAAAGATATACATATTTACAACTTTATTATTATTAATACTCGCTCCACCTGTGACTGGCCATAACGTTTTGGCTCATCAGTGTACAAAAAAAAAATGAATTAGACATACCTGAAGGTGTAGTTACCGGGAACCAGGTTGGTGAGGGTGAGAACAGCAGTATCACCTGAGGCCTTTTCCTCTCTGAGCGGCCCCTTCACTTCCTCCCAATGCCATGACACCACTTTATCATCATCAGTACTCTCTGAGAATCACATATATGATCACAAATGTTTCATTAGACATTCTTGGCCACTGCAGAGAACACATTAAAAACATTTTATAAATCTTACAGACTCCACATTTTTGAAAGGTATTATAATCTGGTACAGTGAAAGCAAAAAAAAAAAATCTGATACGCACGACTTCCGTCAATCACAGTGGAGCTTGTAGGCAAGGAGATTTCCTGGTACTTTGGAGAAACCACAGCAACAGGTGGCTTATTCACTCGTGGCTCTAAAAGGGCAAAAACACAGGACTTGTGCATATTTTATGTGGGCCGACCAAACAGAACTCTGAAAACTGATTACAGTACACAATTAGCAGGTTCATCAGGTACTAAAATTACCTGGTTTGACAGTAACATTGACGTATCCCTCCCCATGTGCACCGTCACCATCCACTACCACCTCAAACTCATAGAGACCCACTGTCAGCTAAGGGAAACATTGTTTGGAATATTAGCAATGTTTAGAATACACATATAATTTTTTTTTTTTTTTTACTTTTAGACAATGAATGTATTCATTTACCTTACTGAGCTTAAGCGTCTTGCTGTGTTTACCCTCCATTTCTCCACTATAGTCTTTTGGATGTGTCCTCAAACGCCAATCAAATTCATAGTTTGCCCCTAAAGGAATTAACAGAGAAGTTATAACAATGATAAAGGAGGAGAAACTATCTGCAATGGCTTATTTAGAGCAGTACCTGAAGGGGGCGCTGGCACTACAAAAGCATTCAGCTCCACCTCACTGTGTGGTAAAGTGACCTCCACATTGTTGCCAGCAGACACGACCAGCTCTCGCACTGTTACATGAAACAATGGTTATAATATGTCTGCTTTGTAAAACAGACTTTGTTTTTCATTTACTTTGAAGTCCTCATAATAAAGGTTGTAAATACTTACAGTACAATAAAACATATAATTATAGAGCAGTATGCCGTACCAGCTGGTGTTGTTGGTGAAGTCACTGAACGGGCGTCAGACGTGGACTGTGGTGACTGATTACTGTTGTTTAATGCTGAATGATCTCCAGTGTCTGTATCCAGTGTTGAATTTAGCTCAGATGCTGAAACAGCTTCCTGTTCGTCACTGGTGGACTGGATGGAGGCCTCACCGGCTGTCTGTGGAAGAGCTGCATCATGGGATGTGGTCAGTGGCACTGTGGGTTTAGCAGACAGCTCCTGCATGTCCCGCAAAGGGCGAAAATATGAGTTAGTTCAGAGAGAAGCTGCAAATCAAGAGTAAAAGTGCAAAATATTATGCTTTAGGACAGTGATATTAAATATAAAATATATTTATATAAAAAATATAAATAGGTTTCCTAATTTTAAAAGTCACCACAACATTATAATGTACAGTATAAAAACTGTATATTCATTTTAAGATTTGATATTACATTTAACAGTGTTATTAAATTATTTTTTATTATTAAATATTAAATAAAACTTAAAAATTAACTTTAAATAAATATTAGATGATGGCAAAGGTAATCTAAATGTAAAAATATGGGAAATTATTTTAAATGAAATATACAGTGTATATTGTGTATATACAGTGACAAAGTATTCAGACCCCCTTAAATTTTTCATTCTTTGTTATATTGCAGCCATTTGCTAAAATCATTTAAGTTCATTTTTTTTTCCTCATTAATGTACACACAGCACCCCATATTGACAGAAAAACACAGAATTGTTGACATTTTTGCAGATTTATTAAAAAAGAAAAACTGAAATATCACATGGTCCTAAGTATTCAGACCCTTTGCTGTGACACTCATATATTTAACTCAGGTGCTGTCCATTTCGTCTGATCATTCTTGAGATGGTTCTATACCTTCATTTGAGTCCAGCTGTGTTTGATTATACTGATTGGACTTGATTAGGAAAGCCACACACCTGTCTATATAAGACCTTACAGCTCACAGTGCATGTCAGAGCAAATGAGAATCATGAGGTCAAAGGAACTGCCTGAAGAGCTCAGAGACAGAATTGTGGCAAGGCACAGATCTGGCCAAGGTTACAAAAAAATTTCTGCTGAACTTAAGGTTCCTAAGAGCACAGTGGCCTCCATAATCCTTAAATGGAAGACGTTTGGGACAACCAGAACCCTTCCTAGAGCTGGCCGTCCGGCCAAACTGAGCTATCGGGGGAGAAGAGCCTTGGTGAGAGAGGTAAAGAAGAACCCAAAGATCACTGTGGCTGAGCTCCAGAGATGCAGTCGGGAGATGGGAGAAAGTTGTAGAAAGTCAACCATCACTGCAGCCCTCCACCAGTCGGGGGTTTATGGCAGAGTGGCCCGACGGAAGCCTCTCCTCAGTGCAAGACACATGAAAGCCTGCATGGAGTTTGCTAAAAAACACCTGAAGGACTCCAAGATGCTGAGAAATAAGATTCTCTGGTCTGATGAGACCAAGATAGAACTTTTTGGACTTAATTCTAAGCGGTATGTGTGGAGAAAACCAGGCACTGCTCATCACCTGTCCAATACAGTCCCAACAGTGAAGCATGGTGGTGGCAGCATCATGCTGTGGGGGTGTTTTTCAGCTGCAGGGACAGGACGACTGGTTGCAATCGAGGGAAAGATGAATGCGGCCAAGTACAGGGATATCCTGGACGAAAACCTTCTCCAGAGTGCTCAGGACCTCAGACTGGGCCGAAGGTTTACCTTCTAACAAGACAATGACCCTAAACACACAGCTAAAATAACGAAGGAGTGGCTTCACAACAACTCCGTGACTGTTCTTGAATGGCCCAGCCAGAGCCCTGACTTCAAACCAATTGAGCATCTCTGGAGAGACCTAAAAATGGCTGTCCACCAACGTTTACCATCCAACCTGACAGAACTGGAGTGGATCTGCAAGGAGGAATGGCAGAGGATCCCCAAATCCAAGTGTGAAAAACTTGTTGCATCTTTCCCAAAAAGACTCATGGCTGTATTAGATCAAAAGGGTGCTTCTACTAAATACTGAGCAAAGGGTCTGAATACTTAGGACCATGTGATATTTCAGTTTTTCTTTTTTAATAAATCTGCAAAAATGTCAACAATTCTGTTTTTCTGTCAATATGGGTTGCTGTGTGTACGTTAATGAGGAAAAACTTAATGAACTTAAATGATTTTAGCAAATGGCTGCAATATAACAAATAGTGAAAAATTTAAGGGGGTCTGAATACTTTCCGTACCCACTGTATATGCTCCAAATCAAGAGTTTAAGTGCAAGACTGAATGTTTCAGGACAGTGATATTAAAATTCTATATTAATTTATCTAAATAAATTATAAATAAAATCCTATTTGTAAATTCCACAAGTATAATAATGTACAGTATAAAAACGCATATTCATTTTGAGGTTTGCTATTACATTTAACAGTGTTAAAAAATTATTTATTTTAATTATTACATTTAAAAATAATATGGCAAAGGTGATCTTAATGTAAAAATATGGGAAATACACTAATATATATATATATATATATATATAGTGTATTTCCCATATTTGTGCATTTAAATCACCTTTGCCGCCATCTAATGCTCATTTAAAGTTATTTTATATATATATATATATAACAAATACAATACAAATATAATTAAATAAACAATCATATATTTTGTCTAAATAAAATTAAAAATAAAAAGATCCCTAAATTGTAAATGTCACATTTATGTGACATGTGCATATTCATTTTGAGATTTTCTATTACATTTAACAGTAAATTAATAAATTATTTTTTTATTGAATATTAAATATTATTGATCATTAATAAATAAAATTAAATATCACATACAATAAATTAAAATAATGTGTTAATTAACTTTACAAAAAACATGATGGCAAAGGTAATCTAAATATGGGAAATGAGCATGCACAATTAAATATCCAATAATTGGACAATATATACAGTATATGCTGCAAATCAACAGTTAAAGTGCAAGCTTTTATTCTTTAGGATAGTTTGTCTCATTCACTAGCTCATGTAGGATAATCCAGATTCATCAACATTAGAGTGAGGGTAATAACAAGCATACACACCTTTGCGGTGGATAATTTTTAACACATTTATTAGTAAGAACACTTGTATGCACTTATTAGTGAATGAGACCCACTACTGAACTCCTTTGAGATCATTTATAGGGCTTACATGCTCCGTCTCCCTGATTACTCTGACATCCTCAGCGCTGCGAACGTCCCTCTTCCTGCGCATGCCCGTGTTCAGATGCTGCAGAAGCCCCAGAGATTCTACATACGGCTGAGGAAGTGACCTAATGGCGCAGCCCTTCGTTTGAATACAGGTCAGCAACACACAGCGTCCACCGAGGCTCCACACGGCACCGCAGGAGGGCTTCAAACAGCACGCTTCCCAGCACCGAGCCCCTGCCTGGTCCACTGCCAGTGGCTGCCAGCCCAGACCAATGACGCTGCTCCAGTGGATCCCCAGGACACCACCCGTTACAGTGCATAAGCTGCCCGAAACCCCTGAGAGAGGGACATACGAGGCAAAAACAAAGGTTATCAAGGAGAAAAGAGACCTGAGAGGGAGAAAAGATTACTAAATATGGCAAAGCTATGATAATAAAGGTGTCAATGTTTTGGACTGTTTGCACTGGGATATCAGGAGGAAAGAAAAAAACATTAGGACACCAATTATTTGATAAATGCTTTTATGTTAGGGCTGATAACCGATAAATGGCTGATAATAAAATTCTGTACTATTTTGTCTAAATAAATAATATAAATAATCCCACAGATTCAATGAAAAAATAATTAAATATTAAACTAAATTAAAAATTATATAAGTAACTAATATATATATATATATATATATATATATATATACACACAAACACAATAAATTAAATTTTATATATATTTTTAGTGAGCATTATATTCTAGCAAAGGTAATGTAAATGTAAAAAAAGGGGAAATAAGCATGCCAAATTAAATTTTCAATATAGGATGATATAGATCCATAATTGACAGATAAGTATAAATAAAAAAAACTCTAATATTATATTACCAATATATGTCTGATATTAAAATTATATACTTTTTTTTACTAAATAAACTATCCACAAATAAATAAAATTCATCATTTAAATACCACAAGTGACTTTAGTCACCACAACATTATAATGTACAAAAAAAATAAATATTTGGATTTGCTATACATTTAAAAGTGTTATTAAAATTAAATATTATTAAATACTAAATTAAATTATTTTAATTATTATTAAATTAAATAAATAGTACATGTATATATATAAGCATTAGATGACGGCAAAGATATTTTAAAATATATAGGTTAATCTGCATGCACAATTGAATATACAATATTGGGCAATATAAATCCAGTATTGATAAGATACCAATTAATAAAAAATAAACACTAATATTGGCAGAAATATTAGAAATAATATATTCAAATCATATACAATGCAACAGGTATTAAATTCAGAAAACAACAAGTCTCTCAATTAAGCTCAACTGCAGAGCTCAAAACAATAGGCTACTGACAATTCATGCATATAGACTCACATCCCTGATAGCCCTGATACGATGATAAATAATGCCTGTCCGTGCAACAGCAAGACAAGGCTGTTTATCATACAGGTCACCAACACACTGCACTAGTCTGCACTGACAAGTTCCAGGAAGTCAGAGTCCAGTTAGACATCCACCCCCTTCCCCAATCCCTTCATAGACACGGTTTTGTCTCTAAAGACTGCTACCATGGCAACAGAGGGTCGTTTATTATGGGGTGGCAGTGAAACTTGAACGGCAAGACACAGTTGGAAGCCCCACCCGTGCAGTTTTTCTTGGGGTGGGGGACTATAGGCCTGTTGTGTGATTTCCCCCCTTTGTGAAAATGAACACAGTGTCCATTATGCTTCTCACTTTGTAATCCTCCGAATCAGTCCCATCACTCATGACCGCAACAAGTCACAAACATACCATACACGCTACAGGCCAACAATGGTCCAACATCCTACTAGTCAATTAATGCTGTTTTGATATTTTTAGCTGTGTTGTTTTAGGCTGTGTTTAGGCTGGTTTGGTTTGATTAAACAAACTCTGGTGCGAGTGCTCCAATAGTGCGGTTCATCTGATTAAGTGTGAAGTGAACGCTGCCATCCGAAGCCTGATGCGCAAATGAACTCTGGTGCGGTTCGACTGAAATATGAACTCAACACGGACTAAAGACATCTTAACGAACCAAAAAACAGTTATTTCATACAGAGACCTCCAGAAGATATGACTACGGGACCTGCTTACCAGAGACTGAACAGAGGAAATACAGACAGCTCAGGTACAGTGAGGTAAACTGGACGGGCCATTTCCATCTGCGCATCCTCAGCTCCACACTGGGCATCTTCCAACTAAGAGCACAGACCTTGGTATGATAAAAAAGATACCAAACTCATACAGAGAATTCATCTTACTTGAGTAAACAAAAGCTAAGGCTACAACACACATTCGTTATTTGTGTTGTAGTTGCTTGCAATTGCAGAGAATGTTTGTCATACCTTCCCCCAAAGGTAAATGATGTGAGGCGTGAGCAGACAGGTGAAGAGTCGTCCACACAAACACCTCCTGAAGCCACAGCCGCATCGCACCACAGCACTGTGTGAATTCTGTAAAAAATTATATATATATATATATATTCAAAAATCATATTAAACAAACAGGGCGAGAGATTTAAGACAAAAATCTCATCTCACTTAACAAAATCAACAGACAAACTTTTATGTACTAAAGCAGGGGTGTCCAATCCTGCTCCTGGAGAGCCACTGTCCTGCAGAGTTTAGCTCCAACCCCAATTAAACACACCTAAACCAGCTAATCAAGGTCTACTAGGCATACTGGAAATTTTTGCCTAGGAAAGATTTACTGACAACTCATACAATACCGAAATATCAAAAATATGACAATTTGATTATGCCACATTTAAAAAATAAAAAAAGTATGACCCTGGACCACAAATCCAGTCATAAGTCGCACGGGTATATTTGTAGCAATAGCCAACAATACATTGTATGGGTCAAAATTATCGATTTTTCTTTTATACCAAAAATCATTAGGATATTAAGTAAAGATTGTGTTCCATGAAGATATTTTGTAAATTTCGTACCGTAGATATATCAAAAATTTATTTTTGTGAGTGAATATGCATTGCTAAAGACTTCATTTGGACAACTTTAAGGGCGATTTTCTCAATATTTAGATTTTTTTGCACCCTCAGATTCCAGATATTCAAATAATTGTATCTTGGTCAAATATTGTCCTATCCTAACAAACCATTATTATTTAATGGCTAACATTACCATAGCTTAATTATGCAGCTTTCAGACATAAGATGTATAAATCTCAATTTAAAAAAAAAAAAGTACTCTTATGACTGGTTTTGTGGTCCACGGTCAAATATATATATATATATAGTGTGTGTGTGTGTGATATTTATATATATATATATATATATATATCTATATATATATATATATATATATATATACACACAAAACTTTTGTTAGATGCAATTAATTGTGACTAATAGATCTGACAGAACTAAAAAAAGTAATATAAAATAAATAAAAAAATATTGTATTATATATACATATAATACAAGTATATATTATAAAATAAAACAATATATATTATTAAATATATTCTCAAACATAATTTGAATAAAAATTTAAAATTTAATTTAAAATAATCTAAAGTCAGGCTTATGGAGATGTCATAACTTATGAGGAAGTGAAACCACATTCAACCATTCAACCAGAAAATATGTCACTTGACTGAAAAACAACACCAAAAACTCAAATGTCAAAAACGTTTGGATACATTACTTCACAAAAAGTACAACATTCAGATGAGCACTTCTCAGAATGACAAACAAACAATGGCTGGTATTATACTGGTGTGAAGGAATGAAAAGGGATAGAAAATATTTTAAAAATATATTATTCAGTCATTTAATCACCCGCATTGTTTCCAACCTGTATGATTTTCAATCTTCTGTGAAACACAAAAGGAGATGATTTGGCAGAATGAAAGTTGCAATCATCGTTCGTTTTCAGTACCTCATTTTGCATACAATGAAAGTGAAAGGTGACTGAAGCAGTTTTTCCACAGAAGAAAGAAAATCTTACGTGGTTTTAGTAAGATATGGGCGAATAAATTCCTTTAAAACATCGGGTATATTTACCTACATACATTTCCGTTCATGCATTTCAAAATAATACCAAGAGAGTTACCAAATCACACTGCTTTTTAATGTTATGATGGACAGGCAAGTCAGTCATAGTCAGACGCGTCGCCAACGCGATGATGTGAACATGACAGTTGAAGATAACGCGTCGCGTTTGAGACAGAGACCGGTTTGTGTACAAGACGATGAAGATCCGGGCTGACAAGCTGTCATCGCAGGCCTTCTTTGCGCCAACACAAATACAGTAAAACACACTAAGTAAACGGATTCATTAGGGGTAAATCCTGCAGGTTTTATTCCCCGTGTCAGCGCATGCTGAGTTTGCAATGTCATTTAACTGAGTGACCGGAAAATGTCTTAAAAATTAATCTTAAAATTAACACGCGGTCCACAAAATCATCAAATTAATCATTTAATGTATGACACTACTCACCTTCGCGGTTTACATCATAATTAAAATAGATGTCAGTTCAGAATCGAAATGCGTTTTTCAATACACTATTTACAAGTTGGTAATTTACAAATTGCGCACTGGTGCAAACTAAATTTGTAACCCCGAAATGTCACGTTTCGTCGACATTGTGTATTTTGCTCATTACTGGTTGAAGCTCGCGCGTATAAGACAGTTTTCGGTGATTACCAGTGCTGAATCCCATGGACAGGTTGCTAACAGCTGTTTAGTGTTAGTTACCACTGGATATGAAACAACTCACATCATCACGCGACTCTGTGTTTATCGATAGATTGCGCTCAGTGACAAACAGCGTCAAAAATATGTCACTCACCTGCTCAATGTCAGTCAGATTACTGTAGCGCAAAATGACATTAGACCTATACAGCAGGACCTGTCTTCATCTCGATCTGGGTCAGTAATCTCTCGCAATCGCACCTTCACACGGACGGAAACAGACTAGCGCTTCCACACTTCCGCCCCGCACACCGAGTCGCCATGTTAAAAGTTTAGAATTCAATCACGAAATAGAGCTTTAGTGGAAATTGTGAATATATAAAGTCATCAACAGAGTTGTAATAATACAATTTATTTAGCAAATTATAACGCAATGAAGATGCCACTCACAAACATGGCCGAAAACATTCCTCGAAACCAACGTCACTTCCGCTTTTAATTTCTCGCTTCAAAACCAAAACAATAAAATGCTTTTCAAATTTAGTGAGATCATATTGTTTAATATTCTTTTTACATATAAAAAAATATACATCTGATAAATAATATATTATCTAGGCATTATAGATTTATATAGTTTTATGTTTTCTTTTCTTTTATGTAGAATTCATGTGTTAGCGATCGTTTCTGAGTAGCTGCTAATTCTAGCCTCTTGTTTTATTTGACTAATAAATAAAAATCAAAGTCAATTCTGACCGTAAGCAAAACTTATTTAGGCTACTTACTTACTTTTTTTCTAAACTAGTTTTTTTTTAGTTAAGGTTTTTGCTTAAGACTGTTTATTTTTAATAATCAGACTGCAGATATCATTTCACCCCAGCAGAGAGCGCTGTTTATCTTACTTGCTGGCCTCACACTGAACACTTTTTGATTATTATTAATAACACTTTGCAAGTAACAACAGTTGAGATTCAGTTCATTAAAGTATTCTAACACTGGCAATTAACACTGAGTAAGAACAAGTGACTTTGTTTGAGTATTAAACAGATAGGCTAAATAAAAAAAATTAATTAAAATAAATGAAAGAAAGAAAAATAAATATATGCTTTACCTTTTGTGTTGAATCAAGTGGGGGGATAGAAATACCTCATCTAAATATTGTATCTATGTTCACAGATGACTTTATGATCTTGTTTAATATCTGGTATATGTTTTAACTGCTTTTTTGTTTCTTTTCAATTTACTTAGGGAATCGGCACTCACATGGAACACAACAACACACGGAAACACTGACTGTCGCCTGTTTCCCTCCATCTGTCCCTGTTTAATGTAAATACTGGAGGGGGGACGCAAGCACATGCACATGCACATACATGTATGTATATGGGCCATTCTACAGAACTGGTGCAGACTGCTGTCCCACAACCAAAAAACACATTTAAAAAGCATTTAAGTATTCAAATGTTAGATGTTAACTAAGATCCTTTTATTATCTATTGAATCCTACAATCATTTTTAAAATATCCGTAAGCTTAATATATATAAAATCATAATTTATTGGGTTCTTTCAGTTGGGAGGTGGCTGTCCCGAACCCTAACCCCTAAATTTCAACTTATGAAAATGATATTGAAATAATTTCTGCATTTTTTTTTCATTATTGTTTTTAAAAATATATTTTAGATTTTTTTTTTTAAAAAGTGAAGTGAAAATTATATTTTATTTTTAAATCATGAAACTTTATGAAAAAATGTGTCCCGCATTTTCACGTCACTACCAAAACAGTGTTTTAGTTCACTGGCTGAGACTGATTTTAACCACACTTCTACATTTTTCTACACACAGGCAATATTCCCTCCCTCTCATAGCCTCTCTTTCACAGTAGATAGGTACCATCATTTTGAGTTAAATGTCTTCAAAAGTCTGAAAATCACTACTAAACACCTTTTTTCTGCAATTAAGCAAACTTTTTTGGGTATTATTCCACAAAATTGAATTTTTGTGTGTGTACAACTGTTCAGAACTGTACTAGCTAACCATGTTCTGATTAGCATCTTTGAGCTAGACTCAAAAGTATCTGAAATTGTCACTTCCGAAACAGTCACTACCGAAACGACATCATTGTTTTTGGGGTGTTATTCGATCAAAATTGAGTTTTTGTGTGTGTACAAGAACTGTGCTAGCTAACCATGTTCTGATTAGCATCTTTGAGTTAGGCTCAAAATATCTAAAATTCATTGACATCATTGTTTTGGTAGTGACAAAAGGGAACACATAATCGTTTATTTGGGGGACATAAACAAAATTTAAGTACAGTTATGCAAATCATTAGAATTTTAGTATGTTTTTATTATGCAATATGTATCACAATATACATCAAAATGTGATGTGGTGACTACCAACACATACTGTCACTACCGAAAATGTGTAGTCACGACCGAAACATGGATGTTTTGTCAAAAATAAAGTATATTGAATTACCAACTAAGATGTTATTATAGTATTTGGTTCAATGTATATTTAAACTAATAAATCCTTAACTTTGAAATCAGTATGATAAACTTTATGCCTTTTACAAAGAATGATTGGATTCAAAATACAACAAATCTCATAAATTACACTTGAAATATTGTTAAAATTGTAATCGCTATTGATTTACCTGTGAAATCTTTTTAATAAAATAGCAAAAAAATATATTTACAAGGTAGATGTAAACAAAATCTTAATAGGTCAATTTAACCCTTCTTATTAAATGATTTATTATTGTGTTTCGGTAGTGACAAATTTAGGGAGAGGAAAAATATTCCAAAAACCTTCTGAAAATACAATATGAGAATTAACTGCACAATTACTATGTTATACAATTTGCATACACACTAAATTTGTGGAAAAAGACATTTTCTCAAGATGTTTCCAACTTTTGAACTAATTCTGTAGAATGGCCCGTGTACAGTACTATTTGTACTTTGATGTGGGTGAAATTAGCTTTGTAGAGAAATATAAATGTTATATGTATGACACAAAAATACTATACACAATTAAAACTTAATATTATTATGTTGTTGTTGTTTTCTAGCAATGAGCAGAGCAGGAAGCAAAGAAAAAGCAGTGCCCTCATGAATTGGAGAATGCTAAGACTGCGCAAATGTGGGCTAAGGGTGGCTTTTGAAATCACACTACATAATTCACTTGTGTTATTCCATAGTTTTGTGTTTGGCAATGTTTGCATATAGTCCTTTCAAGCTCTATAGCTAAAACAGACATATCCTGGAAGTAGGCAGGAAGTTGACAGAATGCCGCATGTCCTGGGGAAACATCTGGGGCTGTGGACATGAATGAGTTTGGAGTGGGTAGAGGTTATCAATAATGTCATATCTGACCAAAAGACTGCTCACTTCTGAGGATTTACAGCCCTGTGGTATCTGGACGTTTTGAAGAATTGATACAGCATCATCAAGGTCAGAGGTCAGAGCAGGACTGTCTTTCAAACAGACCTACAGCTATCAATATCAGTAACATCAAAACAGTACAGGTTTCTCAAGCTAATTGATCTGTATTACCGCTTGCAGCATAAATTCCCCTGTCTCTTGTGTGACACGATGA
This sequence comes from Elopichthys bambusa, assembly GCA_037101425.1. NCBI lineage: Eukaryota > Metazoa > Chordata > Actinopteri > Cypriniformes > Xenocyprididae > Elopichthys > Elopichthys bambusa. Next base: position 2,617,091 of record CM074448.1, read on the forward strand.
CCTAAGAGATAAGAAATGAGACTGTTCTTGTGTAGATATAGTATGCATACAGCTCATGTGTGAAGTGTCAGTGGTAAACTGTGGAAGCAGGATATTTGCATATGACTGTGAATGGAGCAGGAGATTAAAAGCACGTCCGGTGGCAGGGCTGGGTATTGTGTTTGAGCACTGAAGCTTGCAACAATGACTTGTTTTTGTTGGTTTTTCTGATGACTGTATTATTACGCAATCGTTTACTTCAAAAAGAAAATGCTGTTGCAATTTACCCACCTTCATATTAGGAAAACTGTACCTGGAACTGAGCAAAGATGGGAGATACACAACAAGTACTTTCAGGACATCCTGGTTCAGCCGACTCGTAACTGCCACTGAGATGAATGGGAATGCTATCGGATAGTTTTGTCAAGCTATCATAGATCTTCTCTGGTTTACAGAGCCTAGGGCTGTTACAGAGACAGATGTGTTTTTAGTGAAATTTGTCCGGTAGCATTTTATGGATTACTTAAAAATCATTTACAGCACCTTTAATAGCCAGTCATTCCCAGCTAGCAAAAATATGTTCTAAGAACATGTTGATATCGTTCACATTAAGCTATGAAAACACTGAATGTTCAAAATGTCCAGTTTTTTAAACATTTTGAAGGCCCACTGAAGCAGCTTTATTCAGTGTGTTGACGTAATTTCAAATGAAAAAGGAAGACAGGACGGGATATATCTACAAGCTCCTCCCTTTTTTTCAAAATAGCCAATAGCGTTTTGCCAAGATCACGGCTCTGCCAGAGCCGTTGAGCTCGTAAAAACCAAACTTTCCTTATAATCTCTAACCGTTTCTCCTCCACGTTGCTTTAAAATATAGCATTGTTTGTGTAACTCAAATGTGTCCGAACGTTTTGTGGTCTGCGCCGACTCCCACAGATGATCTGGTCTGTGCTCTCTGGACCGGAGCAGACAGTGCTCGCACTGCAGCGGTTCACGTGACACTAACATGAAAATGGACTTCATTTGCGTCAATGGAAAGCATATTTACACTGTCTGAATCGTTCCCTATCCTCTATATAGTGCACTATATGCCATTCACCATATAGAAACTAGTAAATGTGTGACCGATTTCAGCCACATCTTCAGCGTCTGTTTATAGTCTACAGACAGATTCTAGTGAGCATTTGATTGGACAGAAGATTTGATGAGAAGCTGGTGATGTCGGCTGCATCCGAAAACTGGAAAATGCTGCCTTCGGAGGACACATTTCAAGCAGGGGCATTTCCAAGGGGCGTGCCTTCTCAAAAAAAAAAAATAAGATGAGAAAATGATCTATATTACATATAAAAAACACAAATATTACAGATTATGACATTAAAAAGAGTGCAAGTCACTCGTATTTCTAAAGGAACACTGCCCAACAGCGACACCCGCAGGTAACGTTACAGCAGGAGTCATGCCTCCCTTTCCACTCATAGAAAACCATTAGACCCCCTATAGCGTGCAGTGGGTTTTGTGGGGGGTAATTGAGAATGAATGGGGGAAAGTCACATGAGAGGAGGCAATGTCTCTGTCACGCTATGACTGGATGTAATTGGTTATGACTGGATATGATTGGTTTGTGTGATAAATCCCGCCTCTTGTTTACGTGCACGTTCCGCGCATCAGTTTGAATTGATGGCGTCAATGGGAAGACTAACTGAACAGTAAGTAAACAGATCACCCAGTTAGATATCACCGCTTTAAGTCACGTCAAAATCAAACTTGAAATGGACTGAAAACATGATGACTGTGGGGTTTTTTAGTGCAATCTGCTTGGTGAAATTAAAAATACATCTTTGTGTCTGTGACAGATGGTGTTTACGGAGCATGACTGATGATCCAAAATAGCCTAAGTTGACTATTAAAAAGAAAAACATCAATAAACAAATAAAATATATTGTTTAAATTGTTACAGCCTTTAGTTATTATTTTGGAATGAATGTAGAAATGCTTAAAACACTAACTTGATGAGATTGACTTGGTTTTGATAAATAGAACAAATTACAAAATAGAATTGTATTTGGTTTCTTTTTTGATGTAATGTAAAGTAACGTTCATTTAACAAGGAACATGTGTCAATGTTAAGAGTAATGCACATGAATTTACTTGATTCATAAATAAAATATGTGCCTCCTCATTTCAGAATACGCCACTGATTTCAAGGTAGGAAGGCATCAAGGCACGTCCGATTCCAGTGTTAGCTTCACTTCCTGTTTCCTGAGATACCCTCATCTGGTCGATTTCTGAAGGCAGCATAGATGTATCCTTTGATATCCCACAATCCTGTGACTGTTGAGCTAAAATGTAAATGTATGTTTTTGAGCAACATTTTCCACTTTTGTGATCCATTTTAGCGGAAGTGAGAGACTGTAAGTTTTGAATGCTTGTATCTCCTAAATGCAAATTTTGTCATTGTTTTGGAACACACCAGCTTATTTATTACCTTAAGGCTAACATATTCATACTAAAAGCTAAAAAACGTACATTTTGATTTCAGAAGGGACTTTAAAGATTATTTTCTTGTTTAAGCGAACGTTAGTAAAAACATTAACGTTCCATTTTAGAATTTTAGTGCAAACATTATGAGAACGTTACTTTGGAATGTTCTCTGAACATTTTGAAACAAGTAGTAATGCTTAAAAAACACTAAAATAACTTTCATAATAAATGTTCCATGAATGATATATAAATAACGTTGTGCTGAGAATGTTATTAAAGGCCAGATAAATTTATCAAATATTTTTTTCACAACATTTGTCACAAACGTATAGACAAGATGAAATAAGATGAATTGAACATTAAAAAAAAAATAATAATAAATTTGAGAAATCCATCAACTAAAATCAGTTGGAAAAATTCTCAAATGCTGAAAAATTTGAAATACATGAAAAAAACAGGTACGTAAAAACTACAATTTTAGGATACAAAAGTATGAAAAGTCAATATACCATATACTATGGTGTTTGTGTGATGACGTTAAAGTGATGGATGGCTCATTCTTCTGCTTGATCATGACTATAGACTGAAAGAATTCAATTGCCAAACTCCTCTAGTGAGTCAATCATGGCTAGATCGGTTCAGTTCACATTTATTTGTAAACTTTTTTAACTGTTAGCCTGTTGAAACTAGTCCTAACTATCTGGGTTGACTAAGAGCGAAAAATTGTAGTCCACCTTTTACCGTTTATGTGATATAATTTTAATAATTCAGAGTTTGCAATGACACTGAGATGACTAGGAGTAAGTGTCCCTGAATTTACCCCTAAAAAAGAAATCAACCTTGAATTCAGTTTGCTGAAAGCTGCTTCTCTTAAAAACCCGACGGCAATGAACTGCAGAAATAGTCTAATGGCTAGACTGACACGAATTAGTACCATTCTTAAGTCACCCAAATAACTTTACTGCCTATACAACATAATGGTATTTAAAACATTTTTATATCACAATACATGATTTTTAAGACTTGCAGCAAATTGATATATACGAGTCTTATATAAAATTAACACACACTTAAACATGCATAATAAAAAAAGTGTCCAGTCTTGAATTTGATGTCTAAATATTTCCCAATCATTTATGTAATCTAGGCACATGTGACATATCAAGATGGCAGACTGGTTTGGCTGATTTGTTGTTCTTTGTGTTTGGGTTGGGTGATGGTCATGGACTGGAGCGTGAGGTAATAAAACACAATTCATCGCGACACAGCCCGAGGCGTACATCATTACTGGAGGAGATGAAGCATTAAACTGTTATTGCCTCTGTAGCTTCAGGTGTTTGACATTTAATGTGAAAACATGCTACTTTACAGGTTTTAACCTCGCATCACAAACCACCTGCACTTATCAGTAATGTAACAGCAATGTGCCAGCACACACAAACAATTAATAAAAACACGAACATAACACGTGAATGGACACGGGGGAATATTTACTTGGCTGTGACTGCGATACACGACAAATAAAATTAAATGTGGTGGTGTGAGTAGAAAACCTAGTGAAAGCATCAATGTAAACTAGCTACTTTGAATAATGAAAATGTGTGTTTATGTGCATAAGTGCGACAGCGAGCTGCCTTGTGTCACATGATACGCAGGTGTGATATTACAGCAGGAGAGGGGAATTGTGGGTGGGACTCTGCCAAAGGACACCCTGTTTCAAAGAACATAGCACTGTTTTAAAGATCACCCTGCTGTGGATAGATGGATGCGGATCATGTTGGCATGCTAAAACTTGCTTAGCTTATGAAACAAGACAAGAAAATGATCTCAAACAGTCTTTCGACATATTCTAGCTTGGCTACTCACAATAAAATTCTTTAGCTGGGAGGTTGAATTTTGCTCGTCTTGATAATAAAAAAGGCCCTTCGGCTTAAAAAAAAACATTTTCAATAATTTAATATTTTTCTACTTGTTTATAGGCCTCACTGCTGAGAAACACATCACACATATGACAAGCAAGTGAAGCAGTATGTACTGAAAAACTGAAAGTTTTGATATGACTGAATGAGTATGAGAGTGTTCAAGAGATGTCATATTTATAATGATTTTTTGTTATGTGGTTTTGTTTGACTTCAAGTGAATGTGTGAAAAGTTATGTACACAGCAGAAAAGGTAAGTATGCTGGTGCTGGTGGTGGTGGTGTGTGTGTGTGTGTGTGTGTGTGAGAGAGAGAGAGAGAGAGAGAGAGGAATAAACGTGTCCTAGGCGTGGTAAATGTCTTTCAGTTGTCCTGGCACATTCTTCGGCGGGCCGCACCCTTTCTCACACCCTCCCTTACCTGAGTGGTTGCTAGGTTCAACCAAATACAGACACACACTGACAAGATTATAATCTTTCTGAATCAATCACACAATCATAAACCCGAGGAAGAGCACATGAAACCGTTCTCACACAAATACACAACAAAATCATCTTTAAAGTTTTCAAACAAAACTTCCCCATACCTAGAGAGAAAGTCTAGCAGAATGAGGATATGTTTAAGGCTTTTCCTTTTCAGGGTGAGGCAAAATCCTCTGACTTTCTCCACCCCTGCACCATGCATACTTCCATGCATGTGAATTGTGCACTTATACATACATACAAATTGCAATAAAATAATCATTACGGCGTCATAAAGTACGTAGTGTATTGCTCCTGAGATTGTCTTAATACTACAGATCAAATTTGGTCTAATTTAAACATATATTTAATATATTTTAGTTGCAAATGTATTAACCTGAAGTCTATTTATTTTTTTAAACGTAATTATACCATCATTGATTTGTGATTCCTTTAGGATCTGAAACATTTATTAAAACTATGAATAGATATATTTAATGTTAATTATATGTTAAATCTTATAATTATATACATATATTTTATATATATATATATAAAACGCTTATAAAGCATTTATTACAAAGAGAATTAGATGCAGATAAATTAATCACTTTATTCAATTTAATAAAAAAATCATTATTTAAGACTTACAAAAGTTCCCTAACAAACCTACACTCTAAAAAATGCTGGGTTAAAAACAACCCAAGTTGGGTTGAAATTGGGTTTAATGCAACCACTGGGTCAAAACAAGCCAATTCGCTGGTTCAAACAACCATTTTTTGTCCATTTTCAAGCTGTGTGTACCAAAATACAACATAAAATGGTAAAAGCAATTAGAAATTTACTTCTGTTTGAGTTCGCATCTTTAAAATACAAAAAATGTATGAAATTCATTTTAAAGAAAGTCGTGTAAAAACGGTCTTCTTAATAAAATATAGCCTAATGTTCACTATAAACTCTAAATATGTATAGAGAGAGAATGATATTTATAATCATATTCAATATAATATTATATTTATTGAAAAAGAAGATGCACGGGAAATGAATGGATATTTGTTGTTAGGAAAAATACCTGTAACTTTTAATAAGCTTTAAATAGGCCTATTGTTTTGGTTGAAGTCATTGCTTACATGTGCACATAAACTTGTTTTGATGTGAACTAGTGAGCTTTAAAAGATTCATTATGAATGAATAATTCATCTTCTATACCATCTGTAGCAGACATACAGACAACACTCAACAGTGTGATCATGACCTGGGCGCGCCTTTGTCCTATGACCAACAATCCACCATCTGTCCGTCTGCTGGCTGTGGAACGAGGAAGAGAAGGGTGAGCTGGGATATGGAGTGCGCTCGTTAAACTTTACGGGGCAAATTTGTACAAGTTTCGCCGGTTATGCAAATTCACCAACTCCAACCAAGCCTGCTGTAAAAACCTTCGATGTTTCTCTACATTGCTTTGTAGTTGTCAGTTAGCTCTAGCTGTAGGTGAGCGCTGACGCCGGCGATGGTTGGGAGGAGTTTCACAACTCAAATTCAAAGGGTTGAGTCGTTCATTACGAACCGACTGGTGTGTTGTCTTAACGGCGCTGAGACGTTCGGGCGGGCAGGACTCGGCCGAACGCGAACAGGTTTCGCCAGGGCTGCTTTTCGCCTTGAAGCTGAATAGAGTTGGGTGGGGTTTCCACCGACACCAGGAATGTATCGCGGATGTATTCGCTGAACAGGGGGTGAAAATAGCCGACTTTTTCGGGACGGAAAAAAGTTTCTTCACCGGCGACTGCAAGTAACTCCAACCGTAAAGGTAAGGACGAGCGCGAAAGTCTCAACTTACTGCAAACAGGCGAGCGCGAAAGTCTCAACTTACAACAGACTATAGTCATAAAGTAAGAGCAGTTGAGACAGTGACAGAAACTTGGTGTGGAAACTCTCTAAACCATGTTATTTTTATTCTTAAACGTTCTTTGCACTTTAATCGGAATGGTTAACCCTTTACATACTATAATAGCAAATTTTAAAGTCTTCTGAAGTAAGCAAGGTTGTGTATTATATAACTTGTTTGAACAGTCGTTTTGGAGATGATGGAGTGAAGCTTTGACATCTGTTTGGAAATGATGGATGAATAGTTCTATAACCACTGTAAAGTTATTAAAACTATGAAATATCAGTATTTTATTAGAGTAAGTCTACTATTGATCTTTGAAATGTCATGGTTCAGTGTCATGGGCGCATGGAATTGTTCTTTTGTTATCAAGCAAGGACTTTGGTTAAGGGATTGGTTCAGGATGTCCTCTCCTTACATTGCCACCATAGTCTTAAAACATTGCATAACTCTAAAAATTAAATTATCAATCTCTAAACTACTTGCACTGATTCTTTTTGTGGGTGAGGCCCAGGTAAACCACACCATGAACAGACTTGTGCATTTCTATGATTGTCATCTCCCATAATTTCCTATATATAGTTGAGCTTGAGTTATACGACACTTTAATTTTGCACTTGTTGAAACACGAAGATCTTTACTAAGAGGGTGTTAGTAACTAATAACTGGCAGACTAAATCTGACAGAAACTGAAGGCACATAATATAATTATTGGATGTTTTTAAGGGAGGAAATGCATGATTTCCATGAGCTCTGAGATGAAAATATCTAAAACGTGTCATGTTGATGGACAAACGTTAAAGTAATCAGTATGTAAAATGTAATAATAATACAATGGACTATCAAAGGAAATATTCAATGTCACATTAGTGTTGAACATGAATTGAGAAAACGGGATGTTGTAAAAGAGCATGTCAGGATTCGGGATGCACCGATATTATGGCTGATACCAATAATTATTTTCATGTTACGGCCAATAACCGATAAATAGCTGAAATTCTATTATGTTTTGTCTAAATAAAGTAAATATAAAACACTAAAATCATTTGTTCTAAGTACAAGAGAATTTAAGCATCACAGAATTATAATGCACATTATAAAAAAAATATTCATCACTTTGAGATTTGCTAAAGATTACATGTAACAGTGTTATTAAATTATTAGTGTTTATAAAGATTAAAGGGTTAAAATTCTGTCATTAATTACTTACTGTAATGTCGTTCCACACCCGTGAGACCTTCGTTCATCTTTGGAACACAAATTAAGATATTTTTGATGAAATCCGAAAGGTATATGACTCATCCATAGACAGCGATATAATCGCCACTTTCAAGGTCCAGAAAGGTACTAAAGACATCGATAAAACAGTCGACGTGACTGCAGTGGTTCAACCTTAATTTTATGAAGTGACGAGAATACTTTTTGTGCGCAAAAACAAAACAAAAATAATGACTTTATTCAACAATATCTTCTCTTCCCTGTCATTATCCTTACCTAGTTGCCGCAGTAAGCACAATGAAGGCTTCCATGTTTACATCCGAATGCCGGCTCAGAATTGGCCAAAGCTGATCACGTGATCAGCACGATGCATGCATGTGATGCTGACGCAGGAGCCGGCCAATAATAAGTCGGCGTTCTGAAGTAGAACCTGGAAGCTCTGAATGTAAACAACATATGAGAATGACACAGATATTGTTGAATAAAGTCGTTATTTTTGTTGTTTTTGCGCACAAAAAGCATTCTCATCTCTTCATAACATTAAGGTTGAACCACTGCAGTCACGTGACTGTTTTCACGATGTCTTTAGTACCTTTCTGGACCTTGAAAGTGTTGATTAAATTGCTGTCTATGGATGAGTCATATATCTCTCGGATTTCATCAAAAATTAATTTGTGTTCCGAAGATGAATGAAGGTCTTACAGGTGTGGAATGACATGAGGGTGAGTAATTAATGGCAGAAATTTCATTTTTGGCTGAACTAACCCTTTAACTGTATTGTGCATCTCTAGTCAGGATAATAAAAGAAATAGCTGGAACTATCCTTTTAAGCATCCAAATAAAGATGTTTATATAGACACATTCAGTATTTCAGAATTGTTCTTCATTCTGCATTTGAATATCATATGCAATTTGTTGCAGCTGTAAATATAACAGAATTTCACAATGAGTATTACAATTTTAATAAAAGAGTCACGGGTTCATTATGAAAAATGTTTAGTCATGCAGAAGTCTATTTTGCCACTGCCTGTTGTTACAGATATCCCAGGAATGTAAAGATTCTTCTGCCTTGGTAATTTCCAGTTATGTACATAGAATGTATTTACATGAGCAATGTATGTGCAGACATCTGCGTGAACACATCAATCTACTAAAAAAGTAAAACCGAATCATATCTAACATATTGGCACTTGCAGTGTAAGTTTCTCTGCTCTGGCAGAGTGTAATTTCACAACATCTCTTGGGTATTTTTCCAATACAGTCTGATTTATTATTATCGGTCAGTCATTATAATAGCTTTATATAATGTTCAGAATAAAGTGAAGCAGTGCAATGGGGATGAATCCACTCCAACACGATATACTGGTCTGGGTGTCGACTCGTAAGGAAATATGCTGACAGCACAATAATCGAGGCTAGTCATGAGTAGATGCAATCTTCTTAGGCATCACATAACATTCCTGTTATGAATCCCTTATACATATGAGTTTACAATGCTATGAATTAGCCACAACAATTAATTTATGACCTGCTCAAAGTCTGATTCTAACTTGCATAGTTAACTCAGCGAGCCTCTTTTACAATAACATCAGCAAAACACTCCCTTCTTTGATTCAGTCACATGTTTCTTCAGAATTTTTTCCTTTCTGTTTATGTCTTTTCGGTTCCCCTCTTGCCCACAATGAGTCACTCGCCAACAGGCTGACACCGTTTCCCTGGTGATGTCTAAAATACAAACAAATGTACACAAGTGCCCACAACCTTCGAAAACCTTCAAACTGGGGCCTAACCTTGCTTAGGGGTCATTGTCTGGAAGGCCCCAGCAGAACAGATAGGAATTTCATATGTACACAGTGAGTCAAGCAGCTCTCAGATTTTCGGCAGGTCGATCTGAACTAGCATGCAGTAGCACATTTTTTTGATTGCATAATTATTTCATAATACACACTTCATGATCTGTGTTGTACAACATATAGTAGTGGCTTGATATGCAGAATTTGCGCTTCCTGGATACTGTTGTATCATAGTGCATATGGTAAATTTAAAAGTGTTATTTACGGTTTGTTAATGTAGCCTAGTAGTAGGCAGATTTTGCTTGCAACAAATATGTTTGTGCTAAAATTGTAAACATTTTCTGCAATAATGTAATTGAAGAGTTTCCAGATGCTCTGATTAGATTGTTCCACATGCTTATTTATTAAAAAAATTTCGTTTCTTAGGTTGTTTTCCCTGCTCCACCATGGCCCATCGCTCTCAGAGTTCCTCAGTTGGAGACAACCCCATGGATCCCAATTATTTGCGTCCGCATTACCGGGAAGAGTATCGCATGGCTATTGATGCCCTGGTGGAGGAGGGCATTGAGGGCTACTACAACTTTTTACAAAGTGCTAATGTAGTTGACTTTTTATCAAGGTCAGAGATCGAGCATATTAAAAGCACTGTGCATTCACCACAGAGTGCTGGAAATGTACCAGAACTGCCGTATCGAGAAATAGATCAGGATGGGTCTTCTGATACCTACTGGCCGCTGCATTCTGATTTGGATGCACCAGGACTAGACCTTGGCTGGCCTCTGCAGCAACATAGTTTTGTGGGTCCCACAGAGGTCACAATGTTGGTAAACCCTGCTGACCCCGAACTGCCCAGCATTAAGGAGCAGGCACGGCGACTCATCAAAAATGCTCATCAGGTCAGTGCTTTCAAATTTATAAATAATATTTATAATAGATATATATCATGCCTTATAGATATTTTTAAATATTATCTCATAATTTGGGAGCAGGTATATTAGGCTGCTGTCACTTTAAGACTTGATACACAGATCCATTACACATGTGTTTTCTTTCTCAACTGTTTATATTCACTTAAAAAATACGACTGACTGTGTTTACGTGAATACTCGTCAAGAACGGCATTTTAAGACATTTTGTGTCTGTTTAAGTGCAATAAGCAGCAAAAAAATACTCAGTTTAGAACTGAGAGGTGGCTTTATGCGTGCACTTTGGGTGTGAGCACAAAATCTGCGAGAATGGGTAAAATTATGCGTAAAACACACAGAAATTCAAGCCCTTTAGCACCAACAATATTCATCCAGAACAAATTAAATGAAATGAGTGAGTGAGAAGAGGAGGGTTTGTGTGTCGATTCGCTGTCGGAGAGAAAGCGCAGCTGGTATTGTGTATCTTTTCTGCGAAAAATGAGTATTGGAAGTGTTTCAGATATTTCAGTATCGATATGTAAAAATCTATATTTTTGACAACAATACATTGCACTTAGTTTATTATTTCCGTTGCCTTTTTAAAAGAGTACAACTGAATATATATATATATATATATATATATATATATATATATATATTATATATAAAATGCTGCAACCCGCCAATATGGCTAGTAGGAGTGACTGCGTTACATGCCACTTCTGAAATCAAGCCCTGCTTATATGAAATAAAGACTGACTAGCCAAATGCTACTCATTTTATGTTGTTATTGATCCCGTTATTGCTCATAGAATAAAATAATCATGGCAGACTGCGAATAGGGCATTTCTGCATTGGCTTCAGTAAATTAAAACATTGTACATTATCAAAGTATACTAAAATAAGTGCTAGTTTTAATTGTCAACTTTTGATGCACAGTTCGAGGTGATTCCTTATTGCTATTTTCATTTTTATTTCCTCTTTCTTACAGGTCATTGCAATAGTGATGGATATTTTCACAGATGTTGATATATTTTCCGATCTTCTGGATGCTGCAGCACGTCATGTGCCTGTCTATATTCTGCTGGATGAACAAAACGCCCATCATTTTGTTAACATGGTGGCAAGCTGTAAAGTTAACCTGGATATGATCCATGTAAGTATAACTGATCTCAACTAGCCTAAGTTTTAATTTAAATTGAAAGAAAATACAGGCTTAATGGTGACGTCACTTGTTACAGATGATGCGGGTACGGACAGTAGCAGGCATTACCTATTTCTGCCGCACAGGGAAATCATTTAAAGGTCAAGTGATGGACCGTTTTCTTCTGACTGACTGCAGAGCAGTGATCAGTGGAAACTATAGGTGATCTCAGTGACATTTGAATGCAAATATCTGTATTGTATGGGGACTTATGTGACACAGATGACATTCTAAATGTTTCTTTCTCTCTTTCTCCAGCTTTATGTGGTCTTTTGAGAAGATCCACCGCTGCATCGCCCATTTGTTCCTTGGAGAACTAGTTGCCACTTTTGATGAGGAGTTTCGTATTTTGTTTGCTCAGTCTCAGCCTCTTGTTGTTGAAAATGCCCTTGTACCCATGCCACAAGATAGTTATCTCGGCAGCCAGTTTGGCTTGAAAAGAACTCAGTCACTAAGGAATCCCAGAGGATATCATCGCCAGCCTGAACTTACTGGTTTCCCATTCGGGGATCGTCTTGACTCTTTACTACCTTTTCGGAGGGATGACCCGCTCCGCCATACGATTGAAGCAAGTTCAGGTCCTATGCAGGTCACAAAATATGCAACACAGCAGTTCAAGATGCAACAGTCATTCTTGGATCAAGGACGCTCAATGTTGGCCTCCCGGCAGCTGGAAATGAACGCCTTTAAGAGGCATAGCTATGCCGAGGGAACCCGCGAGACCTACGCCTCCTCCCGGCAGTACATGAAACAGCGTGTAATGAACAACTTGGAGGAGATGGAATCACATTACCAGCGAGAACAACATTACTATCAGAGCGAGGGCATGGGACCTGATTCTGAGCGCGGGCCATATGACCGCCTTAACTATGGCATGTACCAGGCAGATCAACAGTCTGATTCTGCATATCCACCTGAACTTGAAGCACCAGGAAATATGAATGTTTTATCCTCTGATGACCTCAAAAGTGATTCAGAAAAACAATATAACACAGGAGGGGGACGCTATGGTCCACAAAGCCACAAGAGGCCTGCTGCGGGCCACTCGTATGCCTGTCAGAGTTCGCCGACTCAGCCGCATCCTCCAGACCACAAGCAGTTGTTCTCCACTGGAGAACAGGTACGGCAGTCCAAGGACCCCGGTGTGAAGCAGGGATTGCGGAGCTGGAGAATCAACTCTTATCTCAGCGCTTATGAAGATGCAGGAGAGGAGGGCCTGCATCAGCCCATGGGTCAAGATGCTTTTGATGAGCCATTTCAACAACCTGACAGCAAACTTTATGGCCCAGAGGGACCAGGCCTTAATTTTAACATTAGAGAGCGTCAGAATATCCCAACTAAGCCAAACCTTGACTTGCGACCACGCTATGGTAAACCCATCATTCAAGATAGGAATCAGGTAAAAGATATTACCTCTGACTTCGGACCCACAAGTACTGACACATTAAAGCCATCAATTTCAGCTTCATCACTAGCATCTTCAACAGACAATGAGAAGGAGGTGGAACTGAGGGAACCAAGGGAAATCAGCATTACCAAGCACGAGTCGTTCCGAACTCGAATTAACCCATTGCTGCAAAGGAGCTCAAGACTACGGTCTTCTTTAATCTTCAGCTCCTCAAAGCTGGAGCAACACAGTTCCTCGCAAGCCAAGTCTGGTGGGGAGTTACAAGAAGAGAATAATGAGAGTGAGCCTATTCGATACTCATCCATTGTGGCAGAGATTCTCGAGAAGAGGAGATCACTGTCAAGAGAGCCATTTGATTGGAGTAAGCATAAAAAAGCAGATGAAAAAGATGTTAAAAACTCATCAACAGGAGACCTGACTACGATCAGAGACGCCAAAGAGGAGCCCATCAAAGAAAATGAGAAACCTGACAACCCTGAACCTAAGGACAACAAAGTTACACAGCCAACAGAGCCTTCGAGATCTCAGCAAACAACTTCTTCCCTAAACGTGAATGATCCAGCAAGCCGACTTAAGTACTTTAAAGATCTGGAAGAAAAGAGAAAGACCTCAAAATTAGAGTTAGATTTGGGTACTAAAAGTCAAGAAGCGGCCACAAAAAATTCAGAACTCTCTGATACAGAAACCAAAGCTCCAAATGTGCTCATTACTTCAGAAGATTCCACTGTAAAGACACAAGAACCATCATTTACCCTAACAGATCCTGTACCACAGCGCCTGCTGGTCACACCAAATCCAAAACCTTCTGAAGTCTGTGTGGACAGGCCGCACACAAACAGCAAAACTCTGACAGAGAGCACAGCTGATACGGCAAAGAAAGAGCCTGCTAAGGAGCCAACTAAGTCACTTCGGCCTTTCCCTTCACCCAAGTTCTTAAAACCATTCAAAAGCTCTCAGTCCACTCATCGTCGGATCTCATGCGGTGAGGAGATTCTCACGGATGCGACAGATGCTGAAAAGAGCGAGCTTAAGAAGTCCCGCAGCCTCAGCACATCGGGCATTTCCCGCACAGAGTCTAAAGAAAGCCTGAGCTCCCTAAACCTTGGAAGCTCTGATGGCAAAGACACAAAGGCCCTTGACTTCCTCAAGAAACAAACGCAGAGACTGAAAGGTTTCCTTGGGCCAAAGGGAGAAAAGAAGCACTCAGGAGTGTCCAACTCTCAAGAGGACAAGTCAATGAAAACAGTCCCTGAGGTGCAAGAGGAACCCTCGGACAAAAAGAAACCCTCTGAATCTTTAACCACAGTAGAGACCAACAAACCCAATGCTAAACCAACTCAATCCCGCTATCAGTCCTCTACCTCGAATGTAATATTCAGTAGCAACCTCAGGGATGATACCAAGGTGATCCTAGAGCAAATCTCAGCAAATAGCCAGAAGAATAGACAGCAGAACGAAGAGTCTGGGAAAAGCGAAGGGGGCAAGGAAGACGATGTTTCCAATTCTTCTCTCCAAAGCCGGACCCGGTTCAACCGAACTCCAGTCAACCCACAGGAGAGGGACAATCTGCTGAAGAGAATAGAGAGCATGCGCAAAGAAAAGAAAGTCTACAGTCGCTTTGAGGTACTTTTTCGCAACCAAGAAGAGTGTTGCTGGGAACAGGGAAATGTAGAGAAGGAAGAGCAAAGTCTGATTACATCAATCACATGAAATCCTTGTACAATATTTGTAATGTATTTTTACAAGTATATCAATTCTAAGCAAAGCGTTTAATGTAGCATTTAATGCCTACACTCTAAAAAATGCTGGGCTAAAAGTAACCCAAGTTGTGTTAAAAATGGACAAACCCAGCAGTTGGGTTAAGGTTAAATGTTTGACCCAACCTGTCGTTTAAAAATTACTATACTGCTCGCTTAAAATGCACCCAAAATAGGTTGGAAATTAACATTTATTAATATGTTTAATAAATAAAGATTTATTAATAAGTTTAAATATAATTAAATAAACATTTATTAAATTGCTTATTAATAAATGTTCACCTTTTGATTATTACTGTTGCCTCTAGTAATTAGGTATCTGATTTTTAATTTCCAACCTATTTTGGTTTCATTTTAAGCCAGCCATATAGTCATTTTTAAACAATAGTTGGGTTAAATAAAACTGACCAGTAGGTTGGTCAAACATTTAACCCAACTGCTGGATTTGTCCATTTTTAAACATGCATTTTTTAGAGAATAGTTATATTTATTGACAAAATTATCATTTTCGTGTTACGTTGTTTATTTATTGTGGTATGCATCGAATTTACGAATCTCTTCATTTCTCTTCATTACGAATTTCAACATTAAAAATTCAGTGTCGTTATATCCCATGACATACAGCCTCTCATCTATTTATGTTTTCATTTATGATAGAAATAAATGAAGTAGACTATTACAAAATCTCCTGTACTATTTTTGGGATGTTTCACTTACATATCTGTCACTCTACTTCAACAGATGGGGAATAACCTGGGATAACAAAACATGGAGGAAGGGGCCAGAGAAGTGTAAAGAGAACCTGAAACTATACTAAAAAATTGTACCAAACATCCCCAATACTGCTGCGAACAGACACAGAGATAAAAGCATCTGCTAAATGACTAGTAACCTAAATGGTCCATGGATCTCATATAAACACCACGAAAATAGCACAAGCTCAATTATGAGGAGTCTTGCTGCAGCAGGAGGAATATTCCTCGCTCTGTGCCAATCTGAGCCCACAGATGATTCACTTTGCCCTTATAAGGCATCAGGGCATACCTCAACAGTAATCACACTGCAATCCCTGCAGAATAGAGAAACACAAATCAGGCCAAAGGAGGGTTCAAACATCAAGAGGCTTTTCTCAGCTTTTTTTCAAATATGTGCCATTTTCAGCTCTGGTAAAGGAAATTAACATGTCAGGGCAGAAGCTGAGATATGCTACTCTGAAGGCACTAAAACACACCCTCTTTAAAGTACACCACACAAACGCCCCCGGACACGTCATGCTGAAATTATGCTTTGGTGGTGACTGTGCCAATGGATCACAGGCATAAAGGAAACCGGAGATGGTTGGTAGACAACGTTTTTATTTTTGAAGGCAAAGAACTGGAAAATATTTAAGGGATGTATGAAAATGAAAGGAGGCTTGTTCATTCATTTTTCCTCTATTTAAACCATGTGCTGTCAAGGAAGTGGATTGAAAGCTGAGAAAGTGATATGGGGGGTGGAGTGGAATGAATTTTATTGCAGACCTACTACACGTGTACATTCCTGCATGAACCATGTTGTCAGGAGAAATTGTAAAATATTAGGTTGATAAAGATGTTCTCAGGACTGGGCTTTGGCCTGTATTTTGTCAATGCAAAATTAAATTAAGACAGAATGGTATTACTGAACACCAAAGAATTCCCAGGGTGCTCTGCTGGATGTGTGATAGGACTGATTTATGGAAACTGGAAGTTGATCTAATGAGGAATATCTGATTGAGGAGTATGATGGAGTTTGACTTTAATAGAGTGTCATCGATACAGTTTATGTATATAAATACAAATCTTGGGGAATTTAGGCTTGTTTACAAACTTTTTTATTGTGTCTGAAATAAATTCTGAATAAATAGTTTAGAAACATTTATATTCTAGGTACGGGTATGATTTGATTGAGGTTTATATCAGTATTTGTTCTTTTTTTTGATGTCATAACAACGACAATGCATGTGGCGACAAGTTAAAAAAGAAGAATAGAACACAATGGGAAAACTGCTTCTCTAACTTCTCTATCTGCTGTAAAATTAGCATTTGTTGGAATACAGAAGGACTCAACTCAAGTCTGTGAAATGTGTGAGATATTCATGGTGCTTTTTCACAAGTGTCCATGTGCATCTCTGCATTCTGGGTGTGGCTTAACCCGTCCAGCAGCTTGGTCAACTGCTCCAGCTTCTGTTGCTCTATAGGGATAGACACACAAAAACACACACAGGAAAGTATCATATTACTCTGAGGATGAAGTTGGTCTCTTGTTTAAGGATGTCAAGAGCTCAGTTTTAGGTCTTGTGGACACTTGTGTGAGGTTACGTTACACTGAAATCCAATCTTTGCAAGTCATCTAGCCTTAGGATGTTCTTAAAAAGGCTAAATTCAGAATACCATACTACTCTGACTATTTCTGCTGAATAAAATTAGAATAGTAAGAGTAGTATGCTAATATAGAAGAGGCCAAAAGTGATGTCTGGCCTAGGAAAATTTACATCTTCACCCTTTATTCAAATATTATTAAAATTTTGTATGCATATTTCGTAGTTGTGCTTAAAGTCAATTGTTTTATTTGTGATAACACAATGAAACATGCCAAATTGTGCGAACATAGTTTTGTCATACAAAAAAATTATGAACAGGGTTTGGGGGAAAGTTACTTTTAAAAGTAATGCATTACAATATTGCATTACTCTCTAAAAAAAGTAACTAATTGCGTTACTTTTTATGAAAAGTAATGTGCTACATTACTTTTGTGTCACTTTTTCTCACCTGGGCTGGGTTTGCTTGTTTGTTTTTTAATAACAACAAAAAAAAGTTCTATTTTTGGCAAATATCATAGACCCGGCACAAGAGGTTTTTGCTAGTTTCAGCCCGACGCAGTTATCATTTTCACGTCCAGTGCCACGTTGTTTAAATAGCAAATGCATTTGTGCCCATCTGTTTGCCCATGGGCGTGCTGGTCTGAGTGTGTTCAGGTGCATTGTTAGCGTGTTGCTATTTTGAGGCAAATGAAAATGACTGCGCCATTGACCAACTGAAACCTGCTCTAAAGTCAATGGCGCAGTATTTTTTTGTTATTTAAAGGGTGCATTAGTAACATGCGCCTATAGGCGGGTACTTTAGATGGTCTGTCCGCGCGCTTTAACCTTGCACATAAGCAGATCAGTTTCCTCGCCTGAGAAGCGTTCAGGTTTCTGCTTGCAAATTCCGCCATGTAAATAGCGAATGGGAGTAAAGGGAATGGGAGTTGAGACTCTGTTTGGTTTATTGCATGTTATGCCCAAAACACCCATTACTCATTAAGAGACTAGGGACAACCCTTTTAGACCAATGCGGCCGACCATTTTTCCCATTGTTAAACTAGCAAAAGTGGATTTGGACACGCCCTAAGTGCCGTGCGCTTTAGACCATGCACTTAGATTGTTAAAATAGGGCCCTAAAAGTGAACTGAATAAGCCTCAGGCTGAAGGAAATGCATATTTATTCCTGTACAGTAGAGGCGCAGTTCAAACAAACCTTTCAGCAGTGCTGCTGCCATTCTGGATTAAAGAAGAACAGAATACAGGAGAAGGTTTAGCAGTCTTATTTCTAAATCTAATCTGAAGTAATTTTTGATAATTAGTTTGTTTGAATTAGATCATTGAAGGTCAGCAGCAAAGACATTGGTTAATAAAGTGAAATTAAATAATTAAAGTGTATTTGTGTAATTTAATACAGTTAATTATTACAGGTTTGCATACAATTTTAAAACCATTTTTATTAATTTTGAGGAATACTTAATGTTTTCATGCAAGTCAGATGAGTAAATGCATGTTCACATTTAGTCTAGAACTACAATAGCCGTCATGTTCACACAGCGCACACAACACCTCTGCACTTTATTTCTTTCAACATGGGGACAGGAGAGCTGTCAGTCAATAATGTGAAAAAGTAACTTGTTACCTATTTGAAAAAGTAACAGATTATTTTCTTGTAAATTGAAACGGTAATGTGTTACTTTACGCTAGTTACTTGAAAAAGTAATCTGATTACGTAACTCAAGTTATTTGTATTGAGTTACCCCCAACACTGATTATGAACATGCAAAAACAAGAGCGAACCAACAAAATATTACTGATTATGTTGTAGTCAATGCATTTTTTTGTAAAATAAAACCTGTAGCTGTAGTTTGCCTTTTTTGCCAAATAATTTTGTCATACTTTAACCAAAAATAGAAAATATTTTCCCCATATTTTGATGGTTTAAATGAACTTGTAGGGTCATTAAAAACAAATATCCCCTCCGGACATCACTTTTGGCCACTACTCTGAATCCATCCACTGCCTTGTGGACTGGCCAAATGAGTCATTTTGGAAAAATGACTGGATTAATTTGACTTCTATGTTTGAATGAAACCAGAAGGAATCAAATGTCACACTAAACATGCAGCTACACACTGGAGAGGGCTGTAAAACTTAACCAATGGAACAAAATAAAATAAAAAAAACGTACCAGCCTTCAGCAGCTGCTCAGTGGTGTACTCAGCAGACTGGATTTCTGCTGGGAGTCTTTGTGGAGTCTGGAAAAAGAAAGAAAATGGAACGTAAAAGCTATTATCAAATGCCACCAATCTGTAATGAATAAAACAGTTTCCATTTTACAAGAAAAGAAAGCTTAGTTGCTTTTATTTTAATATCCATTCCATTAGACCACTTACAAAAACAGCAGACAGGTTTTTATGCTGCTCCATTAACTGCTGAAGCTGATTTCCAAACTTCATCCTAAAATAAATTAAAATTAAAAATAAATTTTACAACTGTTAATCCTGGTACCATCAGTAACGGCTGTAGCATTTCATTAATAATATGGGCATTACAATAAATATTTTGACTATATTTGCAAAAATGTATGACAGTATGTTAGTTGTGACAGCATCTCATATCTAATTCTGATATCTGAAGAGTTAAATGCTAGGAGTTTCCATTCGCTGTCAAAAACAGCGGGTCATACCGAATCTTTCTGTGCTTTAGTTTGGTCTCCTGGATCTGAAAGCAGTACTGCTTTACTAGTTCCTCTTTCTGATGGATCTGCTCAAGCTGCCTAAAGATTTACAAGTTAGACTTTGAATCAGATATAAAAATGACACCCAATCTCACAACATTAAGCAGTAAAAATGACAACAAAATTCAACCTCATCCTATTTTTAATATGATTTGTGTAAGGTATCGAGTGAATACACACCCTGTACAAACTCTCTGACCTAAGAGTGAGACCAAAGCTCAGTGTTTAGGTGACTCATGTTGTGGTTCACACACGTGTGCAGTTTTCATATTATGTGCAGTAATTCAGAGCTTAAATACCAGTGAGTGTTATTTGGATATCTGAGTAAGCTTACCTTTGTGCCTCTAGCTGGATGTCCTCACATTTGAGCTGCAGAGATCTATTTAACTCTGTATGACAAGAATATGTGTGTGTGTAACACTGTAAATAATATATCTGATAACAAAGCTTATTGGTGACTTCACGTATGGTAATAATTTTCTATTCATGTGGTGATATACAGTGTTATATAAACCAGTATTTGGGTTTAGATAAGCACCTTCCTTTTCGTGCAATGTTCCCTCCAACTGTAAGGCTTCGGCAGTTACTGCAAGAAAAAAAATACACTGATCTGTACTGTTTTACTCTCATTTGAATGAATGATAATGTATAATTCATGCTTGTTCGCCATTTTAGGGTAATTTAAGTATACATACAGATATCTTCCTCCTCCTTCTTAGCACATCTGAAGATCATGGTTTCCTTCACCTCATCTTCAAGGCTTTTCTTGGCTGAAATCAACATATGGGTGTTAATTTTTTGCTTTTTAAAACGTGTTGATTTACAGTCTAAGGAGACCCAACTGGCAGTTGACCTTGTTGAAGCTTCCTGAGTTTGATCAACAGCTCCGTTGGTTTCGGTTCGGATCGCCTGACTATAAAAACAGCAAATGTTGTGTAATTAATACAAAGGAATTATTATGTCCCATTGAGTGGACAAACATTAAAGATCTGTTTTATGGGTTAGGCCTTCTCTGTGGGACAAACTGGGAGAGGTAACGAAACTAACACAAACTCGTTGGTTTAGTGAGATTGTTTTTTAATTTACTATATTATTTAAGAGATTATTTGAGATGTAACAGAAAATAATGAATATAATAGCTCGTCAATGATTCATGTCATACCTGGGCTTTTTGGTGTCTTTATAATATCTTCAATGTTGAATGATGACTCTGTACAAAACAATATTTAGCAAGCTGCTATACTCGAAAATCAAACTCAACCTGCTTAGCTGACTAGTCAACACCTCTTCACAAAAACAAACAAGAAAACAAAACAACAACCCACCAAGTATCACACTCATTACGACGCCAGTTATGTTATTAAATAGTCAGAAATATCTCTAAATTTGTGAAGTGAATAAATATATTGATGATGAGAATGTCAGTTGGCAGATCTGGTCTTCCTCGCGCACTTTTCCAACCGCAGCGGTCTTTTGAATGTTGTGTATACTCGTAAAAAACCGTTTGACTATGTCTATATAATAAATATAAAACGATAAATGATACTTTAATTTATTTAAATGTATACTAATATTGATTTAGCCACATATATAAGTTTTTATTTACTTTTTTTTTTTTTGGCACATATAAGGTTCGGTTGTAAATTGGTAGTTTGGCGCCATCATCTGGTAAAGCATGGTACTGTAAAAAGGCAGATTGGGGTAAGAGAAATAACAGTAAAATTGTGACTAAAAATTAAATGGCAAATTACAAATGGAGCTGTCTTGAATCTTTTTACTACTCGTTTTAATGTTACTGGATCAGACTACTAAGGGATCTGTTTACAACTAAAGAAACAAAGTTTTTAAATACTCTCATCAAACTTGGTTTAAAACTTGGTTATTTCTAGTACATTATTACACAATTCAAATGACAGGTCTGTGAAAATAAGAATTTTATTTAAGAAATAGGAATTTACTATTAAAACAATTAGTTACAATAAAAAATAATTTGATATTAATACTTGTGAAAACGTGAACTTTAAATTCAATTATGACAGCCATGACAAAAAATTAAGAAATACTGGATTAAACAAGACTGAACATTCAACTGTTGTCTCTCTAAATTAATTTCTTCTACTTGGTCAGTTTTGAAAGAATATGAATTGTCAGTAACACTGAAAATTACAAAAGAAAGTTAACTTGAATTACATGTAATGATGCTTATAAACCAGATCCATTGCTCATGGATTCTAAACATACATTTGAACCAAAGATATCATGCTTTTTACATGTATAACCAAAACTACAACAATTTAGCTTATAATGCCAAACAAAATCTGAGAGCAATCTTTCTTTTTAAATCAGTAATATGTGCATGTCTGCTTGTATTTTTTCTTGACCTCAGTTGTGACACAGGACTGTATACAAGAAACAATGTTCAATGTTCAATACTAATTCAAAGTCAATGCTCCTCAATACAAGATACATACACACACACATATATATATATATATATATTAGTGCTGTCAAACGATTAATCGTGATTAATTGCATCCAAAATAAGTCTGTACATTATATGTGTACTGATTTATTATGTATATATAAACACACACATACATGTATTTAAGGAATATTTACATGTATGCATGTATATTTATATATAAATATAATAGATTTTTGTTAAATATATACATGTGTGTATTTATATATACATAATAAGTATACACAGTACACACACATTATGTAAACAAACTTTTAGTTTGGGTGCGATTAATCGCGATTAATCATTTGACGGCATAAATTTTATATATGTATATATACTCAAATCGATTAATTGCAATTAATCGCATCTAACAAAAGTTTGTTTACATAATGTGTGTATATACATACACATATTTATACATATGTGTGTATACACAGACATAAATATAATATATACACATTATGTAAACAGACTTTAGCTAGATACGATTAATTGTGATTAATCGGCTTGACAGCACTAATATATTTTATATATATATATATATATATATATATGATAACATCAAAATAATTGATACTACACCACAAAGGCAGGTATTAACCAACCAATCAATGTCTTTTTGATAAAGTGAATCATACTGATGGAAAAAAAAAATTATATATATATATATATAAAGCATAGATTTTCACATTGTCAAAAGACACAAATTCAATGGATTAATCTGTTTTCACTAAATAAGCACAAGTGATATGTATAAAGTAGAAGCCCTTTCAAGTTTTTTGAGATGTCTAAATACAGTTTAATAATTCAGTGATGATTCAGTCCCAATTTTTTTACCAACTGCACAAATTCGGCTGCTTTGAAAAAGACGGAAATACAGTTTGAACTGAATTCTGTTGCAAAATGGTCTGCATCTTTACAAACACATGCTCAAACTATTTGTTGCATTTTTTTTAAGCGCTGGAAGACTCATTCTCACCAGTACTGCATGTAACCTCCACACTCAGGATGATGATTTTGCCTCATCGCAATCCATTCGTTGTTATAGAAGGACCAGTCCTGCTCTGGCCATTCAGTATAAGTGACAGCGACCACCTCGTCCACCGAACCATAGTCCTTAGGTCTGAGAGAAGGCTCGACGATTTGGATGACTTGAGGTTGGTCAAACTGCCCTGAGTATGTGTACTGAGTAGGATTCATGAACTGATCCTCACACATATGACTGTCTGAGTCCACCTCAGTGTGTGTATAGGTCAGTGTGGGAATGTCCGTCTGAGTGAGCACATCTTCATTAGGATACTGCTGTGTACTCTCGCAGTGAACTGTGGGTGGGAATCCTTGATTGCACGTTTGAACCACAGGATGTGTGTTAGTCGCATCATCATCTGGGCATGTGGGCGCATGGCTTTGGTCTTCGATCTCAGGCGCCACTGTGACTGTGTCTCGTAGAGAAGTTCTCTCAATGACGACTGGTCCCTCCTGCAGTGACAGGCTTACCTTAAACACAGGGTTCTTTACTTGGTTAGTGTTAATGACTTGCTTAGGATGGTCCTTCTTGATTTTTTTGGGCATCTGATGGGTTGGAGGTCCATCAGGTGCTTTAATAGGACATTTCTCAGAAGGGGGAAGCAGAGACTTGGCTGGGCGTTTAAGAGTCTGACTGGGACCTTTAGAAATAGGAGAATATCAATCATTTTCTTTGTTTTGTTTTCCAGTATGAATATCAAAACATCCTTGAAACAAAATACATTTACTTCAGGAGCAATATTACATACAAAAGGCACTTATCCAGTTGTGTGCAATATTTATATATTTATTTATGTTTGAGGAATATTTGTCTTTATCATGTTGGTGATGGTTACAACCCCTACCTATAAATAAGCACCGCTCTCTTTTTTTAAGATTTTCCTTGTTTACGAAAAGGTAGCATGTTATTTCTTCTATTTTAGAATAATTCTTGAATTATTTTTTCATTTTTATTTTTTGTCTTACCCCAGTTGCAAATAGTGTTTTTCATGTTTTAAGCATAAACCTTACTAAATGTTGTTAGATTTATGCTTAAATCAAGAAAAAAAAAAAAAAAAAAAGGATTTAGACTGAATTTAAGCTGTATCTTAAATTCAGTCAAAATCCTTTTTTTTTTAATATTCTCAAAAATATAAATATTTTAATTTGTTTTATATAATATCGTTGCTGATGGGCGGAAACCTTGCATCTCCATATTTCTTCTTTTTTATTTTTGGTCATAAATCATTACTATTGATCACCCTTTACGTCTCTCTGTGGGTTTTGCAAATATTTAACCAATGAAAGTATTAAAACGAGCTTGTGACTAAAACCTTGTAACACCATTGGATCCTCAAACTGTCAGTCAAACCTCATAACTCCACCCACCTCTATTGCCACACACATTTTGGAGCATCTCTGCTTGTTTGCAATGTGAGGGTAAATAAACAACTGGTTCAGCATTTTCTTTACTCAAGAAACACTATATATATATATATATATATATATATATATATATATATATATATATATATATATATATATATATATGAAGGCTGATGTTTTTCTCCAATACATGTTGGCCACAATTATTGGCACCCCTAGAAATTCTTATGAGTAAAATATCTCTGAAGTATATTCCCATCCATATTTACATTTTTTAGCACACCAAGTTGACTAGGAGCATAAAATTGTCCAGCCATGACTTCCTGTTCCACAGGAGTACAAATATGTGTAAACACAAAGGCCAAATTCCCTTAATCATTCATCACAATGAGAAAAACCAAAGAATATAGTTCTGATGTGCAGCAAAAGATTGTTGAGCTTCACAAAATAGAAAGTGGCTGTAAGAAAAAAGCTAACACATTGAAAATCCCCATTTCCACCATTAGGGCAATAATTAAGAAGTTCCAATCAACTAAAAATGTTACAAATCTGCCTGGAATAGGATGTGTGTCTAAATCATGTCTAAACCCACCAGATGGGTTTGGTGCACACATGGATAAAAAGTACCCCATGCCCACGGTTAAATATACTGCTGGATCTCTAATGTTGTGGGCCTATTTTTCTGCTGGAGGTCCTGGACATCTTGTTCAGATACATGGCATCATGGATTCTATCAAACACTAACAGATAAAAATCAAAACCTGCTTCTGCTAGAAATCTAATAATGGGCCATGGTTGGATCTCCCATCAGGACAATGATCCAAAACAAACATCAAAACCAACACAAAAATGTGTCACTGAGCACAAAATGAAGCTTCTGCCATGACCATCCCAGTGCCCTGACCTGAACCCTAAAGAATGAGTGGAGTGAACTGAAGAGAAGCACCACCAACATGGAACTGGGAATCTGAAGGATCTGTAGAGATTCTGTATGAAGGAATGGTCTCTGATCTCTTGTCAGGTGTTCTCCAAACTCATCAGGCATTATAGGAGAAGGCTCAGAGCTGTTCTCTTGGAAAAAGGACGTTGCAATAATTGGGTGCCAATAATTGTGGCCAACGTGAACTAGAGAAAAACATTTATTTCATAATGAGCTTTTCCCCCCATTTTCAATTGTTTTACTTTAATGAAAGGTTAGAATTTTGTGATTTTTTTGACAATTAACAATGCACTTTTTTTTTTACAGCCGCTTTTGCTTATATTTACCAAGGGTGCCAATATTAGTGGAGGACACTGTACACACACACACACACACACACACTCACCTGTGGTTTTGTCAGTTCTATCCTTTAAAGACAGCAGATCTGATCTCCACCCCACATCATCTCCACAGTTCAACATCTTCATACCTTTTTGGTAAAGAAATTAGACAGTTTTGGCTCTCACTGACAAAGTGTAATGTATTTTGCTTTCATCTACTGTACTTACACCATTGATAATCCTTGTGCAGTGCCTCACTTATGAGACATGCAGACAACCTCATCACCTACAGAACAAGATAAAATTACCAAAATTACCTCTGCACAATCACATCTAATTCCAATATGTCTATGAAAATCACATTAGATTATAGTATGAACATAGTTAATACCTTTATTTGTCCTCTTCCGTCCTCTTTCTCCAGCTTGATAGCAATATCCTCAAGCATCTCATTTGTGTTGCAGTGTTTACGCTTTTTTGGCAGGAGCTGCGGGTGGAGAGCTTTCTGCCAACGTGAAGATATTCGCATGAGCAGCAACTACAATCATGGTGCTTCTATGAAGCATAAGTTAGAGATCAATTTTCAAAAATAACTGAAGCTGATAACTTAAAGTGCTATAAGTGACTTGTGTAAATCTGAGTGTACAAAATGATTTATAGGCAGAAAGTGTCTCATTGGGAAGTTTAAGCTCCTGTAACTAGAATGGAAATGAATATTTGTGCATGTCACATTACATACAATTAAGCAACATTACACACTAAAGAATATTGAAAATGTAAAATGAAACAAAACAAAAAAACCGGCATAATAGGACCCCTTTAAGTTTCACAAGTTAAAGGAAGCACTGTAAATGCTTACTAGGTAGTTTCGCTGGTGGTCACAGCTAGTCAGGTGGCTGAATATTTTCATCTTCTTCAACTTCATAGAGCACAGCCGACACAGGTAACAGCATGGAGGTGGATTCCCATCCACACTCTGGCACTTGATAACAGCTTGTAGACCTGTGACAAACATATGCTCACACACAGTTTAGTGCAGTGAATTTGAATCAGTGCTTGCAATCTTTTGTATGTGACTATTGTGCTAAATTACCTAAAGTAGGTTAATTCATTTTAGTTTACTCTTAATTTCAGTTGGGGTGTACTGAGATCACACACTACGTGGATGCACTCACCGATAAGAGGCTTTCCACCCTTGTAGTTTTCTAGAAAACCCTCAATGGATTCAACTTGATCAGAAGAGCTTTGAGTCTGAGTAAGAGGCGACTGGGCAATCGGGTTTTGTGAGAACAGAAAACCGTTCTCTTCTTCAGCGTTGTCTGATTGAGCCTCCACTGTAAATATAAATCAAATTTATCAAAAACACCAAGAAGAATACGTTGATATTGTAAATCATATGCTATCACATTTGGACACGCTATACAGAATGTATCAAACAATAATTATCTGGTTGTGTGACTTATACATTCATAATTGCACTTTTGCAGTTTGAAACAATCATCAGTTTGTATTAATGTATTTTTGATAATTAGGTTGCACAATTATTGTAGCTATTACACATTCCATATACACACACTAATTTTTATTCAATAAATGCAGCTTTGGTGAAAATTAGTGCTGTCAAACAATTAATTGCATCCAAATATTTATATTTATATATAAATTAAATATAAATATATATACATGTATATATTTCTTAAATATATGCATGTATGTGTGTGTATTTATATATACATAATAAATACACACACATATATTATGTAAACAAAAACTTTTATTTTGGATGCGATTAATCATGATTAAGCACTAATGAAAATACAGAAAAATCAGTAATATTGTTAATTATTATTACAATTTAAAATAACTCTTTTCTATTTGAATATATTTTAAAATGTATTCCTGTGATCAAAGCTGAATTTTCAGAATTTTCAGGAAATCATTCTAATATGCTGCTTTGCTGATCAAGAAACATTTCTGATTATTATTAATGTTAAAAAAAAAAAAGTTTTAATATTTTTATGGAAAAATATATATTCTGCATTTATTTCAAACAGAAATGTTTTATAACATTATACATGTCTTGACTTTCAATACATAATAGTATTAATTTCTTCAAAAGATGTAAATATAGCAAGTACCAAATAAAGTGCACATCTAACGTCAATCAAACATTGCAAGGAGAGTTAAAAAAAAGTACACTACCATGTGCTTCCCGGTTGGTGTTGATTGGTTTCTGTGAATTAGCCTCATCATGGGATTGATTTGAATCGTGTGCTGCAGCTGGTTCCAATGCTCCTTTTAGCATCTGTGTTCTGATGAGCTTGATAACACTGGTAATCTCCACATCCCTGACAGGCTCTGAACTATCAGGTGAGCTTTCATTTATGAAAAATCTATGCCTGCTTGTTAGACTCTGGGTTACCTCTGGTACCATGTGGCTCACTGGTGTTTGCAGCTGGGCTTCATATGGCGTGGTTTGGGCCGGGTGCAGTGGATGTGATTCATAGCTGACTCCAAATGAATGGATGACATTATTCCGATCTTCTTCACCAGCATGCACAGTGTCATTCTGGAAAGCAATTCTGATGGGGCTCCACTGTCTTGGTGGTCTTACGACAGCGATTGTCCTTGTTTCAATTAGACACTGGTTTTCAGATGGCGTCATATATCTTTGTAGACTCCGATTTCTGTCTAGGATCACAGGCTGATCCTGATTTATGTATTGGACAAAGGCTGGAGCCGGGGGTTTTTTTAGACAAGGTATTCTAGATGAAACAGGAGAATCCACTAGACTCCGAAGTGTAGATGACTCCTGGCATTTGGTTAATGGTTTGAGATGACCTTCGGTTCTAGCATTTGGTTCATTTGGTGACCTCAGTGGTGTTGCAGATGCACACGGTGTCGGATGCGAACATCGTAAAGTTGGAAGTTGTGCAGTTCCGTCTGCGTTGCCAGACTCTTGCTGCTCTTGAAAGCTGGTTTCATTACCTTTCACTAAACATAGATGCATTAAAATACACCAAACATCTGCTTACTACAGTATATCAGGACAGATTAAACGTATTGCAGTCTGCATACCTTCAGATGGGCTGTTATGAACAAGCGAATGAAGCGCATTAGAGTTTCGCTGATTCTTAATCTTCTTCATCTGCGCAAAAGCTAAAACATTTGAGGAAAGAGGGTGTGATGAGGGTTAATACAGGTAGACTTGTCAAAGATATCTGTTTAGAGTCCACTAAGCAGTTCTCTTTCCTTAAACTGTCAAACATTTAACAACAACTTATTTAAAGTGACATAAAAATGTGAAAACGGCCCAATCTGAACTACTGTAAACTGCAACTAAATTGGATTCAGTGATTTCTGTTTGTATCATTCTCACTTGTTAGTTACTCTGTATAGAAGCGTCTGATAAATTAATAAATGTTAACTTCATTAAAGGGGTCATGACATGGATTTTTTTTTTTTTTCAACTTGGGAAGAAAGTATAACACCTCTTGCAGTTCAAAACGCTTACGCTACGTCCCTATGCCTTTCCGTATTCAACTTACGAAACAAACTTTTTTTCTAAGCTGAATACGGAAGGTGGTCTGGCGGAAGCTTGTAATTTTACTTTATAACGTGCTAAATATTCATATTTTTCTTACACAAACACATTGCTTCGCTTCAGAAGGTTAATAAAGGCCTTCTGAAGCCAAGCGATGCATTTGCGTAAGAAAAATATTCATATTTAACATGTTATAAAGTAAAATTACAAGCATAAAATTATATATATATATATATATATATACATATATATATATATATATATACACACACACCGTATCTCACAGAAGAGAGTACACCCCTCACATTTTTGTAAATATTTTATTATATCTTTTCATGTGACAACACTGAAGAAATGACACTTTGCTACAATGTAAAGCAGTGAGTGTACAGCTTGTATAACAGTGTAAATTTGCTGTCCCCTCAAAATAACTCAACACACAGCCATTAATGTCTAAATCGCTGGCCACAAAAGCGAGTACACAAGTGAAAATGTCCAAATTGGGCCCAAAGTGTCAGTATTTTGTGTGCCCCCCATTATTTTCCAGCACTGCCTTAACCCTCTTGGGCATGGAGTTCACCAGAGATTCACAGGTTTCCACTGGAGTCCTCTTCCACTCCTCCATGACGACAAGGGTCTTGGCAATCTTCTTATTGCCTACGCCATCTTTTACGTAGAGCAACAATTCTTTTTTTCCTCTGAGAGTTCTTTGCCATGAGGTGCCATGTTGAACTTCCAGTGACCAGTATGAGAGAGTGAGAGCGCTAACACCAAATTTAACACACCTGCTCCCCATTCACACCTGAGACCTTGTAACACTAATGAGTCACATGACACCGGGGAGAGAAAATGGCTAATTGGGCCCAATTTGGACATTTTCACTTAGGGGTGTACTCACTTTTGTGGCCAGCAGTTTAGACATTAATGGCTGTGTGCTGAGTTATTTTGAGGGGACAGCAAATTTACACTGTTGTACAAGCTGTACACTCACTACTTTACACTGTAGCAAAGTGTCTTTCTTCAGTGTTGTCACATTTAAAGACATCAATGCCTACTCACTATTGCACATGAATAAGTGTTTCGAAAACCTCATTTATGGACAAAGCATTATGAAATCGTTTACTTGTGGTGTGTGATGCAGCCGCTGTCAGATTCAATACAGTCGCTGCTTTATCTGTCAACAAAAGTTTCTTTGCTAACTCTCCATTACACTGTGCCTTATTTACAAAACCGTCTGCAATCAAATGCTCCGAACAAACATATAATCCTCCGACACGATCCATGACGCTATTAAAAAACCATCCACTTGTTCCTGACACTGGTATCTTTCTGAAGTCTCTACAGAAATGAGCAAATTAACTGTTTAACGTTCCTTCACACTTCCATTTACTTTACATTTGTCGTGTTGTCGACGGACTCAAGCGCATCGAGTACGTCAGAACATGAACGGGTATACTGTATCATGTGTAGACAGCATCAGTGATTATAATGGGTTTTATTTGCTTTTGACGTTGCGGGACATTCGCATTAAAGTGTCAGCCATTAAGCGACTTAATGCCAGTGGGCGGGGCCTATGATGCAAGGATGTATAACTATTTGTTGATGTCTTGCTCTGGAGGCAGTCATAAGCAAAAGTATTTGCCTGTGTGATGTCACAAATTCCACATTATCCAAACGAGCCATCTTTGGAGCCTGATTAAATGCTTTGTTTATATTGAAACTTGCAGGATGATTTAATAAAACAAAAATCGCTTATATGTCATGACCCCTTTAAACTGCTGTATCAACACACTTCAAACAACATAATCCAACATAAACAGATAAATATTACACACTAAAGAAAGGTGATTGCTCCTATTTTACTCAAAGGGCTTTGTTTGAAAATATAATATAATTATATATATATATATAGTAATATATACTATATTATATATTGGTTTTTTTTTAATTGCAGGTATTTCCCATAAGTGTTGAAAGAAGGAGAGTTGGTGCAATAAGATATAAAAGACAGACCATCAGGGACAGGCAATGATGTCATCTTGTTGTAGATGACTTCATCCACACACAAAACCTTATGAGAGAAAATGGAAGGTTAGTGGGGAAGGTATGTTACTATATAACAAAACAATTTTAATACTCTACTTTTTTGTACCTGTACATCACCTGTTCCCTCCCTCTTTTCAACTATTTTTGCGATATCCATGAGAGGCCGAGCCAGAAGAGTCAGGTCTGTATAAGATCTCCACCCACATGCATGATGAGATTTCTGTTACGGAAAGTTCCCAAAAAATAATTACATAAGAAAACTGATGAAAGTAGAAACAGCAAACAGACGGATAAAACGTGAATAAATACTTGACGCAAATACAAAAATCAAGCAGGCCTATCGTGATTATTGATTAATAATCTAATCGTGACTATTTGATCTAATTGCAAATATTTTAAATAACTGCAATAATTGTACAGTTTAAATTTCAATCACATTTTGCCAAAGAATATATATATACGAAAAGAATGTTTGTGGGTTTGATCAAATTATATTATATTATATTCATTTTCACAGCATTAATGTAAATCATATGGGCCTATTTTATTATGTACAATTCCCAAAAAAACAAAACAAAAAAAAAAACATTTTAGGCTTACACTGTAAGTGACATGAACAAGACAGAATTAAATCATTAATCGCAATTATTTGTAAGACAATTAATCATGATTGTGACAGGCCTAAAATCAAGTAAATATGATCTATCTTAAGTCAATAAACACAAAGACATCTGAGGCAAGCAGCACAAGAGAAGAAGCACAGTTTTAAAGCTACAAGATATAATATTTATAAAATGAATGATAATATGCTGTAGATGATGGAGTATCTAGATGTTCTAACAACAATCAATAACTTGAAAGCAAAAGTTAGAATTGCTTAAAGGTGTTATAGCTTCTGTTGTAGAAAGTCTTCTCTCTTTCAAAAGACATCTCAGTCTGGGAGTTTCAGACTTTATTGGTCAAGATAACAAAGCCGAGATGCCTGCAGAACAGCTAACAATCCCAACCGCAGCTTCTGTTTTATGTAGTTCATAACCAATGACCTCATTCACAGGTGTTCGCCACCCTTTTCTTTTTTTTGGCTCATCCCCAAAACTCTTGCCACAATTATTTCATTATCTTGTTGCTTTCTTTTTAATGGTGGCGCACGTACAATTGCTTTCTTTTTTTAAATATATTTTTATATCTCTTTACAAGATTACACTTCAAACGTTTCCAATATTGACAGAAAATACAATTTATTTAAAGAAGAATATATGCAGATGTAATGTTCTCGTACAAAGGATTCTCGTTCAATGATTAACCAAACAATGATCAGTTTCTTGATTCTGCTCATTACGCTCCCAATCCATACTACAAAAAACACTGTATTTCTAATAAAAAATATGCTATACTTCTGCATGTACTACGCAAGCACAAGAGAATTGTGTATATACAGTATTAAAGAGAGTCACAAAAGAGAGTAAATTAAGAGTGCAATCAAGGAAAATCTGAACAAAAACATACACATAAGAAAATTAAACAATAAAACATAATCATTGTAAACATACTTAATAAACATGCTAAACTATGGAGCCTCAAAAGGGACATGGTAAAGAAAAAAAAAAATTATTTAATTATTTGGTTATCTCACAAATGATTTGCGTTCCCCCGAGAAACTTTGTGTTCGCTCACGAAGAACACAAAACATTTGCGAGAGATCGCATTATTGTTCCTCCCGTTTCATATTTTTTTACACCACTATGTCCTCCTTAGGGGCTCCATAATAAACAAATCAAAACATACTTATTAACAACAATTAATGTAAGAAAAGTAAAACATGACATATTTCCTTATATATAAAATATAGAAGAAAAACAAAAGAAACTATGGAGCCCCTAAGGGGACATGGTGGTGGAAAAAATATGAGATGGGAGGAAAAATAATAAGTTAATGCTTTTGCGTTCTCTCGCAAATGTTTTGCTTTCTATTGAGATTTATAAGATTTATAAGAAAGTAAACTACAAAATAATCAAATATATACAGTAAAGTATCAATTAACAGAAAAGTAAACAACAAAATCGTAACCAATATTGATGAAAAAAATATACAGAAAAGTAAACGGCAAAATAGTCACCAGTATATACAATTAACAGAAAATAAACTACAAAAAGTGACCAATATATGCAAAACATAAAAGGTTTTAAAAGCAAACTCCAATTTCAGACCTTCTGGAGAAAGAGTATTAAATGTGTATATATAAAATGCTTACCTTTGTAGTAAGATTTTACTACAGAGGGGGTACTGACAAAGACCTTTGGGGCGAAACGTTGTTTGTTTT
Organism: Elopichthys bambusa; assembly: GCA_037101425.1. Lineage (NCBI taxonomy): Eukaryota > Metazoa > Chordata > Actinopteri > Cypriniformes > Xenocyprididae > Elopichthys > Elopichthys bambusa. Next base: position 2,651,182 of record CM074448.1, read on the forward strand.
AATAAATTGATCTTTGGGAGCATCAGTGGCAGTGTGCCGATTCTTGTTTATTTTTATATAACTTTTCCTCCCATCTCATATTTTTTCTTCACCATGTCTCTTTAGGGGCTCTGTAAGAATCCATAATCTCAAGAAATATCTCAAGACCAATAACTTACAATGTAATTGTATCTGTGAATGCTCCCCATGATGTGGTTTCTGATGTCAGACTTGGTTATTCTCAAAAAGCAGACATCACAAAAGTACAGTGCAGGCTGACTGTACGTCAGCACCTCAGTGATGGAGTTCAGACCTGAAACAGGTTCAAATGAACACATATAAAGCAGATTTTAGATGTTTTCGTAACTCCAGGGGCTAAATGTTTTTAGATGTTGTAATCTCTCTCACCAATGATGGGCTGTGCTCTGTTCTGATTGTGCAGATATGAACATATGGAGTTATACAGTTGACTGTGGCACCCTGGAACACAATTCACAACAATTTATTACCAAGAAGACAACTAGGGAATAATATAATATATCAGGAGAGTGAGTGTGCTAGAAAAAGTGACGGAACAAACCTGCCGAGCTGCTGGAAGACAACATAACTGGGCTGCAAAAACAAAAATACCAAAAACAACTTTAAGGCGAAAAAGAGAAAGAACACAACAGAGTAAACTTCCAAGCTATCCAAAGGTACGTTCAGAATAGCATACTAACATCCTAGTCACACTATGTGTACAGTATGTATACTGTGTGGAGTATGCCAATTTTCTTGAAATATGTTTATCTTTGATCATGTATACTATTTTACACATTATTTTAACTGTAGTGTGCAGTACTAGCATTCTATTGCGAACAGAATCCATGACAAGTGTACTTACAACTTTTGCAAGTGTAGTAAGATCAACCGTTGTTTCAAATATCAACAAATTCTCACTAAACCCGAAGATATCGATAATACAATTAGTTAGTGAACATGTCAGTAATTTCTACATATCGTTGGTTGTTCTTACTCTAATCATAACTATTAAAGTTTTAGTTGATTAATAATAGAGAGAAAACGGCCATAAACCCAACATGACCGCAAACTGCCTCCAAGCAATCGTTACGGTTTTCATCGTTAGTAAAAAGGCATCACGTACTTTAAAAGTGTGACCGCGTCTGCCAATGTAAGTTTGATCGAACAGCTACCGTAAAAACACGTGCCGATTATATCCGATAAAACTCTGAACCCTACAAAAAAACAAAAAAAAAAAAAACAGTTAAGAAGTGATTTATCAAAGAGTTAAATGATAGTCCGCTTGCCTACCTGTACTTTATTCTTCTGTGAGGTAAATGCGTGCGCGCGTGCTGCGTGGTTTGGAGGTGTGCGTAGAGTCATGAATATTCATGAGTACGTCAGCGCAGCTTTGTGTATATTCATGTTCGCAAATCTTGTTTCATGTTATGAAACTAAGAGTGGAGAAACAAAACTTTTCTAGTCTTCCAAGAGCTAAAAAATAGTGGGGAATTTAAGAATTAAAATGTGAAGCAAGCACAATTTGCATATATTGTTTTTTGTTTTTTATAATCAATGCACATACACTTTGTATATGGGCCATTCTACAGAATTGGTGCAAACTGCTGTGCCACAACCAAAAAACACTTTTAAAAAGTATTCAAATTTTAGATGTTAACTAAGATCCTTCTAACAGCTTCTAAGAACCCTAAATTTCCCCCTTAATTTCAACTTGTGAAAATTATACTGAAATAATTTTTTTTCATTGTTGTTTTTAATATATATATATATATATATATATTTTTTTTTTTTTTTTTTTTTTAAGTGAAGTTAAAAATATATATATTTTATATTTTATTTTTAAATCATGAATCTTTATGTTTAAAAATGTGTCCTGCATTTTCATGTCACTACCGAAACAGTGTATGTTTTAGTTTATTGGCTGAGACTGATTTTAACCACACTTCTACATTTTTGATCAGGAACTATTCCTGTGTCTCTCCCTCTCATAGCCTCTCTTTCATAGTAGATAGGTACCATCATTTTGAGTTAAATGTGTTCAAAAGTCTGAAAATCTGTGTGTAACTTTAAGGAACGTCACTACCAAACACCTTTTTTTCTGTAATTAAGCAAACTTTTTTTGGTGTGTTATTTCATTCAATTTAGTTTATATATGTGTACAACTGTTCAGAACTGTGCTAGCTAACCATGTGCTGATTAGCATCTTTGAGCTAGGCTCAAAAGTATCTAAAATGGTCTCTACCGAAACACTCACAACCGAAACATGTCATCATTGTTTTGGTAATGACAAAAAGGAACACATAATCATTTATTTGGGGGAAATAAACAAAATTTTAGTACAGTTATGCAAATCATTAGTATTTTAATATGTTTTAGTAATGTTTTAGTATGTGAGTTAAAATTCTGTAATGTAATGTGGTGACTACCAACACATACTGTCACTACCGAAAATGTGCAGTCACGACCGAAACATGAATGTTTTGTCAAAAATAAAGTATATTGAATTACCAACTAAGATGTTATTATAGTGTTTGGTTCAATGTATATTTAAACTAATGATTCCTTAACTTTGAAATCAGTATGATAAACTTTATGCCTTTTACAAAGTAAGATTGGATTCAAAATCTCATAAATTACACTTGGAATATTGTTAAAATTGTAAATGTTATTGATTTACCTGTGATAAAATAGCAAAAAATATATTTACGAGGTAGATGTAAACAAAATCTTAATAGGTCAATATAAGCCTTCTTATTAAATTAGTTATTATTGTGGCAAATTTAGGGAGAGGAAATATGTTCCAAAACTTTCTGAAAATACAATATGAGAATTAACTGCACAACTACTGGAAATGTGTACCTTGGATATTATGCAATTAGCATACATACAACATTTGTGGAAAATGCACATTTTTTTCAAGACGTTTCCAACTCTGACTTTGAACCAATTCTGTAGAATGGCCCATATATTTATATATGAAAGGTGAATATCAGTTTTATTTCTAATTCTTATGCATTGTCTATAGATTTCAGATTTTATAAGAATAAAGTTTTACTTGTAACGTGATCTCCTGCCTCTTTAAGGCTGAGAAGTGATAAACTATCCAAAAATTCTGGGTTGTCTCTCTAAAGGCCAGCGTGAACTTCTCAGCCTTGGCAGAGTAGATTAAAGAAAAGAATTACTGCTACTGTAATAACCACTGTTTGGCTTAAGTACAAGAATCTCCTAAATTAGCATTTCTTTCGTCTGTCTCGGAGGCCCGTATACCACTTCCCTCTTTTTCTATTCTTAAGACAGATGTTTCCAGGCTTAACCAGGCGGAAATGGAAAACAGGTCACTGACACACAGATGTATTACTGGTGGAAACAAGCAGAGGATACAACTCACTTGTTGTGGAGGGGGGGTGAGCTAGCAAGTTATATTTATATAGTTAATCATAATCTTGTTAAGTGCATTTATTCATGCCATGTTTAATCTGAGAGGTGACCTGAGGGTGACCCAAGGAAGGGAGGAATGGGAGGGTAAAAAAAATCCATTTTTTAGCTACTCTTTCAGGTTTATCAGCTTGATTCATTGCTTCATGCTACATTAATGAGGAGAATGTTTCTGAAGTCTGTGTGAAGGTTGTTCTCTGTCTTATCTCTATGTTTTAAATTCACTCCTTTCCAGCTGGTGGAGGTCTGTCCTGATGACATCCAACCCTGAATAGGAAAGATACTATGTTTGTTCTTGTTTTGGGCTATGAGAGGAAAAACAGAAACTGATTGCAAGATATTTTATATGTGACAAACAAGAAAATAATTCCCTGGCACAACTGAGGACTTTAACTGCAAACCAGTTAGTCTGAGTATGATTTTGAGGATGGTGGGGTTGGTGAAGACTGAAACTGCTTTTACTCCATCCCATGTGTGTTAGTCATGAATTTGATTGGATGCTTTTGATTTGACTGGCATGATTTGTTGAGAGTGATTGGCCTCACATGAACTTTGTGGTGAATCATCAGTAAGTGCAAGAATGCAGTATGACTTGTTGACTTCAAAGGAAATTTAGCTGAAGTTATCAAACATGTTTTCCTCCATCCTCTCCCATTTCACCAAAACCAGAATTTACAGAACAAGTGTATTAGCATATTAATGGCTAAATACTGACACTTTCCATTCAAAAGTCAAAAGTAAAGCCTCATCACACCACAGATTATTGTCCAAAGATGCCTTAATTAATGTGTAAAACAGCACCTTTAAAGAAATTGCCTGATAGTTCTTGTTTTTATTCTCTGATTATATATTTTTGGTGTTAATAGTTTAATATATGGTCTCCTGTTTCTTTAAGAACAGACACAGATGCCCTGCGTGTCCTTGAATGTTATCCGAGTGAGATAATAGACGGAGTAACTCCTCACTTCACTTTGGTCGCTGTTAGCTCAGTGCCTGGTGTATCTGAGATTTCTTATTATATTCATTGTATATCATACACCAATCAGGCATAACATTATGACCACCTTCCTAATATTGCATTGGTCCCCCTTTTTGCTGCCAAAACAGCCCTGACCCGTCGAGGCATGACTCCCCTGAAGGTGTGCATCTGGCACCAAGATGTTAGCAGCAGATCCTTTAAGTCCTGTAAGTTGTGAGGTGGAGTCTCCATGGATTGGACTTGTTTGTTCAGCACATCCACAGATGCTCAAAACTCGTTGTTGTGCACATTCTCCTGCTAAAAGAGGCCACCAGGGAATACTGTTTCCATGAAAGGGTGTACATGGTCTGCAACAATGCTTAGGTAGGTGGTACGTGTCAAAGTAACATCCACATGGATGGCAGGACCCAAGGTTGATGATGATCAAAGAGATGTTGAAGATAGTTTAGAGGTTAACTTCTTACATTCTGCTTATTTTTGCTTTTACAATTTTATGCTTATTTTTTTTATATTATCATACTTATCACATATTATCAGACATATAACCACTGTACGCTTCTATCTAAAGCAACTTATTTTAAACGTTGTTGGATTTTGGCATGATTAACAGAGTTGATGTTGAATCATTGCAAAGGACAACAGTCAGAGAGAATGTGTTTGCCAATTAATAGCAGTAGTACAGAGCAGATGTCTGCATCCCCCTCGTCTCTCGTCTAGACAAAGACCAGTTCTCACACCTCCACCCCCTCACTGAGTGAGCAAAAACAAGAGACATCGGCATATCTGAAAGATACGCGATGCAGTGAGAGATTCGAAAAATATTTTTTATTTTCTTAATAAAGAATAAATGAATAACAAATGGAGAATAACTTTGAGTATGTAAGTAAATAATCAAATAATCAAACTTTAATAATTGAGTACAATGTTGAAATGAAATAAAATGTAGGTCTAAAAATTCAGAGTCTAAGTCTGAGATCTGAGTATAATAATCTTTGCGAAGAGAACGAGAGAGAGAGAGAGAGAGAGAGAGAGAGAGAGAGAGCAAGAAGACAGCAGAAGTGAATAACGGAACAAGAGCAAGAAATACAGGAAAACGTACATCCTCCCAAACTTGTGTTTATGTCAGACAAGAAAAGGTCAAATAGTCTTATCCATGATTGGTGTAACAGCTAGGTCGGTGTGACCGGTCAAATGCTACAGCTGCAAAGACAGACAAAAATAGATAGACGACGTGTGGTTTTGACGCCTTCAGAACAAAGACAGCAAAGCGAGCTCTTTCAAATATCACATCTTACAAACACTGTTTCTGAAAATTCTAAAAAAACATCAGTCGTTGAAATGCATCCAATATCTAACAAAAACACCAGTAACTAAGATATATCTCTTAACATATGTAAATACTTGAATATGATGGTTGATATATGAATATATGATTTCAAAGATAGATTTAACTAATAAAAAGGAAAAATCATAGATGAATAATATGGATAAAATCGGATACATTTACTGTTTGGATAAACCGATAAGAGAAAGTAAAAGAGAAGCTAGTACAAATTCTAGGGTTGAAAATAAACAAAGAAGTTGTATTCTTGTTAACCCCCCTTTTCTTACCAAAAGTGGCCATTTTGAATTCCTAAAGCCACTGAGGTGCTGATAGTGATCTAGACCAAGACATCAGGGGTTTGCTGCTGTCACACCTTTAGTATGGTAGTGGTCAGCTGTGATCTGCTGATTAGCCCGTTTGAATGTCTTTTTAGTCACATGGTCAAGGAAAGGATAAAAGAAGATTGTAACTGAATTTTTTTTTCTTGGGCTCTGCTTTTAGATTTCTACCTGAGCTCCCTGGACAATGGGTTAATATCCATGATACACCAGACTCCTCAGGTCCTCAATGGCATCTTTCTACACTTTCTTTCTATTTCTCTCCTGCTTTACCTCTCAGGTAACATTTCACATACATGCTAGATAGAAATTAACTGTTCATCTACATCTATTTTCAAGTATAACCATGAGCATTGAGGGTAATGCATTATGTAATCAGATTACTTTTTCAAGTAACTAGTAAAATAATGCATTACTTTTTCAATTTACAACAAAATATCCAAGTTACATTTTCAAATAAGTTACTTTTTAACATTTATTGACCGTCAGCTCTCCTGTCCCCATGTTAAGAGAAAGCGTGGTTTTGACGCCTTCAGAACAAAAACAGCAAAGCGAGCACTTATATAATATCATATCATCTTACAAACACTGTTTCTGAAAAAGTACAATATCAGAGGTGTTGTGTGCGCTGTGTAAATATGACGGTAGTTCTAGACTAAATGTAAACATGCATTTACTTATCTCACTTGCACGAAAACATTCAGTATTCCTCAAAATGAATAAAAATAGTGAAATGCAATCTCGTTTTTAATCCAGAATGGCAAAAAGGTTTGTTTGAGCTGCTGTTTAACAGGCGTAAATATGCTTTTCCTTCAGCCTGAGGCTTATTCATTTAACTTTCGGTGTAAAAGGGCCTTAACATTTGGCAAAAAAAAAAAATTGTATTAAAAAACAAACAAGCAAGCCCAGCCCAGGTGAGAAAAAGTAAAGCAAAAGTAATGTAATGCATTACTTTTCATAAAAAGTAACTAAGTAATGCAACCAGTTACTTTTTTTAGGGAGTAACGCAATATTGTAATGTAAATGTAAAAGTAACTTTCCACAACGCTGTACATGAGTCATTACTTTTATTAAACCCTTACGATTACAAATTATGTGCAAACCAATTATTTTATTTTTTATTTATTTTAGTTTTGTTTATATTCTGATCTAAATTAGTTTTTTTTTTTAAAATATTTTTAGTTTTGTGTTAATTTTAGTAATTCTATTATGTGCTTTTGTCATATTTATTATTAAATATTGCTATTTATGTTTAATTTATTTTTTTCAGTTTCTGTTTTAGTTAGTTTTATTTCCGGTTAATAACTTAAACTTATTTTAGTTTATTTATAGGCAACATTTCTTACGTATTTCAACTAATATTTATCTTTTATTTTATTTCAGCTTAATTTTGAATTAACAGAAATGTTTTAGTTTTAGTTAACGGTAATAATCCTGGTGCAAACTAGTCTTGATGCAATATTAATTGCAATAGTTACATCCTAGCAGTGCTCTCTCCCACATATTTTGGACTGAATGTGTGTGTATGTGAAATCTGAAAACGTTTGGTAAAACGAAAACGTCTGTTGTGATTTCTGGAAATTCAATATAATATACAGATATAACACATTATACTTTAAGAATATTTCAGGCATTACAGAAAAAAACAATAACATTTTATTAGTATACTATGCTTGAGGGGGTTGTAAAATGGCTGGTGAAATTTATGTTGAAAGTAGATTAAAGAGAAAATAGCGGATATTGTCAAAAGCACAACATATGTTCTTACTGTAAGTGTTTTATTAATAATGCATCCTGGCTCATTATTATCCTTAATGGTATTGAATTCTACTGACACCTACAGGATTAATGCTGTATAACAACCCAGGGTCTAATCACTTTATTGCTTCATTATTCATAAAGGAATAACAAACTCAATGCTACATGAGTCTAGGTGACTACCTACAAAACATAACATTCAATAAAAAGAAAATACAAGGGCATGCAATTAATCAAAATATGAAACAGAATAGTTCTTTCAGATCAATATAACAAACCAGAGAGATTTAAATCAACTTAAACAGATAAGAACACACACCACCAGAGACCATCATAAACCCACATTCAAATGTGAATAATCCTCTAATATATTTCTCATATCACTTCTATATTGTTTTCTTTTCACATATCTCTCTTATATACACACAAATATAGTTTTTGTCATTCAAGAACTGGTGATAATTTAACCAAAGCAATTAAAAGGCTAATAATAACATTTTAGGACCCTCAAAAAGAGAAAACAGTGTCTATAGACTTCTCGCCCATGCAACATCTATTCCTGTGAATATCTGCTTCTCTTTATGTTTTGTTTTGTAATTTTCTCTCCCATTCACGACCTCTTTTCTCACTGAGGTTGATCACTGTAAGAGAACAGAGAACAAACAGTGATCTATAGAACTAATCATTCTGCATGTACATGCCCTGCATTAAATGTTGAAGGACAAAATTAATCAAGAAAAAGCTCAGATTCGGTTAATAAATGAATATTGCTCACATAGTTTCATAGGTGCTGTCTTTCGTTTTGAGGAACCGCATGGCAAAAAAAGCCCCAGCTTGCAACACCAACACCAGGATGATTCCCCCAATGAAGCTGGACAGGTCAAAAGATGCTTGAGAGAACTCGGGGCTCGTGTTATCTGTGTGTGTGAGAGAGTGTTATGGCAGAGAATGAAAAAGAGAATTCAGTAAACAACAACAACAGAGACGTGAGGATTTATACAGTGAAAATGAAACGCCTCACCTTTGCCACCACCATCAGCAGACCCGCTATCTGCTATAATATACAAAACATACATATCAAACACACTGCTTTTATAAAACATCTATTTGCAAATGTTGTGATTATCAGTTTTTTGCTCACTTTGGCACATGCCGGTCACATTGTAGACAGAGCAGCCTCCAGAGTCTTCAATGTCAGACATGCATCTTGTGTCATTTCCTGAAAATTAAATACATAATACCAAAGCTGCTTTAAGGCAAGCTTTCAAGGTCAGAAATAGAAGTACACAGAGAAGGATGACAGAGGATGGTTTTGTTTTTTTGAATGGATGTCAATGGAGGAGAGGCTTCACTACACTGAAGAAATGTTTTCAGCATTTCTCATTCATTTCTATGGTATCCGCAAACAGTGACTGACTGTCGCACGATTGGTTATTAAGGCAAACGTGATCCAAGTTGGTCATTACGCTTTCTCTAATGGTAGAGCCACGGACCCTTGTATCTCCCAATAATAAGACCATCTCTGATAATAGTCGCCCTAAAACACACCCTTAAAGGGATAGTCCACCCAAAAATCGAAAATTCAGGCATCATTTATTCATGCAGTGTTGCCAATTGTTTTCAGCAGAAAGTAGCTAAAACTGGTCGCTAAATGACATCATACTGGCGAGTCCAATGATCTTTATTAATATAAATATAGAGTCACAGATTTGACGCTATAGGCTTTTGAAAAAAGTCTCAAAAGGGGCGAAGAAGTCGCTAAATTTAGCGACAAAATCACTAAATTGGCTGCACTGCCCTCAAGTTGTTCCAAACCTGTATGAATTATTTTCTGCTGAACACAAAATTAGATATTATGAATATGAAGAATATGGGTAACCAAACACTTGATGGGCGTGGGGGAGAAACACTATGGAAGTCAATGGAGTCCATCAATTGTTTGGTTACCGACATTCTTTAAAATATCTTCTTTTGTGTTTAGCAGAAGAAATAAATTCATACAGGTTTGGAAAAACTTGAGGGAAAGTAAATGAAGACTATCCCTTTAACATACCTCCTTAGAACAACGTCACACACAGCCCCACCATATCACCAGCATGAGCTGACTGAAAACTAGCAAGATCGCAAAGTGAACATGGCTATGAAAATTACAAGAAAATAAATACTGATTTCCAGTCACAATCAGGTAGTAGGAGGGTAATTTATGTGCCTATTTGCTTTATTAAACGACTCTCTGGAACGCTTGATTCTGATTGGTCAATGGCGCCATCTTACGGTGTGGTATCTTTTGATATTTATTTTCAGGCGCTCAAATCACACACGCTCGATTGTCCGTGAAAAAGTCTGCGTAGACACAAGATTTTGGATTTAAAAAAAATAAATTAAAAAAGGACTGCACGCGAAAATCAGTGGACTGTGAAATTGCGTCAGGCGGACAAGGGAGCCCATATCCTTATTTTTAACGTAAGAGTGGGCGCGGCCATTTTAAACTTGAATGTGCGAGGCTTCCGGTGTCAAACGCTTCCAGTTACTCTTAAAAAAATGTCCGTTATGTTGCAAACTCATATTTGTTATAATTTTATTTTAATATATTATCGTAATCATAAACGCACTGCACTTATTCATCTAGCGTACATCTGCGTTAACTCACGTTGCCGTGGTACTTACTTGAGAGTATGTGATTTCTGAGACATTGTAAATTTTATAAGATAGTACACAGGTAAGATTATATAATAATCCAACTTGAATTAATATTTAATGTTCACGTATTTTTATTGGTAGAGTAGTTGTGTAAAAAGCAGGATAATGTCATTCAGTCGAAAATAAATTTGCATAGGCAACAAGATGCCTCATCTCCGCATCCTAAACAACCTGACAGGGTTTTTTTTATTTTTTTTTATTTTTATAATGATTGTGCTATCAAAATTGTAATATTTTATCAATTACATATTTGTGTGTACCTACATAACCATATTTTGGGGACAAATTTGTACGAAGAAGTCAGGTAATATGACAAAACTTCCTTTTAGGCACATTCTCATTGGTAAAAATGGTTTGGAAATAAAGTAAATAAAGCTTTTTTGGAAATGTTTTCCATTAGTGTTAGGATGTGGCTTAAGGTTAGTTTATACATAGCTGTATATAAAAACAATAGAAGTCTATGGAATGTCCCCGATTAAATAGTTAAGTTGTGTTTGTGTAAAGCTGGGTGGGCATATACAGCATGTAAACCTAGTTGTATTTTAGATATGGGTCTAAATGAGAGAGAGACAGAGACTCTGTTACAGACTTGGTTGCCTTGGAAACAGAGCATGAATAGACTAAAAAATGCTGCTTCTTGTTGAACATCTCTTTCTCTCTTTATGTCTCCCTCACACTTATTTCCAGGAGGGTGGATAATGGTGTTGAATTATTTACTGAGACTGATGTCTGTGTGGACGGCAGCTGTAACGGCCTGCGTTTGAATAATTCACCGGGTTGTTCCTGAGATAGCTCTCCTTGGCTAGGATCGCATGTCCGTCAGTGGGATCCTCTGTATTTGTGTGCTTAAACAACAGAGACATTGCACAGGAGAATACATTTAAACTCATATGCTACATGTGTTCTTTTACCGTCATTACAGCTTTGCCAGACACATCGTGTCAGGTTGAGGGCCGGGTCGCCGCTGATGCAGCCATCACACGAGTCAAACTGAGAGCAGTCCCCGATGGCTGAATCATCTGTCAGTCCATCAAGAGATAAAAGATGTAAGCTTACATGCTCACATAACACTTCATATGTTAGAAGTTAGAAATGTTATCAATTAAATTAATCACATTCACTCTCAAAAATAAAGGTTTTTATTGGCATCGAATGTTCCATGAAGAACCTCCATGGAACACAAAACGGTTCTTTAGATTATTAAAATGTTCTTCACACTAAGAAAAAATGGTTATTTCTAAAAACTGATCACTGAAAGGTTCTTTGGGGAACTGAAAATGGTTCTTCTATGGCATTGGTGTCAAAACCCCCTTTTAGAACCTTTATTTGTAATAATGTTGTAAAAAAAAAAAAGAGGGGGACATGCTAATTTATACAAAATCTTAATAATTTTAAGCAAACACTCAAATGCAACTGAGCAAAATATACTTTTTTCTAAAAGCTTAGTGTCTAAATTTGCATTTCTCAAAAGTCTGTAATCTCAAAACTACACTGATCAAATTTAACAGAAATTAAAGTGATGTTTTAAAGTTATACTATTTAAAATTTGTAATTCTTATTTATGAGCTAAAATCACAAATATAATGATTAAAATAAAAAAGTTGCAATTGGATATCATGGCTGAGAGACATCAGAGCAATGATCAAAAGAAGGTTTGATTTGCAGAATGTTTCAGGGAAAACTGTTTTTAAAGTTAAGATTCTTCAGCATTCATATACAAACTTGTAAACTTACCTGATTCTTGTGAATTGGTTATAAGAACCTGCGTTAGAAGTAGAATCCCACAGAGTGCGGCCAACACACACCTCATCCTCAAAAAATCGACAGTAATTCCACCTATAATAAACACAAACTGTGGGCGCAATGCACAAACTGACTTAAATTATCAATAGAGTGACTTTTTAGTTAAGGTATATGAGTGAAGCACTATTTAGCTCTGAATCAGTCTAACTTGCCTAGTCAGACTTACTCAGCTAAACACTGACCTCAGTAAACTAGCTGATACAAGCACTATAGACGCCAACAAGTTGTCACCTGATGAACTGAGAAACACACAAATAACTTTCCCTCACCTCAGAAAGACTAAAACTAAAACCTTAAAGAATAGGAATCATAAACGCACACGTGCCTGTCAAGCTAACATCCAATCCTAAATGTCTATGTCCTCCAGACAAAAGGTCGTTGTGAACTGTGAGGAGCATGTGGTTATGTGTGTGTGTGAGACTGGAAGGTGTGTAATGTGAGACAGGTAACATGGCAACCAAATGGCAAATGACCATGTCTTGATATCCACACCACTGAAGACATTCTGCCTTTTCACAAGCAGACTGCAGAAATTTGTCACACCTCACCCTAACAGATGCAGGTCCATACTGGTGCTTTCGACCTTCTTTCTGTTAGTCTATCTCTCTGGTGGCCCAGAAAAGGTTTTGGGATACAATTGTAGTGCAAGGGTAATATGTGGATGCCTATATTTATATATAACACACAAACATAGACCAAAAAGGAAAAGAAAAACACAATGATGGCCGAAAGGAACGTCACAATATTTGTTTTTATGTTTCAAAATACAAAAATGGCCAAAATATATTGCCAGTGTAGATACTTTCAATAAGATTTAGTTACTTAAATTTATTTTTTAGCCATTTTTTGAGTGTATTTCATTCTAATTATATGTATACTGTCTTATATATACATGCGTATATATAGGCCGATAAAAGTAATTATTTTCGATATCGGCCAATTGTTTAAAAACAGCCGATGATCAGGGCACATTATATCAAAAGGGGGTGGAAAAACGTGTAAAACTGCAACACATACTGTGTGTGAAGAAAATCTCTTTTGTGTTGAATTTAGGGCCAATTAGCAGACAACAACAGTTTAAAAAAAATAGCGACATTAAAGCAAGCTTTATTTTGACCCTATGAGTCACCCGTAGTTCAAGCCAGGGTTGCCAGGTCTGCTGTTTTTCTCTACACCAAACATTATTTGTAGCGTGCCTCCCATCCAATAATCGCAAAGAGCTTTGTGTTTTGCTACTTCTGATAAGAAACAAAGTCTCAGCTTTCAAATTCCGTCAATTTTATCACAAAATTCAAACAATGGCGTTTTGACGCTCTTAAACGGGACGTGACAGATCGCTGTAGCGCATCAGCTCACATGGCAGCATGAAGCGCAAGTTTTCACTTCCACATTAATACAAATTTACAGCACGAAAAAACATATATGAACATCAAAAGATATGTTGAGAGATACAGTACAACTTACCGACATGTATCACGTCATGTAATCGCTCAATCAGTGTTTTAACCTCGAAAAGACGTCAATAAAACAGCTTGTAAACAATATCACAACCTTGCATTTACCTCAGGAAAGTTGACCAATGTTCACAGTTTGTTAGTCAGCTATAAAAACACTAGAGTGGAGCTTATTTACTGTTAATTATAAATGTATGTTTGAATAAATTTGTAATGAAGACGTGTTTATGAAAACTAGGCTACTTTGTGTGCAGCTGAGTTGAATAGGCCTACAAACATTTCAGTTTTTATTAGTGTAATTATTATTATCTGAAAATAAATAGCTGAATATAATAGCTCTATTATTATAGTAATGTACCAAATGAGAGGGTTTCCTGTATATTTTACATTTGGGAGAGGTTTTTTTTCCTTAAGAAAATCAAACTATCTGTATCAGCAGATATTATTCTGAATAATCAGCTATCGCTATTGACTGAGAAATTTAGTATTATTGCATATCTATATTTTTTTGCCCATTGAAGTACAATTTTGTAATATATTCTGCCATTTTAAGGTTCAAATGAATGGCACGCTTTTTTGCAAAAGTATATTTGGGTGTACATTTTAAATATATTTTAGCCAGAATGGAAGGACCGTGTCAGAGCGAGCGAGACTGAGACTTTGGCATATAGTTATGTAACAAGTTTCCCTTTCTCTATCCCTCAAGTCCTCTGCATCCTCGCCATCCTCCAGGATGCTCATTTTTAATTGTAAAAAGTCACAACATCATAAACTGAGCAGATGAGGTGATGATATAATGAATGTGTATGTGTAGGTGCAGGAATACATGCTTACGTAGGAGGAATAGTCACCACTATCATTGCCACATCATTGTAGACATCTGGGATCTTTGCTAATCAGGTCAGCATTTGTTTTTACAATAAATTCAGTGCCTACTCACCGTTCAATTAAAACCCACTGAGAATCTCCCTAACCCCCACCATCAAACTCTTTTTTTAATGTCTCACGACATACAGACTGATCAATAGGTAGTGCCAAGCTGTGTGAATAGAGAGAGAGTAGGCGTCCTCCTCTAGGGAGGACTAGGTGCAGAGAGATAAAGCCGCGCATGCGCTCTGCAGACATTAGGTAACTGGGAGAAATTCCGCAGTACACCCCCCACCACACGCACGCACAGACTTCCCGCCGAAAAGGAGTAGAAGGGGATACAACGGTAGAATGTTAAATAGTGTCTGTGCTCTTATTTCTAAAAGTCATTTGAAAATGATTCTCTCATTGACAATTTCAGAGAATCAAAAGCATTGAATCTCAGAAATGAGCTTCTGATGTATATTTGCTTGGTGGAGACACACATTAGGCCAATGATGTTTTGTTGTTTAACGCTTTTACAATAGAGATTTTATTTTGAACAGGTTTTCAGGGATTGAACAAACACTTAATGGGCCCCCAGCTGGAAATTCTGGAAAACTGTTAGCTGTAAAAAAACACAGGGTTAAAAACAACCCAGTTTGGTGTTTACGGATTAACTTAAATACTCTAAACTTTTTTAAAATACTCCACACAACCACTGGTTTGCATTATAATTCCTTTATTTTCGATCATATTTTATAGTATAGCAAATTTTATATAGTTTCGCCTCCATTTATGCTCGTTTAACAAATATTAGAAGTAAAAATGGGGGAACTGCTAATTTCAGATCGCTGCCCCGTGTTTCACTCATAGAAAAATGCTGCGACTGACTCCATAACCTGTCCATAAATAATCTGTACAATTCCGAGAACACATTTTAACATCCTAAGTATTTATATTCTGTATCTTTTTTTAATAAAATCATAACATTTTATACAAGGCATCAGATGTTTCCATTACGCGAAAAGACACTCTTTTAGGTGACTCATGTCACCCCTGTTTGGTGCTTTGCATAAAATTAAACAATATACAGAACAATAACGGATTTTTAGATAAAATAAAATGTACACAAACCTGTATTTTACCAAAGACATGCACCAATTTGACGGAGCTACAAAAAGCTATAAATAACTCAACCCCTGGGTTATTACGTCTGACCCAGGATCGGGGTAAAACAAAAACTACCCAAACACTGGAAAAATAACCCAAAAAAATTACCCAAAAGGCTCAACCCAGGACTTGGGTAGAATTTTTTTTTTTTTTTTTTTTTTAGAGGATCATGCAACATGGTGCAGTTGTTACCTTAACGAGGTTGTTCAAATTGTTGTAAATTAATGTATTTAGGTCGATTCGGTGATTTTAAATATTATCTATTTTTTTTAGGCTATGTTCATTTGAATGTATTTATTATAAAAAAAATTTTTTTGTAACTAGCAGGTCTAACCTAGTAATTAGCTGGAGTAAACTTGTAGACTATCTTGGTCCAACAAACCAGCTATAACATATACCCCTGGTTTCACAGGCGAGGCTTTGAAAGCAACTTCTTTTGTCTCAAAATGTACAGCAGTAATGTTTCTTTTCTAAGGCATGTTTATAAAACCTTTTTAAAATGTCCTAATTGAACTAAGGCCCAATTCTGGCTTAATCTGTGAAACAAAACCATAAGGTACATATACATTCCACAACAGTTTAAGGTAGCCAACCAACCTGTGATTAAATAATACCAGCTAATTTCCAGCTTAGACCAGTTAGAAACCAGCTATAATGTTCCACAACACAGATACCATCATAAACTGTGTTTTCCCCCCAACAGGGTAGTCTTCAAAACGGGATTGTTTGACAAACTGCTCAGTATCTTAAGGGGGTTCAACCCTTATAAGATTCCTCCAGCTGGTGACCACCGGAAGCGCATGCCCATTTATGGAGAACAGGAGAGTTCCCCATATTGTAGCGCGCGCCCACCTGCTTCATTGAAATGCAGAGCCACGCGGGCACTGCGACGCCCACGCGCCGAATCTGCCGGGAAGAGCCATAATCTGCATCATCTGCAGGGAAATTATGTCATAGTTATAACCTTCAGCCATCCTAATAGTAACGTTTAAATAAATTGCAAATTAGACAGGTGTGCGAGCGCGCGTAGGTTTCTTTTTTGCAACATGATACATTTAGCCGAGTCACTTACAAGGTTATAGATGAACACATGGGAGTTTGTGTTAGTGCTTTTGTGAAAGTAATAACCGTGCCACGTACCCAAACAGTGCGGCACAACTGACGTCATCATCAACGAAGCAAGCCAGTTTTTCAGCACCATGGACAGCAGTGACTCACTCTCACAGTCCCTCTCAATCACACTCGCTCGTGCGCACACAGACGCGCGCGCGCGCGCATGCAAAATACACGCTTGATTAGTACATTGTGTGTGTTGTGTTAGACTAGTTGTAACATTTATCAGAGATTTTTCCAATAAAGGCCCTCACTGTGTTTTTGCTCTTTAACAAGGCCAATTGATTACACTTTGTTCTCTCTCCCGCCGT
Source organism: Elopichthys bambusa (assembly GCA_037101425.1). NCBI lineage: Eukaryota > Metazoa > Chordata > Actinopteri > Cypriniformes > Xenocyprididae > Elopichthys > Elopichthys bambusa. Next base: position 2,668,416 of record CM074448.1, read on the forward strand.
CGCAGTGGGCGGGGTGAAAGAATGCGGTATTTTTATGAATGAAATTACGACAGAGGCTGGTGTTCCTGCGAGTCTCCTGATTGGTCGACTGTGGCAGAATCGCCCCTCATCATCGTAACTGACGTCATAGGGGAATCGGTGAGGGTATAGCTCGCAGCCCACCAGAGCTGAGTGTTATACAGAAGCGCACGAAAGACTGAATACAGCGGAGCTACTAAAGAACCTCGCTTTGCAAGAAGAGCAAGATATCTTTTTCACAAGATCTGGATTTGCACGCGTCTCAACGGACCCCGTTATTCATTGGCGGCTCGAGCTCAGATTTCTGCGCGCGCTCTAACGGACCTCCAGCTGGATGGTGGCGTGAAGAACTGTCCGCTTTGCAATCTTCTAACACTTCCGTAAGTCTTCTTTATGCATCTTTATCTACTCTGTGGAATTTAAGTTGACTAGAAGCCTAGTTGTGTTGTTAGAAATGCGCAGGGAAAATATTTAAGACATTACGGGATGGCATTGGTGCTTCTTGTATATCTTACATAACCGTAAATGTTATACCAGTCTGCCTGAACTTCAAAACGGTGATTCCCATGCAGGTGCACGTGTAATCCCGCAGGATTCAGGGGATATATGGAAATATTTCATTTGCTTACTGAAATTATGTAACAATTGTCAGTTTGTTTGGATTGTTATTAATGATAATGTAATGTGCATAAAACTATAGGCTATACACTGTCGTGTGAGTTAAAAGAAAAATATATAGTATAGTATGTGAGATTTACTTATAGGGCTGCAGGGTTATAAGACAAAGAGGCTGGGAAACATTGCTTTAAAATAGATTGATGATATTAATAAGTGGTAAATTGGGCACATGTTGGCCTCAGTTCAAAATAGCCTTTCCATAAACAATGGCTAAAGAACATAAATATAAATAAATAACACACACACACACACACATACATATGCATGTACCCAATATACGGATGTGAATATTAAATATTATTCATATTTTATAATATTAATATAGAAATTGACATAATTTAATATAATATAGTTGGCATCAAAGATATTTATAATTTTAGGGGGGGAAAACTACCATTTTTTATCAAATTTGATAATAAGAAGAAATGTTTTTGAACAGCAAATCAGCATATTAGAATGATTTCTGAAGGATCATGTGACACTGAAGACTGGAGTAATGATGCTGAAAATTCAACTTTGATCACAGGAATAAATTACAGTTTAAAATATATTCACATAGAAAACAGTTATTTTAAATTGTAATAATACTTCACAATATTACTGTTTTTACTGTATTTTTAATCAAATAATTGCAGCCTTGGTAAGCATAAAAATCTAGTTTGTAGTAATAGTGTATTTATATAAATATTATACGTTTTTAATGCAGAATATGTACATATATAATAATTAATTATTATTTTCACAAATTCAAATGTTTTCAATTAGCTTTTGCCCTTGCTAGCATCTCCAGCAGTACTTGTAGTGTGCAGACTAGGGATGTCAGTTTGAAAAAGATGTTAACTGCTGTTCATCTTACTCTGCATGTCATCATGAGGTCAGATGTTAGTGTGGAGTGCAGAAGCTCTAGTGCTGAACAGAGTGACAGTCACCCTGCTGGGGATTGCGTGACTAAGCCTTCTTTCCCTCCCTCACAGAAATGGCCCTGAACAACTCTGAAGTGGGCTTAGAAGTCATCTTGGCGATGGACCAACTGCTGGAGCTCCCGTCCCATGTGACCCCTAAACCCATGGAGTCCACATTGATGACCCCATGGGATGTCGCCCTCTGCGTATCAGGAGTCTTGATCTGCTGTGAGAATGCGATCGTCGTGGCCACCATCTTCTCCTCGTCGTCTCTGAGGGCACCTATGTTCCTGCTAATCGGCAGCCTGGCCTGGGCGGACTTCCTGGCGGGGGTGGGGCTCCTTTTGCACTTCCTGTCTCGACGATGCGTGTACTCGGAAGCGCTAGAGCTGGGCAGTGTGGGTCTGTTGGTGAGCGCGCTCAGTGCGTCTGTGTTCTCTCTGTTGGGCATCACCCTGGACCGCTTCCTCTCGCTGCATCGCGCGCTGACTTACGGGTCCCGCCGCACTCACGCGCAAACACTCTGCGCTCTGGCCGTTGGCTGGACTATTGCAGGTCTTCAGGGTGCACTGCCTGCCTTGGGCTGGAACTGCTTGCATGATGAAGAATCCTGCAGCGTGCTTCGCCCTTTGACCCGAGTGCACCTCGCGACCCTGTGCGGCGGCTTTCTGCTGACCTTGGCTTTGATGCTGCAGCTGAACGCCCGTATCTGCAGCGTTGTACTTCGGCACTCACACCAAATCGCCCTTCAGAGGCACACGCTCCCGTCAGCTCGCACGCACACGCGTCGTCGGGTTCACACCCTCGCCCTCATCCTCGCCACATTCGCCAGCTGCTGGATGCCCTTCGCCTTGTATGGTCTTTTGGCCGACGGATCGTCGCCGGCTCTGTATACTTACGCCACATTGGTTCCGGTCACAGGAAACTCTCTGCTGAACCCTCTGATCTATGCCTACAGAAACACACACATACAGAGAGTGTTGCGACAGGCTTGCTGCTGTTGTCTACCAAACACACCCAGTAAAAACACACACACTCCCAGTGATGTCTGACATCATGTGCTGAACACTTCAGAAGATTCTATGGTGCCATTAAAGATTATGTTTCACATTTTATGTCTGTTCCTGTTTGGGAATGTCACTGTGTCAGTTGCCAAATCTCCTGTCTGAAAAGTTAACATGACCACTGTCAGTGACCTGATCTACTCTGCATTGTTTTATTTAACTCCAAAAAGGGTTTATGTAGCAGTGTGTGTCCTTTTTTTACGTTATATTGAGAAAACTGCCACTGTATCCTTTTAGCTAGTTGCCAACTAAAGGGGTCCAAGCAGAAGCTCTCCTGTTCGCTTTAATGTCTCAGATTTGTGCCTCATTTTATGTCCTCTGAAGTTCAGAGTTACTGATGGAATCAAAATCATTTGCACTTTACGACAATGACTTGACTTTTAAGCTGAAACTTGTTTGAATTTCGTTCGTTTTTACCAATCAATCAAATGATTTGCCGTTTGTTATTCTGGCTGATGTTTTTTATACTTCATAAATGTCATGTTTGCACTTACAATGTATTAATGTTGCACAAAATGTCCAAATGTACGAGTGAATGTTTTATTGTTGAAATGAGATGTTTTATGGAAAATGTTTATAAATAATAAATTGTAACGTTTGTACATTTTCTGTTGTATTTTTTTCACAAACATTTTCATTATATCAAAAGTGTGAAATATTGAAATATGAATCCAAAGAATAAGGGTTATTATAGCTGACTAAATCCATAAAAAAAAACTTTTGTTACTTGAAATAAAATATTAAACATATTTTTGAAATAAAAACTATATAGGCTACATAAAAAACTGAAAACTAATAAAAAATGCTAAAACAACATTTCTAAACCTTTAATATTACACAGGTGCAATGTGTAAATTTTAGGAGGATCTATTGACAGAAATGCAATATAATATACATAACAATGTTTTCAGTGGTGTATAAAGACCTTACATAATGAACCGTTATGTTTTTATTACCTTAGAATGAGCCGTTTCTGTCTACATACACCGCAGGTCCCCTTACATGTTGTCGCCATTTTGCGCCGGCATGTTTCTACAGTAGCCCTAAATGGACAAACTGCTCAAGTTTTGCTTGTCTGGCTACTCTGCTGTCTCAGACGACGACATATTTGTCCTGTGTTGGCCACCATAGATTCTCTATATTGCAATTCGCAACCTCACCGCTAGATGCTGCTAAAATGTATACACTGCACCTTTAAAACAGGAAATATAAAAATAAAAACTAATTCTACATAATAAAAACTATAGTGTCTCAGTGATACTAAAAGAACACTGCTAAGAATATCTAGAATCACCTAGTGTCTCATTTATCAGATATTTTTACTAAATGCAAACTAAATGTGCTGTCGATAATGAGTAGGACACGTAAGGCCCGTTCACACCAAGAAAGACAACTATAACGATAACACCACACTTTAACATATGTTAAATATAATCACGCCCTGCGTTTTGTCATCTGACACTTTAAATTATAATCGCACGCTGCCGTTTTGTAATGTAATGATTGTTAAAACCAAAGACTATAGAATAACACGCGTCACTCGCGCAATATGGCGGATTAAGTCCCGCCTTATAAATAAGAACCAGTCGCTGATTGGTAAAGTCATTGCGTCACTGCGGCAGCCGTTAGAAGCGCCGGTTCCTATAGAAACAGACGCGCGCCTCCGAAATGAGACACAAGAGACACTCCCTGCGCTTTAGGACTGCGCATGCGCATTAGATTGATCCAGCCTGAAAAATAATTAAATTCAGTCCACATTTATTTGTATAGCGCTTTTCATGATACATATCGTATCAAAGCAGCTTTACAGAGAATGCATGTCAACATTACAATTTAGAGAATGCAGTTAGCTAATAATGTAATCATTTAGGCAATTTAATTTACAATTACTGTTAGCAGTTTAATTAAAGGTCGAAGCAATGAGCTCCTGGAAATAATGAATTACATATTAACAATAATTAGGATATATAGAAAATTGGGAATGTTCATGTTGATCCAGATATTGCGTCATCTGAAGTCCCGCACGAGTTGGCGCCGTCATCTGAGGTCTTCATAATACCGTTTTTCTGTCATGATTCGAGCGTTTAGAAACAAAATTCATGAGAGTTGTCGTTAGATTTCATTGGTGATTTCAAATATGAAATTTAACCGAAAGCTTGGAAAACAGCTTTGGAGAATTTGATGTTTCCCCATTCATAGAGATAAGAGCTGCACTTGCACGCCTGAGAGGCGTTTCAAAGATGGCCGCCGAGTGAAATGACTTGTCTTAAAGGGACTTTGTTAAAACTTGATAGTTATAGTCCTTAGTGTTGTAAATGTGTGTCATTGTATTTAATCTTTGATTCTGAATTTGTACAAAAAAGCAAACTGAATACTTCAGAACTAGCAAACAGGCTAATTATAGGTAAATACAATTAATACTCCACGTCAGGGTCCAAGCAGACGTACGCACTTTTCCCTATGGCGGCGAGCCGGAGTATTGCAGGTATTTGGAAATTAAGCAAATCTTGTCCCTCGCCATTCTCAAGTAAAGGATTTGGACGTTGACTGGTGCTGTATGTTAATGACATTAATTATGCGGCGTTTACTAGGCGGTTATATGAAACCATTCAGCAGCGCATAATATCAAAATCATTTGACTTCTGGAAGAGAGGCGTACGCACGTTTTTTTATGCGTACGTTCATTCTCTGAAACGCACGTAGGCACATTTGAGAAATGATGAAATATAGACGGTTTCTACGCGACATTTTATAAAGGAGGCCCATAAAAACAAAGTCATATTATAGGCTGGACTATTGCATTCTTCATTTTCTATGAGGTACCAAAATATTCATAAAACTAAAGAGCACCAGTGTGGATTCAATGTTTACCTCAAATGAAGCAGCAGCACACACAAGCTCAAACATGTCAAAAACAGTTCAACTATGCACACAGCATACTTATGAAATGACAGTAGCAGGACACAACTTTATATATTTAAGATTTTTATTTCAGTTGCTGATAGAAAATTCTTATAATTATTACCCCCATACATCAAATAAAAACCTATAGCTCACTTTTCTTTGATTTCAAAAAAAAAAAAAAAACTTGCATAATTTCTAAAACTTTGGCATTAAAACAACAGGCATTATGAAGCAGGCACTTGTGCTGAACAAAGAAAAGGAAAAACTACATCAGTCAGACCTGAGGGCTGCGATACCGTACGGACACAGCCGGATGCCATTTAAACAGATAACGACTTTTGGTCATGGAGCCTGTGGATGTGTGTTACAATGGAATAAAAGGTTGTTTCATCCTACAAGGTGCAAGAACTATCATAGACACATCTTATTATTTTAAATATCTGCATTATAAAGTGTGTCTTGTCTTGGTTGTAAGGAAGGCTTTAGTTGATTAGGTTATACAGAGTATTGTTAAATCGTCGGACTGTAATGAAAACGATACTGATGCAATGAAGAGGAAAATATGGAAGCACATACACACAAGTACACGCACGCACACACACACACACACACACAGTCTCGGTTTACCTTTGGCCACATTATACAGAGGCACAGCCGCTCTGAAACAGGAGAAGGCTTATCAACTAAATAATTCACTCTCTCATTTAGATTAGACTCAACCCTCTGGACACACACAGACACAAACACACACTATTTGGCCCGCTTCCCCTTATTTGCTTTTGGCCTCACTGCAGGTAAACAGGTAATATGAGAAGTGTGAGGTCTAAAAGGAATGATCTTAATGTCATAGCACAGGTGATGAAGAGCAGGACGATAGCGTTAGTCAGACCAGTCATCATCATCAAACTCGGATGAATCATCCTCGGAGTCGCTGCACTCCACGGCAATGCGGCGGGACAGGATGGCTGCAACATCATTGCCCATGTGATCTCTCTTCTCCTGCTCTCGCTGTTCCTCCACCTTACGCAGGTTAAATCCTACACATACACAAACAAACAATTTCAGCAAGCTCGGTCACATTTTAAGAAACATTACTATATGTTAAACCACTTAAGGATAGATAAGATTAATGTAAATTCATAATCTCAATTTTAATCTGAAGACAATCTCATAAGAGTAACCAAATCAAATGTGAGATCAGATCACCTGAAACAGATGTATTCCGGATGGTCAGTGAATTTACAGTCAGCATGTTTACATGCACTCAGTTATAAGCAAGCTGCAACTTGTTTTGTGTAGTTTAATTACAGTCTTCATCTCTCTGTCCAAATATATGTGGCACAATATTTGAAGGATTAAACACAACGTGCGTCACCTCAGTTTTTAGGAGTGTGCACACAATGCCAAGGACAATTAGTCAGATTAATGTGTAAACATGCCAGATGAAGCTGTGCTACAACTGCATTATCTAGATCTGTTAGTCAGATGTTGCAAAAAAAACAAAAAAACGGAGTGATACAATATCAGCAAATTCGCATGGCAACTTGAACATGTGGATTCCTATTGGAATGACTGGATTTCACTGCAAAATTGACTGCATTTCTGCAGGTTCTATGAAGGTAAAAAAGGTCTTTAAAAAGTATTTAAGACCAACAAAAGGAAATTTATGAAATAAATTAAAGGGAAAACTATACATCAATATGTTTTCTAAATGTAATTGTGTAGGGAGAAACACAATGAGTTGTATCAGCAACACTTCAGAGTTTGAAAATACGACTTCTAACATATCCATTACTTTTTAATTCATTTTACAAAAATTAGCTTGAATCGCTCTGCTCAACCACTAAACTTTTACTGTAACTTCTGATCGCACTGCAAAAAAAAAAAAAAAAAAAAAAAAAAAAAAAAAAAAAGTGACTTTTGTTGTCTTTTTTTCCCCAGTACAAAAATCAAAACATTCTTAAATCAAGATACATCAATATGAAGTCTGTGAAATTTACCAAACTGAAGTGAGTTTGTGATTAAAACAAGAACAGATATCTGCCAATGGGCACAGAAAAATCAATTTAGGATTGTCAACCCCGATGTCATTCGAGAGGTTTATGTCTTTCTTTCTTCAGTCAAAAAGAAATTAAGGTTTTTGAGGAAAACATTCCAGGATTTTCTCCATATAGTGAACTTCAACAGGGACCAACGGGTTGAAGGTCCAAATGTCAGTTTCAGTGCAGCTTCAAAGAGCTCTACATGATCCCAGACGAGGAACAAGAGTCTTATCTAGTGAAACAAGCTGTTATTTTCTTAAAAAAAAAAAAAAAAAAAAAACTTTTTAACCACCTCATCTTGCACTGCTCTGCGATGCACCATGCAATTAATGTAATCATGCTGGAAAGGTCATGCGTGACGTAGGCAGAAGTACTGCGGTAGGGCGAAAAACTCCATCTCATTTTCTCCTCCAACTTCAAAATCGCCCGACATCGTTGTGTTACCCTTTTTTTGAAAAGGCCGTTTGACTTCGTCTTTGCACGTTTGCTTTGTAAACACTGGATCGGTACTTACTCCTACGTCACGTGTGACCTTTCTAACATGATTACGTAATGCATCGCAGAGCAGTGCAAGAGTATTTGTGGTTAAAAAGTATATACATTTTAATTAAAAAAAAATGTTTAAAAATGGCAGATCGTTTCACTAGATAAGACCCTTATTCCTCGGGATTCCTTGGGATTGTGTAGAGCTCTTTGAAGCTGCACTGAAACTGACATTTGGACCTTCAAGCTGTTGGTAGCCGTTGAAGTCCACTATTCTGGAATGTTCTCCTCAAAAACCTTAATTTCTTTTCGACTGAAGAAAGAAAGACATAAATATCTTGGATGACATGGGGGTGAGTAAATTATTAGAAAATTTTAATTCAGAAGTGAACTAATCCTTTAAGACCTTTTTAAGATCTGCAGAAACCCTGATTTAGCTGAGTAACAGTAAATGTGACAAGTGTGTACATTTTAATTATTGTTTAATCTGACTAAATTAAGAGTATGTAAATGTATCTAATTATGTCACCTTGACGGATGGCTGAAAGAAGGTCACTGCGAGCGTCACCCTGGGCTGGAGCAGGCTGGGCTTTGGGTGCCGCGGGAGCAGGAGCTCCTGCTGAGAGAGGTGGGGCTGGAGCAGAGGGTGGAGGAGGACCTGGAGGAGGAGGTGGAGGGGGAGGAGGAGGTGGTCCACCTGACATGGGTGGCGGAGGAGGAGCTGGAATACAGGGTTCCATGGGTGGTGGAGGTGGGACAGATGCAGAATTGTTGGAGAATGGAGGAGGAGAGGGGGGTGAATCAAAACCTAGCGGCGGTGGAGGTAGGATCATCCCACCGGGAGGTGGAGGTGGTGGCGGCACCAGAGGAGGAGCCACAGTTGGACGGCCTGGAGAAGAAGGCATCGCTGGTGGAGCTGGAGGAGGATGACTGGGGCTTAAAAGACTGCTACGCTTTGGTGGCGCACCACCAGATTCATTATACCTGGAAGAGAACAAGCGTTCGTCAGTTCAGAAATAAACCTGCATCTGATACTCAACAACAGGGAAATCGTAGACTATTTTAAGACACTCACGATATGTCTGGAGGTGGTGGTGGTGGGAAGTCCTCTTGCATTGGAGGCGGGAGAGGAGAGCCTGGATCATAGCTGTAGGAGTTAGTGCTTTGGTCCAAATACCCATCAGAGTGATTAAAGCCATCATCACCAGAGCCAATACTGCCGTTCAACACTTCTGAGGAGTTACTGTTAGAGACACATATATTATAATATTAAACTTACATAGACATCAATAGTATCCTCTAACAGATGTTTTTATTACCCCATGCCATCGTTTTTGGGGACAACAAACTCCTCCCCCATTTTCCGGCGTTCCCATTCTTCTTTGCGGGTTTTGATTTTGCGAGGGTTCAAGTTCCTTCGATTAGGGTTGTCGTCTTTCTTCTTCTGCTCTCAAAAAAAACACAGAAATACAACAACACAAACACGTTAAAGAAGCTTGTGCATTCTGACAGGTATTTTAAGGTAGTGTACTTGCATCTCTCACCTTGTGCCTGCGTTTCTCTTTTATAATGTCCTTGGTATCTTGAAGCATTTTCTCTTTCCAAAGGTCAAAGAAATAAGACGGATCAGTGTAGAACTTCAGAGCCTCCTTACCATCCTCCCTGGAAAACAGAAAACACTTTAAATCACGTTGAACACTTAAAACACTCAAAAAAAGCTCAATGTGCTCTGATTGGTCGGCTGGATCAGTGTGTCATGATTGGTCAACCCCTTCGGGTGTGTTTAACTCAACTAGGCCCCGCCCCTTTATTCTGCATATGCCTTGGGCGGGAATTATTTAAATGAGGAATATTGTGATGTGTTTGTTCCCGGAAGAAAACTCAAGACTACAATGGAGGTGTTTCAGGGAGTTAGTGACACTGATATAGAGAATAACTCCCGCTGGAGGGACTTTAACTTTACAGACCTTTTTCATGCTCAAACAGCAACATTACACACTAAAGAAAGATGATCATGTAAATAAGTTAATTTAAATGAAAGTTAATTTAAATGAAACTACATCGTTCTGCCTTTATTCGGTCGGTAAACGGTGGTCAGATGCGTGTTAATGTGTATACCTGTAAGAGCTCAGGTTGTTGAGGGGGGGTGGCTCGTTGCAGGTCAGATAGGTCTCATGGATAGGCTGTGGTAGGGACAACCTAATGAAGAGCTGCTGATCCTGGATGAAATTGGAGTGGAAGGCTTTGCGGCTGGTGATTGCCTGAAGAGAAACTGGAACGAGAAAGCAAAAAAAGGGGAAAGGGAAAGATAATGACATTTAGAATAAATTCATCACTGTTCAAAAACCACAAATTAAAGGCCCGTTCACACCAAAAATGATAACTATGATGGTAACTATAACTATATTAGTATCCACACCAGCAGACAATATTGTATTCTTAATGCAGATTTGTCATGTGCCACTCCAAATACTCAAGATCTTTAAAGTCTGGTGGATTCTGACTGGCTGTCAATGTTTTAATCATTCATCAGTTGAAAAAAATTGTTCTGAAAGTGATGCAAACGATATTGTGCCATTATCATTATAGTTGTGGTGAGGACTCTGCTATTCTTCTATATTTAGAACGATTTTTAAAATGATATCATTATCTTTGCAGTTATCCGTTTAGTGTGAATGGTTCATACTGCACATAAATCCGATCTTTATGACAAGAGTCATTTTGCAAGTGATAATATCAAATTTGTTTTGCTTTAGTAATGACTATGATGCATAGTGATATAGGGAAGTAGATGGGGAAAGACAGAATGAAAAACTACTAAACCACTCATTTTGCCTCTGCTCTTGATATGATGCTTAAGTGCATCAGACAACAACGTCAGAGGCATTCATGTACTATTAATACAGTACATCAATGCAGTGAATGCCACATATGTACAAATATTAGTGTATTCAGATACAGCTATAGATACTACTGCACTTTGTGTATTGCATTACAGTGAAACTTTTTTAAAAAAAGCACTTGAAATATGATCTGACAGTTCATACTGAAAAGCATTTCACACCACAGACTTTAAATCAGATTTAGTTTGGATTGGGTTTGTAAAAATCAAATTTCACACAAACACAACATAATAATACAAAAAACAAAAGTTGGATATGGGAAAAAATGAGAATAATACAAAACAACTAATCAAAAGAGTTGAACACATACATGCAGAACAGGGATGCACCGATATGAAAATTTGGCCGATACCAATAACCGATAATTCTTTATATTTAAAAGCCGATAACCGATATATTGGCTGATAACCGATATATTGGCCGATAAATCTAAATCCAGTTTTTTATATAACATTTTTGAGAGCCTGATTACAAAAACAAAAGTTTCACCATTAAAACCCATGTCCCAAGCACACAATTATAATGTTCTCATTTATGTAGCCTATATGAAAGACTTGCACTAAACATGTTGCACTTAACTGGATTTTCCTTTTTGAAGTGATTTAAATTATATTTCAAGCAATTCAAAACCATCATGGTGAACAGTGTGCATCTGAAGTGTCTCAGCTGAAGGAAATAATCTATTATTTATTTATTTATTACAAATTTTCTTATTGGGCCAATAAAGATAACATTAAAAATGAACATATATCGGCCGATACCGATATGGTGACCGACATATAAGCAGCTGGAATCAAAACTAATGCAAAATTAACAATTCTGTTTTCTGCAACAAACCAATGTGGTCCAAAAAGAATTTTATTTTCTATGACTCATAAGCCCCATAAATTAATGAAATGCCTTGATAATAACCCAGTCTGTTTCTTACCTTCCTCTTCCTTAGGGTCCAGCTGGGTGACTTTGACCTGCAGCTTGTCCACTCTCTCTCCCAGCGTGTTGACCCGTTCGGCAAACGAGCTGGCTTGAATAAACAGTTCGCCAAACACATCCTCTGCATACTTACCTATGGTTAAACGACACGTTAAAAGCAGAAACACACAACTGATTTTCTTCTGTAAACACAAACACTTACTAAGTGATCCGAGCTGGCGAATGATGTTGGCAAGTGTGATGTTGGTCACACATTCCAGTTCGCTCTTGATTGTATTTGGCAGTGTCTGGCGACAGAGGTGCCTTGGTTCGATGTTTCGCGTCACCAAAGGCATGATGGGAGCTTATCAGTCACCTTCCTCTTTTAGATGAAAAAAAAAATATAATAATAATTAAAAAAATAATAATTCACATACACAATGCATTACGGATACTGTCATTAGCTGGGCTGGTAGGATCTGTAACACACTGCTGCTCTTTTTCTATTCAGATCGCACATATCCAACACACACACACACACACACACACACACACACACACACACACACACACACACACACACAGCTGAATATGTGCTCAAAGCAGAACCAAAACTGCTGCTGTGTTTCTTCTGCCAAGACGCAACTTACAGTCTAATTTCTGCAGTTCAACACCAGCAAGCAACTACCCTTTAACTCTTCTTGTCTTCAGGTTTGAAAGTAAAATACTGCACTACACTATACTATACGATATACAACACTAATACATACGATTAGTAAATACTACACCATTACATAAACAAAAATGTTCAGTTATTTTAATAAAGTTGTTCTATATAAAAAGTATATTTTAAAAAAAGTGTTTCTGTTGTTGTTTTTACAGGTCAGTCACTCACACACACACACACACACACACACACACACACACACACACACACAGTAGTGGCCAAAAGTGATATCGGTTTTTAATGACCCTACATGATTGATTAACCAAAATATGAGGAAAATATTTTATATATGAGGGTAGAACAAAACACTACACTTGATTAAGGTGTTTAACAAATTTATTCGGCAAAAAAGGCACAAAAAAAAAAAAAATGCATAGAAAAAAAAAACCTCACGGAAAAAGCATACACTGACTACTACATAATTAGCTATTCATATTTTGTTGGTTCTCCTCTCTCGTTTTAGCACGTGTTCATATTTTCTTTGCATCACAGCCTGGCCAAAAATTATGTATACACAATCTGGCATGTTTCATTGAGTTAAAAGAAATAAATAACAATAAAAAAAACAATTGACTCCAAGCATATCTACGCAATCACTTTTAAGAATGTTAAATGTACATTAAATATAGGATTCATTTTACACATTTAAATCATATAATTCTGGTAAGAGTCAGGAATTAGTGCCTGAGCATGAAGAAATCGATGTTTACCCAGACTTCCTACATTGGGAGGGAGTGGAGGCTCACAACATACCAGCCTAACTTTGTTTGTGGAAAAAAAAGATTAGATCAAATCAAAGTTGTTCCCAGTAAACTGATGTCTAGTTCAGAAGTAAACGCTATGTTGATGTCAAAATGACACAGGGTTATTTGTCACGAGTGTTTAAAAAGCTTCAAAAACTAGTAGCGGAGGCCTAAACTCACTGAAGCGTCTGTGAAGAGCAGGAAGTGATTAGCGTTAGCTGCCTACATACTGTCAACTCGCCAACCCAACAGCGACTCTTTCACACTTTACGCACATATAAAGTACTTCACAGTCTTACCTGGATATGTGTAAAGATTTGGCCGTAAATGCCGACGTCTTTTGGCTTCTCAACTACCTCAGCAGTACCATTCCCTGAGTTTAATGCCGTCCATAATTTTCTAAGCCGACAAAATGTCTACAAGTACTGTAACAAGAGCCGTATGGCAGCGACAGTTCAGTGCCGCATTCGGTAACTTTTCATTGGACGGCGCGTGTTAATCCAAAGATTCGATTGGCTGATGAACCCGTCAATCACAGAAAAGGGGCGGATATGGAAACTGGAATCTTGAAAGCGCAACTCCACCCTAGCAGCTTGAAAACATCTGTTTTGAGAGAGGAGGGCTAATTCCTGAACGTCGGGCTAGTCCGAACAAATCCGAAACATGGCGAAATTCAGAGAACACCAAGTGGGACCGTGATTTTAGCATTTTTTTGTGTGTGTGAATCAGATGCAGCCCATGATTTCATTCCTCACTTAAGAACAAATAAGACTCTGATTAACTTTTTTTTTGTGTATATTTTATTTCATATCAAACAATGCACTTGAAAAATATTGCACGTAGCCCTATTGTATGAAAATGATTTTAAAGTGAATGTAATATGACTGTTAAATGATTATAAAATTAATTGTGCGCACAATGCAGTACCGTTCACAACCACTAGACGGCATTTCTTAGCATGTAGATAGAAACAAATGATACTAATATGCAACTTTACCTCTTTAAAATGTGATGTGTGTTTGTATGCATTTAACATGTCAACTTAATTAAACAACCCTGCTTTGGTTTAAAGTAGTCTTAGATACATCTGTCATCACCTTTTTCAGTTTTGCTTCTGTGTCTATAGAGATTTTGCAGTTGGTTATCTGGGCTGCTCTCTTGTCCTTATCCAGCTGAGTGTGTATGAGCTGTGTGAGTTGGCCAGTTTGTGTCTCAGCACTATGTGTCCCGGGCCGTGTGCGGAATGCACGAGTTGGAGTCCTGAGATGCGGACGGCTCTCAGTACACTGTACCAAAAACGCACCACCTCCTCTTCATCTCCACCCACCTCAAACCCCGCCCACTGCAGATGAATAGTCAGAATGAGGTGATTGATCCTTTTGAGAGTTCCATCCTTAATCCAGCTTTCTAAAATGCGCCATTCGGCGCTCTCCAAATCCATACGCAGGACATCCACCTACACAAACAAGACACTAAATGAATGTGACATTTTAAGATCAAGCCAAAAAAACCAAGAGATGACACTTACAAATGTTTGTATTAGTATGAAATCTGCTTTTTTATGACCAAAGATTAAACAGAATACACAAACACCGATCAGGCATAACATTATGACCACTAACAGGTGAAGTGAATAACACTGATTATCTCTTCATCACGGCACCTGTTAGTGGGTGGGATATATTAGGCAGCAAGTGAACATTTTGTCCTCAAAGTTGATGTGTTAGAAGCAGGAAAAATGGGCAAGCGTAAGGATTTGAGTGAGTTTGAAAAAGGCCAAATTGTGATGGCTAGACGACTGGGTCAGAGCATCTCCAAAACTGCAGCTCTTGTGGGGTGTTCCCGGTCTGCAGTGGTCAGTATCTATCAAAAGTGCTCCAAGGAAGGAACAGTGGTGATCATGGGCGGCCAAGGCTCATTGATGCACGTGGGGAGCGAAGGCTGGCCCGTGTGGTCCGATCCAACAGACGAGCTACTGTAGCTCAAATTGCTCAAGAAGTCAATGCTGGTTCTGATAGAAAGGTGTCAGATTACACAGTGCATCACAGTTTGTTGCGTATGGAGCTGCATAGCCGCAGACCAGTCAGGGTGCCCATGCTGACCCCTGTCCACAGCCGAAAGCACCAACAGTGGACACGTGAGCATCAGACCTGGACCATGGAGCAATGGAAGAAGGTGGCCTGGTCTGATGAATCACATTTTCTTTTACACCATGTGGGGAACACATGGCACCAGGTTGCACTATGGGAAGAAGGAGTCACTGTTCACGGAGGCAATGTTCTGCTGGGAAACCTTGGGTCCTGCCATCCATGTGGATGTTACTTTGACACGTACCACCTACCTAAGCATTGTTGCAGACCATGTACACCCTTTCAAGGAAAAGGTATTCCCTGGTGTCTGTGGCCTCTTTCAGCAGGATAATTTGCCTGCCACAAAGCAAAAATGGTTCAGGAATGGTTTGAGGAGCACAACAACGAGTTTTGATTCCACATGTGCTGAACAAACAAGTCCAATCCATGGAGGCTCCACCTCACAACTTACAGGACTTAAAGGATCTGCTGCTAACATCTTGGTGCCAGATACCACAGCACACCTTCAGGGGTCTAGTGGAGTCCATGCCTCGACGGGTCAGGGCTGTTTTGGCAGCAAAAGGGGGACCAACACAATATTAGGAAGGTGGTCATAATGTTATGCCTGATCAGTGTATATATCTTATTATGAGTCACTTTTGCTATGACGCCCTTCTGAGAACATAGACTTAAGTACATAAAGGCAGAACTTTAGTGTGATTCAGCACTGGACGGTGAGTGTGAAATTATTTGTGACATGTAGGAGAATCAGAAGTCTAAATGAGTGTATTTGGGTGTAAGTACCGTGGTGTGGCCCAGGGACTCCATAATGTCAAGCAGCCTGTGCTGTACATTACCCACGAGGCCTGCTTGTGAGTGACTGCGTGGTTTTCTCCAGTCTAACCAAGCCCGATGATTCTTAATATATGCAGGCTCTCGACCCCCTCGACCGCTGGGGTCAAAGCGATGAACCTCACACCCCGCGTACAACACTGTGTCTAAAAATGCCGCATCCTTCCCATCCAGACTATGAAGATACAGACAAAAGATTCCACTCATTTGGAACAGCCTGAAACATGCCGATGAACAGTCCAACCAATTACTGTTTCCCTGCATCAGTCATGACATGTCGAGGAAAAGTGCTACAGAATCAGGGGCAACCTTCAGTTTTATTGTTTGTTTTTTTTCAGAGATCATATACAACAAATCCCACCCTTCCAGTTTAACAAAGCAACAAGCCCTAAATGGCTGACATGTTTTGAAATTAACCAGTTTGGTCTTAAATGTGCTGGCTGTTTTAAAGAAGTTCAAACAAAAGACACTGTTCGATCAAGTGCTACCTTATACATACCTCAAGAATTAGTGTTCATAACATTAATAAGCACAAAAAATATTAACACTGTCAGATAATGTTTTAAAATCAGCATGAAACGTTATTGATCTTCCATACCGCATAACTTTCAATAAAAATCTCATAACTGGATTTTTGGTTGAAACAGCAGACTTCTCTCTGGTGAAATACGCTTGACTTCTCTAATCATTTATTCTGCTTGAACTCTGCCCCTTTCTTACAATAGACTGCAATAGTACCCGCCCACTTTTTCAGTGGCCTTGGTTCAGGAAGTATTTTTCCTATTCATTTTTCCACAGGGATTTTTTTAAAAATGTCTTTGTTTAAGAGTTATAAGCTCTAAAAAAAAAAAAAAAAAACAGCTATGGGGTGAATCACAATTTTACAAACCTTGATTTGAAGCAAAAAAGTACTTGAAAATCAAATGAAAAGGCAAGACTGTTTACTAAACGACTTCAGTGAGGGAAAAAAACTATAATCCATTGAAGCATTGAGAATGACAATCAAAATATGGATAAGTATAAAACTATTAATTTAAAGATGTAGATTATGTATATGGAAACAATATTTTACATTACAAAATATGCATATATATATATATATATATTTTTTTTTTTTAAGCCAGTAATTTATATCTTTTGCTGTAGTGTGTCAGTAGGAAATATCAGTTCACATTTCCAAACATTCATTTTGCTATTCATTTTAATAATCCAGTGAGATTTTTGAATACACAAGGAGTCTGAAAACAGCCGGTGCTCCACACGTGACATCTGATCTCACCATCATCAAATCTGTCTGTGATTACATGAAGAAACAGATGAAACTGAGACAATCTAAATCCAGAAGAACTGTGGCTGTCTCTAAGATGCTTGAAGAAACCGACCGGCAAAGATACCTGAAAAACGATGCCCAAGTTTACCTGGACAAAAGCTGTTTTAAATGCAAAGGGTGGTCACACCAAATATTGATTTTATTTAGTTAATAGAAGTTAACTGATAAATAAAATCTATTTATTGAAAGCATCTTCACTTTACAGCATTTTCACACAAGTGCCTAAAACTCTTCACAGAACTGTATCTTTGCCGGTCGGTTTCTTCAAGCATCTTGGAGACAGCCACAGTTCTTCTGGATTTAGTTTGTCTCAGTTTCATCTGTTTCTTCATGTAATCACAGACAGATCTGATGATGGTGAGATCAGATGTCACGTGTGGAGCACCGGCTGTTTTCAGACTCCTTGTGTATTCAAAAATCTCACTGGATTATTAAAATTTATGACAAAATTACTGTTTGGAAATGTGAACTGATATTTCCTACTGACACACTACAGCAAAAGATATAAATTACTGGCTTAAAACCATTTTTGGAGGGGGTGAAAATACTGACGTGCCTAAGACTTTTGCACAGTAGTATGTATATATATATATATATATATATATATATATATATACACACATATCAAAAACATAAAGAAATTATGATGTTATGATAAAATTATGATGAACTCAAGCATTTAAAATTGACTCAAAAGTGGCCGGCGCTATATATATATATATAAAACAGGTACTGTATATATATATAAAATTGACTCGAGATCTTTAAGAGTGGGTCGGCGCTAAAGAGCTCTTTTAGCATGATTTGTTTGTTTCAGTTCTCTGGTTTGTGGAGATTTTTTTGCAGAATCATGAGTAATGTAGTTTTTCACCAGGAAGTTCGCTATTAAAAGCGATAATTTAAAATATAAGTTGAAATAATGCGGACCGATGTCTTCAACAAGAGCACAGATTAACAAACTCGTAGCTCACAGTAGGTTAAAGGTTTACAAGTTACCATTAGAATTCAATTTGCCTACAGAGAATAAATGGGATTTTTACTTCCAGTAACCAAACTGTTGCACTCTACAGACCGCAAGTTTACATTCAGATCTCCCGCCATCCAGTCAACAACTGATAGATGGAAGTTGCAACCCACCCTACATTTTTTTCTTTTTATTAGAATATACATTTTATTTGGATGCACAGCACAATATGTTGCCAGTTTCATTTTAAAAAGAGACAACTTGCATTTTTTTGGGGAAAGCTTCAATTAAATAAGCATTTTGGGGTGTTCGGAGGTGGTGTCCCCCTCGGTAGGAATCAGAACTTAATCTGCTTCAGTTTTATATACATGTTTACCTGAATGAGTAGGCCACACAGCCTCTTTTGCCCTTCCAGTGGTTAATGCATAAAACATCCGAGTGACCAGGAGGGTGTTTAGATTGATTCCCATCTGAATCCTGAACCACAGAGCAGTTCACCTGCAGAGTGTGACAGCAAAAGTCCAGATATCTTGCCATTTTTATAATATGCACCTTCATATTGTTATGTAAGACAAGAATGATCGAGCCAGGAAGCATTATAGTAAGTTGGTGTACCTCTGTTGTGGTGATGAGCTGGGTAAGACGCAGCAGCTCTGCAAAAAACGAGGGTTGTTCTGATGCCCATGGCTGCAGTATCAGCTCTCTAGCTGCGGCCTGTAAACACACAGACACAAAGATCTCTCTCATCTTGACCAAATTTTAAATGCACATACAAAAATGTGAAAACAGGGATGCAGTGGAGGAGGGTCAGGCATTCGATAGCCACTGTGCTTCAGGCAGGAGAAGTTGCAGCTTGTTCGGGGTCACAGAATGTGCCCTTTTGAAACCAGAGAGAACTTTTAGGCTGTTGGAAATTGAGCCTCTCCCAAAACATACAACAACCCTGTTTAGTAACCATGGAGACACTAGACTAGAGGAAGAGGGGATATGACTCACTGAGGAACTCACTGTTGTGGGGGAGGTGGGGGCGGACAGTGAGACAAACAGAGAAAGGGAGAGTGAGAGACTATTTTTCAGAACATTTTTCCATGTTAAAGTGTCTAGGAGGGATCCCCGTGTATTTTGCCAAGTCCCACATATGTTTTCCAAAAAGCTGCAACAAATTTATATTCATTTTAAATTTCAGCCCATTTACTAAGAGTTGAATATTAGGAAGTCCATAGCCCTAAAACTGAAATATAAAAGATTACCTGAGGTCCTTCAAGCTCGTTTTCGTCTTCGTATCCTGTCGGTCTTGAATCCTCGTCAGTCCACAGACCGCTTTCCAAATCCCGCTCATTTTTTCTAACCTCAGACGTCAGCGACCCGCCATCATTCTTCTCTATGCTTATGACGAGAAAAGCAGGTTCGTCATCGCTCGTGCTGCTATATGCGCGCGGCACCGTTAAACTAACCAGTAGTTGGACGAGCACTAGCACCGACAGACCTATAATAAATACACGGTGGGAAATGCCTCTTAGTCCGCTAAAGTTACAAGCGGCCATACCTCCCCTCTTTCGAGCTTTGAATGACCCGTGGGAGCGCAGACACCAGAAATGGAGACTCGGCGCCACCGTGCCTTTCTGGCTTGAGGGCACTGGGATCGAAAGCTCACGCTGGACATCATCAACAAACACTAGTGCGCGTGTGAGTCAAGCTTTTGCCTACACCAGACAACGTTTCCCAACAGAAAAACAGATTAATGGACATACTAAATAATGTCTGTGAATTGGAACGGTACAGATAATAGCAGTCACTAGAACGAACCATTCAAACACAGTCACGCGCGCACACACCACCCCCGCGCGCGAACATATTTCACTACTATGTATGTAGTAGTGTGGAAAAACAGCGCGTCAAATGAGTAGGACGTCCAAATATCCACACTTCATAATTCAGTAGGTGAGTAATACCGTCATGGCGCAGGCTCTGAAGTGTGGAGCCAGTGGACACTAGAAATTAGACTTCAGTGGGAATTTGGATGCTGCTCATCATTATAAATCCTTCCTTTCACCTTTCAGTTAGGCTAACACTATTAGGAATGGAAGCCCATGGCAGATCATGTCTGTTATTTTTGTAAAACAGGCCCACTGGTGGTTTGCAACAACCACTTTAAAAACAAAAGGTCCATTTGCAGAAAATATGGTGTTTCTATACACCAGTAAACACAAACAAATCGTTAAAATTGATTTGTTAGTCAGGAATATCTTGTACATCACTTTCCCATTTAAACTTTACTTTACTGCTTTTACTTGTTCCTTAATAAACAATGTTTCTTAATGAACCATAACAAGTAGGCCTACTTGCTAGTAGGTCTGTCATTAATTACTCACCCTCGTGTCGTTCCACACCCGTAAGACACCCGTTCATCTTCGGAACACAAATTAAGATATTTTTGATGAAATCCGAGAGGTATATGACTCGTCCATAGACAGCAATTTAATCAACACTTTCAAGGCCCAGAAAGGTACTAAAGACATCGTTAAAACAGTCAACATGACTGCAGTGGTTCAACCTTAATTTTATGAAGCGACTTTTTGTGCGCAAAAACAAAACAAAAATAACGACTTTATTCAACAGTATCTTTTCTTCTGTGTCGTGCAACGCTTCAAGGTTCTACGTCAGAACGCCAGCTCAGTATTGGTAGACGCTGAGCAGCACGACGCATGCGTGTATTGCTGACGCAGGAGCTGGCCAATAATAAGTCGACGTTCTGACATTGAACCTGGAAGCGCTGAATGTAAACAGAGTATTTGCCAGTTGCTGCAGGTGAGCATTTTTGTTGCATATATTTAAACATATGTGACCCTGGACCACAAAACCAGTCATAAGGGTAAATTTTTTTTTAAATGTATACATTATCTGAACGTTTAAGAAATAAACTTTCCATTGATGTATGGTTGATTTGTTAGGATAAGACAATATTTGGCCGAGATAAAACTATTTGAAAATCTAGAATCTGAGGGTGCAAAAAAAAAATCTAAATATTGAGAAAATTGCCTTTAAAGTTGTCCAAATTAAGTCCTTAGCAATGCATATCCACATTTTTGATACATCACAAACATTTTTTTTACAAAATATCTTCATGGAACATGATCTTTACTTAATATCCTAATGATTTTTGGCATAAAAGAAAAATCGATCATTTTGACCCATGCAATGTATTGTTGGTTATTGCTACAAATATACCCATGCGACTTATGACTGGATTTGTGGTCCAGGGTCATATTATAAGCAATAACCAAGAAACAGGAGTACACTAATGCAGCCAGACAGTGGCAAGACAAATATCAAACCACTCAAATAGAGAACACATAGAATGGGGTAGTAAACAGATCATGTCTCTTTCATTCTTTTTATGTCTAACTTATGACTACATGCTCTTTTAGCACCCGTGTAGGCCTAAAATATTATATTAGACGATAAGCCATACATTTGTTTTTTGATGCGCAATTCCCATGGGTTGATCTTTTGAAGATAACTGGCATAATTTTCCAATATTTTCACATTTTCAACACAGTGGGGCAGTGCAAGAATGAGAAATGGAAGTTTATGTTTAATACCCCCCCCCCCCTCCCCACACACACACACACATACAAACTGATCAATGAAAAATGTACACTATTCTCACAGCCTCCTTCACTCAGATTACTTCCTTTCCATAAATGTCATAATTCCCATACAACCTTTTCCTCATTTCTCTGAAGTCTCTGCTCGTGTCCTCATCTGAACTCATCTGAGCTCCTGTTAGAATGTCTGACGACAAAAGCACAATTGCCTCGTTCCAAATGCCTGAGTAGTGCTGCATGGCTGGAATGCAAAAGAGGCACCAAAACCACTCAAACAAAAAGAATTGTTTCGATACCATTTCAGAAAGAAATGTTTTGGGATATAACATAATGAATGATCCGGTTTGATCGTGCTCATGCGGCACGCATATACATGAGTAAATAATTTAAAGCATTATTAAAAGTAATGTAATTGGACAGTCATCTGAATGAGATCTGACACTTTTGTTAAACGTTTTAGTAAAGGTGATAATAACTGCAGGTTAATTTCCATTGTATTTTTATTTTCCTGCTTGGCCACCAATGGACCTCATTTCATTTTCATCATATTTCCCCAACCACAGAGGAGAGGCAGGACAAAATTAAACAATGATCAGAACATAATGTGTATTTAAATATTTTCACCTCAGATACAGTATATGGAACAGACAGATACAATATTTCATCACAAAAAATCACTGTACGACACAGCGGACCACAAGAAATACGAACAGAGGGACGAAAGAAAAAGAGGAGGAGAATATGCATTGTCCACACCCTGAGCTTCAGGCCATCATATCCAGGGTGAAAAGTACCCTGGCCTCTAAACATCTTAACAAGGACAGCATCTTTCAGGGGCAGTGCATGGGTGTCTGTCCTCCTGTTATGATAAAAACACACAAATGAGAGTTGGATGTTGGGCACAAAGTGACCATGCTGCAGATCCAGAGCGGCGGTTGAAGGGGTCAAATTTGGACACATTCCTGTGAGACCAGACCAGGCCACTGATAAAAAAGATTACTTAAACTGTACTTGCACAAACCCAAGCTGAACAATTTAAAGCCACATAAAACTGGTATTTCCCTCATGTGTTCTTACAGCAGTTCCAAAACACTGTCATGACATTGCTGCTGTAACATATCTCTTTCAGCAGGACTCTGAGATTCGTTGTTTTCATAGCAGTGAGCTCCTCAAGTGATCGAACCATTTGAGTAGCTTATGTACAAATGCTGTTTTTTTTTTTTGTTTTGTTTTTTAAAAAAATGTTGAACTTAAGAGTGAGAAGAGGGCAGAGTTTGTGCAGTCACCATTCATAGATGCTGAAGGAAGTGGACCTTTAGGATTAAGTAATCTCCCCAGTGACAAAATCAGAGGCTTTGAGACTGAAACAGACAAAGAGGGAGCAAGTTCAGGATGTAGACAAAAACCTTTTGTGTGGTCTCGTACATTGGTTGGGTTTTTGGGCATCACTGAAATGTGAGCATGTGTGAATCACATTTGCACAGTTGCACTGTAAAAAGAAAGGGACAAGGTTGTTTCCTGCATTTCATCAAATTGTTTTCTTCGTGATACTAGCAGTGTCCATTCTTTGTTTAATAAGTCCCTAGTCCAAGCTGTGTAGCAATATTAGTTTGCAAGACTGTCTTTTTGTGCGTGCATTTGCAGTTGCAAGTCAGCGTATGAAAAGTATATGCAAGTATGTTAATGTTTTGTGAGCACAGAGTATGTTTGTGTTCGTGCATGTGTTTCTGTGTCTGTCCATGTGTATGCATTTGGATCTTGATTGTCACTGCTGGAGAAGTCTTTATTTAGTCCATAGCTCTGAAACTCTTCAGTCTAACTCAGTAAGTGTCTTCCAAAGCTTATCCTTTAAAAAAGATTAAAAATATGAAAAGGGTACTGTCCATTTCATCTGTCAAGGGAAAAAAAAGAATAATCAAATGAGGGTTAGTCTCAATACATAAACTTGTATCACAATATAGATTGTGGTAGCATTAAAGTATTTACTTGGACAATTTCATACTGCTATCATCTTAACTATCTACCAGTATTTATGTCTTACCTCTTCAGCGATGCCATTAAGATTTACTACAGGCTGGTGACGGTGAAGCCTTCATCACTGGGCTGGTCAAGAAGCTGGCAGAGTACCCCTCCCCGGGCTGTTTGGGGTGCATAACGGTGTCCAACGGGTGCATAGCTGTCCAAGTTACCATGGTAACCCATCTCATCGTGCTGAGGGGAAGAGTCCAGAGTCCCACTCACACAAGTTGACATGGAAGGACCTCTTTGTAAAGGGGAAGGGTAAGATGAATGGGATGGAACTCTCATCCCAGAGACCATCAGTGACATGTCCCGTTTATGGGAGGGCAAAGAGACTGCTGGTATTCGCTGTTCCTCATAATTTTGGGGGCTGCCAGCGACACTTCCTCCTTGCCCATACCAGCAGGGAGAGCCACTGTAACTCGGGGAATCATACTGGGAGAACTGATCTTTTGGGACCCGATGTGGGCTCATGGCGGAACCACACTGCGGCAAGAGCCGAGGGGTTGGGGAAAGGGTTGGGCTAAAAGTCCTGGCAGCATGCCCATAAGTCTGTGAGGGAGGACCAGGTTTAGGATACTGCTTTAGGGCATCTGACTGATTTGATAAACTGGGGGACACAGAGGCAGAGTCTGGAGGATAAACATGAGCAAATCTCTCATCTGAGGAGGGAGTAGAAGTGTGGACAGAATATGGAGAGGGGTATTCACAGGACTCTGGGGCATGGCTAAGAGGTGACAGGCTACTACTATCTCCACTGTAGTAGTCCAATGTTTCTTGGTATAGACCCCCTGAACCCATCTGCCCTGAGCCTGATGGGGTTGAAGGCTTTTGAGATTTGGTTTTTGGTGGTGGAGGACGATCTCTTTGGCAAGGAGAGAATCCTCCCCTGCCTCTGGCTCCCCTGGGCTGTCTACCACCTGTAGCACTACGTTTTGGCCCTCCTTGCATAGGAGGACTGGCAGGTGAACCTGGGGGAACAGAGCATGCTTCCTTCTCATTGTGTGTCTCAGACTTTTTCCTTCGCCCCCGACCTGGTTTTGCCCCCCCTTGGAATAGTACATTCTGACTCCAGTTGTAAGAAGGGCCTGCTGAATTCTCATTCCAGTCAAGCATTAGCTTCTCCAGGCTTGAAAGGCTAGACTGACCCTCCGGCATAGGAACATCCCTTGGGCGAAATGCTCCCCCCACAACACTCATCCCTCCTCCACCAGTGTGAGAAGAGTCTGAGGAGGATTCAGAGAGTGTGTCAGGGCAGGGACGCTGTTTGGCTTTTTGGGGTGTGTAGTTTGAGATGTCCAGAATGTCTTTGGATTCTGATCCAGTTCCAGCTACCCCATAATCAGAGTAACCATGAAACTGATGAGTGCCATATGCATCACTACCCCAGTTATTTCCCCCTTGCCTGTATCCCCACTGAGCTGTAGAGGTGTATTGTCTGCAACCCTCAGGCGGAGAAGAGGATAAGGAATATGGGCTGGACTTTGACACTGACATATAACTTCCACCTGGTGAGGTTGCACCAGAGTCCCCTCGCTGTATGGTCGAATGGGGTGGGCCTGGATATCCACTATAGCTGCGCTTGGCAGAACCCTGGTAGTTGGAAAAACTCATCTGACACTGTGCAGAGGGAACAGAGGGAGTTTTTGTACCATATGTAAAGCTACAGTCACTTGGCCTTTGCTGTTGCTGTTGCTGCTGCTGTTGAGGGAGGGGGTAAATACTTCCACCTTGAGGAACCCCAGCACTATAACTAGGTGGATACTGAGGAAAACCTCCAGATGGATGTGGAGAGCTGGGTGAACGGGAAAGCAAGAGTGCAGGGGATTTAGGGAAGGATGGAGTCGGAGAAGTCTGTGAGACACTGTATGAATATGAGGGTTTAGTTGCCGAACTGCCTTGAGTTTGGGGTGAGGATAATGGCGCCCCTTCCCCAAGACAGGCTGCTCCTTTAGGACTTCTTTTAGGAAAGGCAGGAGACCAACGATGGGCTGCGCCAGGGCTGCCACCCTCATATCCAGGGGTGACCTTCCGGCCTTCCTGCCGTCCAGCAGGGCTGGACATGGAAATATCTAGCAGGTCAGAGGAGTCATCAGAATCAAGCAGAGAGCGAAAATATCCTGCAAACATTCCCTGAGACTCTTCTCCACTGCACACCCCTCTCATACCGGGGCTGTGGTACATCCCCCCCTTACTAGCCTCGCTGCTTTGAAAACTTCCACGAGGGGAACAAGGACTCTGATAACTACTTGCTTTCTCAGGATTATCTCTGTCACCTTTCCCTATCCAACTGCTGTTCTCATTTTGCCAGTCTTGCTCTTGGGCACCTGTACAATTTTTTAAAGCCCCATTCTTTCGTGACCGGCGTTTTCTAACCTTCTCACCTTGCACAGCGTCACCTAAAGCTGCCCTATTTATTCCCCCAGCAACACCTTTGCCTCTTTTTCGAGGAGTTCCTGGTTCAGATGCGGGGACCTTGCGCTTTTTGCCAATTGTTTCAAAGAAGTCACTGAATGACCTCTTAAAAGAGTCAGAGGATCCAGCTGCTCCCCCTCCTCTACTCCCCATACAGCCTGCACGGCCACCTCTTCTGCGGAATCCTGTGAGGCGGTGCAAAAGAGTGGAAAGGGACGGATTTTCTGGTGGTATGTGGAAAGTCTCAGGCTCTGTTGGGGTCCAGCAGCGTGGAGGGGAGCAGCGGCCTGTGCTGGGAGGTTGTCTATTTAAGAAGGCCAGTTTGGAAAGGACATCTGCATATTCTACTTTAACATCATTGGTATCATTAACATATGAGGGCTGCGGAGACGGTAGCTTTACTGTTCGCCGCCTCCGAATTTTTTTTGGCTCTGCTGCACTGGCTGCTCCTACTCTGGTCTCATGCATGTCAGGCTGTCCTGGTAATGCCTGTTTAGGGGGGCGCCCCCTGCGTCGCTTCAAGATTACAGGAAGCTCTCCCGGTGGAAACATTACCATCACACTCTTTCCATTGTTTTTCATGCGGAGAAGTGCGGTTGGCTCTCTGGAAACATTAGCTCCTGGCTCACCTCCTACAACCCCCTCGGGTCCCTCTCCTGTTGGGACCCCTTCTCCATGGAGTCCAGCACACGCTGGCTCCAGGGATGAGATCTTGTAGCTTTTCTGTCGTCGGCTCATGTGAACAGGTATTCTGGCTACTTTTACCACAATCTTTCTCACACCTAAATAACGTCCCTGTCGCTTCCCTCTAACTGCATGGTGAGTAATAATGCCCTCTCCTTCTGACGTTCTCATGCTATGATTTGGTGTAATATCTGCTGATATAGCCGGCGATGGTAAAACCTCAAACGATGAGGCAGCAGCACACACCTCTGGGGGATGCTCCTTCATCTGCCTTATTTCCTCTGTTCTCCAGACTCTATTCTCCTCTTCTTCTTCATCCTGTTGGTCCAGTTCTCTTTTGAACATACTGTCCTCAGCAGCTCTACGTAAACGGGATGATTTTCGAAGATGGCAGGGGAAACGTGGTCGGCCAGAGCTCCGCAGAGTATACTTCCTTTCAGCCTCCACAGAGGTCATGACAGTGGATTGGCCTGTTATACGAACGTGGTCTGGGTCAGTGGTGCGATCCATTTCTGGCTTACATGTTGAATTGTGTTCTGTCTCCTCTTTAGGTAAAGAGGAAGGATTGTACTGAGGAGGTGACAGAGTCTTTGGGGGAGGGCTGGTATGTAACAAAGGGGCTGACTGAACATGTACATTATGTGTTTCAGTCTTAGAAGGTAAAGATAGGTCTTCTGGAATAAGGGAGGGGTCCTGCTCTATAAGTGAAGAGCCGGTGTCTGTGGGTGTGCGCTTGTGTGTTAGCGTGTTTGTGTCCATCCACATATGTGTATCCACTGGAATGTGTGTATGCGGCTGCAGGTGTGTGCTTGACTGTGTGAGTGAATGTGAGTGTTGGGGTGTGTGCATCTGTGGTTGTGTGTTTTGCTGAATGTGCATTTGTTCTTGTGTGTGTACTTGCTCCACGTATTCTGTCTGCCGACGTCTCCTTGCCCTACGTCGAAGTTGCTCTTCATGGTTCCGCAGACCATTAGCTAAAGAGGGAGGTGAATAAAAGCTGTAATGTAGTGAGCTGGCTGGAGTGGAATCAGTGGGTCCTACAGATGTGCCCCCCTGCTCTTCATCCCCCTCCCATAGAGAGGGGCCCTCATCATCACTGCAGTCTTTGTCAGCCAGTGCCTCACAAGTCAAGCGAACACCTCCAGAGCGCAGGCGACCTGACAGACGGCTCATTACCCCCAAAATTGCAGATCAGGATCTTCGTATTTATGTATAATGTGTCAGTAATGGTTCTGTGTTAGGTTTAACTGGGTCCAGTTCAGTAGGTAGGATGTTTGATCCCTTTCCTCTCACTGTTATACTTAGACAGAATGAAATGGACCATCAGGCTTCAGACAGTCTTGGGGTTCCTAGTTTTCAGGAGTGCAGTTATTTCCTAGGGAAAAGGGGACAAAACACACAAAAAGACTTACTGTTGAGGATTACTGTACAACATAGTTGAAAATGCTATTGAAATAACTGCAGTTGTTCTTACCATGTCTGCTGCTGTGGCCATGCTTTGTGTTATCCCTGTGGGCGAAAGGACACTTGTCACTATGGCAATACAGTTAGAGAACAGTTGTAACCATGGCAATTGAATATGAGTGGAACCGTAACCATGGTTACATAGTTTTCCTTTCCAATGCAATAGATTGCAGGCCTCACTATGGCAATACGACATATGTCTCAGTGGATAGGCAACTTGCTTTACATGCTTTACATTTGGCAATTTAAAGCATATTAAATAAACTTTTAGTTATCTCTCGCAATAATAAACAATTACTCAAATTTTTTTAGTGCAAAGTCTGATTTAGGAAATTTCGGAATTAAGACAAATAAGAGAATTAGTAGCATCATCTAAAAAAAGCATGCCGAAAAGCAGCCATTGCATTGAATAGCAAAAACATGTATGTTTGAATCTTAACGTGTTTCCTACGATGGTGGCTATTCAAAACAAATGTTTGGTTGCCAAAATGTATTGCTTTTCAACGTTATTGTGTGACGTATCATGAGGCCTTGCTAACATTATTTTAAAAAGACATGTGATAGTTTCCATATATATTGATATAAAGTAACATTAAATGTGTCTGCCATGAAAATGAGGTTTCAAAAATGTCTACATTGTAACTTTCATCGACAATTTGGGCCAGTAAACAAATATGGAATATAGTTAAATTTAAAAGGCAATATCTAAATAAAAGACTATATTATTCAGCTCTCACTAACAAAAACCGATAAACACATAAAAATATCAAACACACTGAGCTACACACAAAATATGACCTCTGAAAAAAGGCTTGAATCAATAAACAATGCAGAGAAGTTGGGACATGGCAGCAGGGGGCAGCAAAGGGACGAGAGGCAGCGGATGTAGAGAGTTGAGGTAAAAGATGGATGGATGAAAGAATATGTGAATGGACTGAGGAAAAAGTCAAAAAAAAAAAAAAAGGATCAACACATTTTTCACATTACATTCTGAAATATGAGGGGAAAATGACAAATGCATGCGAGAATATTTCAAACAAAAAAGGAAAGTTGTCATTTTACTCCAATGTCATTCTAACCCATCTTATGTGAAACACAAAATGAGATCTTTGGCATAATAAAAGTGGATGCTGTATATACTGCCATGCATTTTTTTTTTTTTACACAGTATACATAGCACTTGTGTGTTATATTCCAAGTCTTCTAAAGCTATATAATATCTTTGTTGGCGAATACATTATGACAAAATTTTCATTTTAGGTGAACAATTCTGTTAAGAATAACACTTTATTTGTGATAAACACTGTAAGTAAGTCCAGGGGCTGGACTCTCCCTCTCTCTCTCTCTCTCTCTCACACACACACACACACACACACACACACAATACAGTTCTATCCATCTCTCAGTCTGTTCCACATGGTTTTTATTACTAACTGGCAACGATAAGGAAAGTGCAGAAAGAGAGAGAGCGAGCGAACCAGAAACATGTGCTACAGTACATGGTGCCGAACAAGCTGCCACACTTGCATTCTTGAAAACACTGATACAGACAAATATACATAAACATGCATAATAACTCACATATTTTTGATAAAAATTAACAAATAGTCTCCTTAATCACTACTAGTACTGCTGAAACTTTACTTTTGATGCACATAATTATTTCTTCCACCTAGAAAACAAAACAGCATTCCCCCCACTTAATATTCTGTGACACAAACAAAATTGCTGCGATCCAGTATTCAGAGCCACGGATAAGCTTCCCACACTACTGTATTGCCAGTTTGGCCTGATCTTGTGCTTTAATTCTCCCAGATTTCAACACTGCCTGCTCACTGTTTTCATCTTTCCTCTTAGGTTTTCTGGTTGCTTCAGAACAATTATTTTTTGTGTGTGCTTGAAGGCCCATGACCTTCACTCAGTACCAAGTTTCTGACACTTTTTTCAAAAGTGCTCTCCAGTCTTTGCTTGACATCTTGAAACCATGCACATGTTTAACGGTATCCAGTGCCAAGGGCAACAAAACAATTCAAAACATCAATGAACCTCTCTTGTGTTTGACTCGTCTCTCTTTGAAAGCTTCATTTTGTTGTCAGTAAACATAGCAATGATGGGCTGTAGCAAAATGCTCTGATTTGGTCATCAGAAGGAATTCTGTTAAGGCATGTTCAGGTGTGTTTTGGCTGCTGCTATACTGCACTTACATCTCTTATGTGCTATAGATGGTGCGAGCTTGTGTTTGAAGGTCAGCTTCAATCTCTGTGCCAGTTGAAGATGTTTTTCTTCTACCATTTGAAGTATTTTTTTCTAATGGCTACATCCTGTGATGTTGACTACAGCTCCATAGGTCTTAATCTTCTTGACATCATTCTGAACAGTGAAAACAAGAACATCAAGGTCTTTGAAGATTGTCGTGCTTGGCATCTATTGGCTATCGACCTTTCTTTCCATTTTACATGCTCATTGTACACCACACAGGAACTCACAGCGGGACTCATACTGGTTGAATTAGCATTTTATACTGCATTTTATTTTGTATTGCAGTCCTGCAATGTGTCACAAATGAGTTCACAAAAAAATTCCTGAATTAACTGATTTGATCAAATAACTTCAATGAACAAAGTAATTACTATGAACATTAATATACGCTACAGTTTAATTAATTATAATTAATCAGCTTTTTATGTTTTGATTTGTTCCCTTGCCAAGATTTCAGCAATTTGCTGGAAGATTATTTGGGTATATTATTTGGATAAATCATTTGCTTATGCAAGGTGCCATTTCATAAACTAACACTTAACAATCTAGAAGTTCACTTATTCTGTCATCATTTACTCACACTCTAAAAAATGCTGGGTTAAAAACTACCTGAGTTGGTTGAAAATGGACAAACCCAGCTATTAGGTTGTTTTAACCCAGCGGTTGGGTTAAATGTTTGCCCAACTTGCTGGGTAGTTTTATTTAACCCAACTATTGTTTAAAAATGACTGTACTGCTTACTTAAAATGAACCCAAAATATGTTGGAAATGAACATTTATCAATATGTTCAATAAATTATAATTAAACAAACAAATTTATTAAATTGCTTATTAATACATGTTCACCTTTTGATTATTAATGTTGCCTCTAGTAATTATGTCTGATTTTTAATTTATTTTGGGTTCATTTTAAGTCAGCCATATATATAGTCATTTTTAAATAATAGTTGGGTTAAAAGCACGTTGGGCAAACATTTAACCCAACCGCTGGGTTAAAACAACCCAATAGCTGGGTTTGTTCATTTTCAACCCAACTTGGATTATTTTTAACCCAGCATTTTTTTAGAGTGAGCAATTTAATAATGTTTATTATTTAATTATTATTTATTAAACTTATTAATAAATGTTAATTTATGTTAATTTACAAACTATTTTGGGTTAATTTTAAACGAGCAATATAGTAATTTTTATACAGTAGTTAA
The DNA here is from genome assembly GCA_037101425.1 of Elopichthys bambusa. Taxonomy (NCBI): domain Eukaryota; kingdom Metazoa; phylum Chordata; class Actinopteri; order Cypriniformes; family Xenocyprididae; genus Elopichthys; species Elopichthys bambusa. The sequence goes on from CM074448.1 coordinate 2,700,655, forward strand.
GTTAAATAAAACTACCCAGCAGGCTGGGTCAAAACAACCCAATCACTGGGTTTGTCCATATTTAACCCAACATTTTTTAAAGTGCACACTCATGTCAGTCCAAACCTGTATGACTTTCTTTCACTGACTTTCAATATACAGACTTTAAATGTTCAAACACACACATTTTTCAAAATATTTTCTTGTGTTTCGCAGAGGTTCAAAACTAATGGTTTAAAACGTTCACAAACAGATTGTAAAATAAACCCATATGAATCGAGCTCTTTAATTTGTAAATTAAATTAAATCTGTTCATCATATAAAGCGATCATGTCTCTTCAGAAGACTTGGATTAAATGCTCAATTCATATAGATTTATTTTACAATCTCTTTATGAACGTTTTTAATGGAGGAACAGAAACCTCTCAGATTTCATTCAAAATATCTCTTCATTTGTGTTTTGAAGATGAACGAAAGTCTTATGTGGTTGGAATGACATGAGGGTGAGTAAATGATGACAAAATTTTCACTTATTTGGTGAACTATCCCTTTAAGTTGTATGCAGCAAGAGTCAAGTCAATAAAGCGAAGAAGCAGAGAGGAAATCAATCACATTAACAAGCATGTGTGTTTTTGTCTTAAATCTCAGGCAGTCCTGTATTATATCTGCATGAATTAGACGATGTTGTCCGAGGGTCAACAGGTAAGTGCACACAAACAAATATAGCTTTTAGATCTGCTACTTCACCCTTAAATTGCATCTCTCTAATTCTCTCACACTTTAAATTTGCTTTCGGTCTCCTCCTCCCTCTCTCCTTCTCTTTCTCTAATTAATCCCACTCATTAATTAAGCATCAGTCTCACAGAAGACAGGAACAAGCACAACTGCAGAACAGCACTTTAATTACAGTCACGCACACACACCGAATCGCTCACACAGAGTCCCTCAGATATTCACACACATTCCTTCTCCTAAGCGTTTGAGAGAGAGAGAGAGATTGAATGTCTGGAGCTTCTCCTACTCTTCTCTCACAGTTCTGGCACCTTCACATATTTGCCTGCCAGGACAGACTAGTGAGCTGGATTAAGTCAGCGATGAGTGTGTGCGAAGAGAGAGAGTGAGGTTAGCAGTGGTCTGCTTTGTGTACTAATTAAATGTGGCTTTCACTCTTTCCAACCTAGATTACTGAGACGAGGAATTGTAATGTTTACACATTTTTTTGGGTTATTTTTCCAGTATTTGGCTAGTTTTATGTTACCCAGATCCTGGGTCAGACGACCTCTTCAGGAGAGAGCAGTGCAGCTCCATCAAATTGGTGCATGTTTTGGTTTGTGAATTTATCTAAAAATTCGCTATTGTTCTGTATATCATTTAATTTTATGCAAAGCAGCATACGGGGCATGATGTGAGTCACCTAAACGAGTGTCGCGTCGGCCTTTTCGCATGATAGAAACGCCTGAGGCCTTGCATACAGGCGGTCTGAAGTTAGCAGCTCCCCACCGAACGTGAGTCATCTCCGGCACGAGATCCACACTCAAAAAAAATATGAATGCACATGATTTAAGCACCCATTATGCATCTAATCAAATCAAGTAAACTTGGATTGCTTTGAATATTTTATACATTTGTAGTTTAAACATGATTTTAATACGTCAGTGTAACTAGTTGAATCAAAATGTATGCATCGCGTTACTGTGGTAATGCACTTTAATTCAACAAATTTCTGTTTTGTTACACCAACTAGTTAATGTCTTGTTTATGTATGGTTATGGTAATTTGTTGGTTGTTTCAATTAGATTTGAATTTAAATTGATTTATGCAAATAATGATGTCCTAAGTTGATTGTAGATCCATTGCCACTAATGTAGTTAGAATCAACTTAAGCTTGTGATGCTTTTGGGAAACACTACCAAAGGCACTACCATAGTAATCACTTCATTATTAAAGTGAAATTAATTTTTGTTAGCAGGTCCTCAACCCAAGCACAAGTGCAACACTTCTCCACAATGGTAACCCCAAAACCATTAACATAACAGAAAATACTGACATCTTAGAACAGTAAAAAGACACTCAATTTTCTCATCTTGCTAAAAAATGCTTAAAATAACACTTTATTTCAACATTTACTCTCTCAGTTCAGCCCCTTTGCAAAGCATGATGGGAAGTAAAAGTCCTGTTCGATTAACTCCTGGTTGGGTTACTTGATTGAAACATGTTATTTCAATATGAAAACATCAAGTTAAGTCAAAGAGTAATCGTTTCAAGTCAGTTTAACACGAATCAATCACATTTAAACCAGAAACCTGATACAATGGTGTTGAATCAAAATAAATTGTTTAAATAAAGTGAACAGCATCAAGAATATTTTTTTTGAGTGCAGCGCTGTTACGGTGGAAACAGGACAACAGAGACTGGTCCATTACACTTGAATTAGTTCTAAATGTTTCATTTTTACTTCTAATATTTGTTAAATTAGCTTAAATGTAGGCAAAAAAAAAAAACGATGTAAAATGTGCTGTACTATAAAATAAAGGAATTATCATGCAAAAGTGGTCGTGTGGAGTATTTAAAAAAAGTTTAGAGGATTCAAGTTAATCTGTAAACATTCATTCATGTATTTGTTTTTCAGTGCACTGAAAAAAATGGTGTAGAAACAATTTTCACTCAGAAATTGCTAGTAAATTTCACAAACAGTTAAAAAAGAAACAGGAAGTTACACATTAAGGTAAACATGATATTTAAAGCAGAAAGAAAAACCTTTTTTTTTTTTTTTTTTTACAAGTATTTGAATACATCTCACTAGATGTCTGCCAATATCCAATATGGTACTGATATGTTGTTATCATTTTTAAGTAGTCTTAAAAATGTGTAAACTTGAGACTTTTAACAAATATTATCAAAAGTCTCAAGTTTACACATTTTTAAGACTGCTTAAAATTAATAACACATCAATACCATATTGGATATTGTATTTATCAGTTATTGCTATCAGTCAATATTTAATATTTAATAGCCCATGCTTATTTCCATTATTTTTATATGTCCTTTGCCGCATCATCTAACGCTCACTTAAAGTCAATATTATTTAATAACACTGTAATCATTACCAAATCTCAAAATGAATATCCATTTTTCATACTGTTTCATACATGCCTAAATTCAGTTTTATGATGAATGTGACAATTTTGATGATAATAGTTGATTACATTTAATTTAATTGAAACATTATCTGCTAGAATTTTAATATCAATGCATAATATGCATAATCTTTTCAATCTAATAATCAGTAAATTGTCAGTTAACAACGAGCTTAAAGGAAACGTAAATCATTATCCGCTGACGTTGCTTTTGGACAGTGTAACTTCAGAAAGATGAGTGGTTTACACACAATTTGATCTCAGATTTGTTTTTGCTTTTTGTAGTAGCTATTAATTATATTCTCTTCATCTTCCAGTGTTGTTTGGTGTGCCTCCCTTGCCTTCTCTGAGAAAATCCATCCCTTTAAACCCTCTCTGCGGTTTCACCTTTTTTGTATCTGAATTAACTTCTCTTACTGCAGCTGCCTCTCTTTGCCTCCCTCCACTATTGCGCTTTCGATTCTCCACACACACGTTTTGTCTCTTTCTCCATTGCTCCAATCCTTTTAACTGCTGCAATGCTCCCCAGGGGATCCAAACAGCTGGTAACGTTTAGCCAATCACAAAGCTGCCTTTAGATTCACTGTCCAATGACAGACATGAAAGTCTACATTGATGCCCACCTGTCCACAAACCAGCCATGCAGTAAAACAAATACTACAGCACAAAATAAGATTATCTGTTGACTCATCCTGCAACAAGATCTGAATGCTCAGAATGGTCTTTATTTTAGATCACATGATTTTTTTTATGAAACCAATCACACAGAAAGCCAAATACGTTAGACATAAAGGGGAAATAACTCACAAGCAACAATGCAAAATCAAATAATAAGCAAAGATACATCCTAAACATAGTGCAAGTGATCGTTTTTTCTCATCTGAACTGTATGAAATGGATTATAGGTACAAAACAAAAGCTGAATGATGCAGGGATTGGAATTACTTCACACTAGAAGGAAAGGTTCTATATGGAACCTTAAAGGGTTCCGTCAGGCGCATCATAATTTAGAGGTTCGCATCATGGGATCATTTTATTCATTTATTTTTAATTTCGATACAATTTTATGAATTAAACAGCTTGTAAACGTACTTTATCACTATAAAAATTTAAATATCCCATTAAACATGAAAGTATTATGCAATAATTTAAAGGGGTCATGAACTGCATTGTTTTATTGTTTTATAATGTTTCCTGGGGTGCACTTATAAATGTTAGTATGCTTTTTACATCAAAAATTGTCATCATTTAGAAATAAAAGGCATTTTTCCTACCCTGATTTTAAACGCTCTGTTTTAAGAGGTGTGTCTACTGTGAGACTGAAGTGTAAACGCCCACTGCTGTGATTGGCTGACATTTTTGCATATGAAATAGTTAAGTATTACTCTCTCGAATTTTTACTATTACAGCTCTCAAGGTTAACTAATCGTGAAAAGTGTTGATTATAGCATTACACTTAAATCTATGGCATTATATTTAGATCGTGGCATGAAAGGCTGCAGTCATGAACACTGTAGCCAATCACAGACGATGTTGTTGAGCGCGTGAAAGCAGTGATCTCGTCATTGTAACTCAATTTCTGCACACTAACGAATGCTTTCATCGGATGTAACTAAGAGATTCGTTGAATTAAACAGGAGTTTTTGCGCAAGTCCAGAACTCAGTCACTGATAAACTCACGCTGTTTGATTGACAGCTCCAGCGATGGTAAAGGGAGCGTTCTTTGATCGCTTTCTATATTCTATATATTATTTTCATCCTACTAAGAGAAACAACGTGAAGTTGAGCGTTTAGTCACTGGTTTGATTTACTGACACACAGACAAAGATCATCTGACTGTACATGAATCAGTAATATCAGATCAGGCATTAGAATGAACACAGTTACTTACATGATGTTGCATTACTGTCGAGTCCATATCATAAAAGTCTGTTTGCAAAGCCGAAATGCGATTGATTTACCAAAGAATCCACAGTGAAATGTACCGAATACAAATAAATAAAGCTCAACTGAGACATTCACATTGTTGAAAATAAATAACCATATTCCTAGCATTAGGATCCTTTGAAAGGTAATGTTATTTTTAGTCCTGTATCGCTCTTCTCTCATCTCTCTAACACACCAGTGGGCGGGGCTAACATTGCAATGATGAAGTAGGCGATCATTTCTTCTGCGGAGGCGGAGTTTCACCTAGATAGGCACATTCCAGGATCAGTCGTTCGCTGGGTCTGGTGTCAATAAAAGCTTTTATTGGACTAACAAGGAAGTTTTCAGTTCTAAAACTTACAGGATATTCTTATAGTACGATGAGCTCTTACATATCAAAATCTCAAGGAAAAGTTGATTTCTCAATTCATGACCCTTTTAAGACATTTCTCCTTATATACAACCTTTTTGTCATAAAGGGCTCTTTAAAATTGAGTCAAGAACCCTAGAATTGAACCTTTTTCCTAAGAGACGGACTCCTGCCCAAACACACCCATGGACACATACATTGTCTGGTCTGTATCTCACAACTTTTTTTTGAGTGAGATGTGCAAGTATGTTTGCACAAGTGTTTGTGCTGGGATATGTGTGTGTACACAAGTGCAAAGGAGTGCTTTTGTGTGTGTGTGTGTGTGTGTGTGTGTTTACACAAGTGTGTGTCTGTGTGTCAGTGGGTGTGTTAGGGAAAAGCACTCACTGAGTTCAAATGAGAGTGCAGTTGTTGCTAAGATACAGGCAGCAGCCCCGACAGTGTGTGAGAGCGAGTGACAGAGAGAGAGAGAGAGAAACAGAGAAAGTTAGAACAAGACAGAGTGAGAGAGAACGTAGGAGAAAGCTTAGAGTGGAGAGAGAGAGAGAGAGAAAGGAAGAGAGAGAGAGAAGGAACGGAAAGAGGGGAAAGAGAGATAGAGAGAGAGTTAGAGTGAGAGAGAGGTAGAAGTGGGTCATAAGATCCACAGAGACACTCCAGTGACACTCTGCAGAAACACAGCTGTCACACATACACACACACATTCACACACAATAGCTCTGTTGCAAAACCTAGTCAGCTGCTTCGCTGCCTATATAGTCAGCATCCTAACTGGAACCTCACAAGGCAGGGGTTTACAAACTTTTTAGTGCCTCAGAGCCCAAAACATGATGTTCCCCTTGTGTTCTGTATATAAAGACAGCTAAATATTTTCCTGTATATATAGAGCTATTTACAAAAATAAAAATAATTATATTATAAAGACAATGTGATTAACCATGTTAAGAAAAAAAAAGAAAGTATAGGTGTGAATGACACCCATAAAGTGTTATAAAAAATTATGTGTTAGACATATTTAAATCATTTCTGAAGTTTACACACTTTGCCTAAAAATACATTTTGTATATTTTTCTCTCTCGCATTTGAAATAAAAAAAACCTTGTCATAAGTGATTGATTTGGAAAGCTCAACTAGATATGGAAGCTTGTTTCCACCACGGAATAAAAAAAAAAGAGAGATAATTCTGACTTTTTTTCTCAATTGCGCAAGTCCAATTCTGAGGGAAAAAAGGACTGACTTTTTCGAGTTTATATCTCACAATTCTGATTTTATAAGTCACAACTGCGACTTTATATCACGTAATTCTGACTTTATAACTTGCAATTGTGAGTTTATATCATGCAATTCTGAGAAAAAAAGTCAGAATTTTGAGATAAAAAGTTGCAATTAATTTTTTTTATATTTTATTAATTGGCAGAAACAAGTCATACAAATAGTGGATAAAGGACTCGAGTCTCAGTTGAATTTAATACAAGTGGTATGAGAGGAACGATGCAATAAACAAATATACACTAGTTTTGTTTTAATAATTTTGAAAAAAAGTCTCATCAAGGCTGCATTTATTTTATCAAAATAGGATTCTGAATAAAGTGCATTTATGTGAAAAAAAAATATATATATATTTTGTAATATTATAAGTGTCTTTACTGTCACTTTAATGTGTCCTTACTGAAAAACAGGATTTCTTTCTTTCTTTCTTTCAAAAAAAAAAAAAAAAAAAAAGATCCTACTGACCACACTTTTGAATGCTCACTCTAAAAAGTAATTCACTTAAATAAATGCATGGTTGCAAGTTAAAGATTCTGATTTATTGTTTTAATTAAACCTTTTAAGTTGCAAACATTATTTTGTAGAGTTCTGTTGACATAATAATGTTGATCATCATCTTAATATAATCTGTAATTTAAACTCAAATTTCTGCGTTAATTGGCTTTTTTAAGTTGCAGTAACTTATTGAAATTGTCTAGATATTAGTGGAATTAGTGGATTTCTAGTTCCCAGCATGCTTTGCATAGGACTGGATAAGGAGAATAAATGTGTTCATTTATTTGTTTTTAGTGAAGGGAAAGACCTGTTAGTGTTTCATGCTGTTATGTTTGACATTTAAAAGAGTTTCTGTAATGTTGAAGTTTTTGTGGTTATCATTGTGCTGAAGAGTGGAAACATGAAGGTAAACACTATTGACTCTATAAACAATGACTGCGCTAATGCCAGTGACAAGTAATATCTTACTTGTTCATTAAATATACATGTTAAATAACTTATGTTAGCATGTGCTAGGATAACTGTTGACTTAATTTTTTTGAGTCTACATACATTTGGTGTAGAATAGACAGTTTTCAGTTAACAATTTTTTTATTAGCATCTAATGAATTTTCTGTACATTTTTGAATAATATTTCGATAAGATTTTTACATTTTTCACTGAACTCATCGCAATGCATGCAGTAATTTTCTTCACCACTGGGGATACATGCAATGCTGCCTAAAGGCCAACATCTCTTCTCTGATAACGTGTTTGCTGGTGTGAGGGCGGGGCAACCTGTCACTCATATGAGACCGGCCAATAAGAAACCACAACCATCTAATTAATTCCCCATTGACAAAATCAAGTCCCACCCTACATTTATTCTTGCTCGAGAAGCTGTTTCACTTTGATATACATCACAATAGGGACGAAAAGACCATCAGAACCATCGTTTCATGCCGACCTTAAAATGCTTCCTCCAAGCAGCTCACTAACTTCCCTTCTTCTCTTTCAATGCCTCCATCATTCCTCAGTCTTCTATCTCAAACTCTGTTCTTCTTCCTTCACATCTGCATTCTTAATATCTCCCGCATCTCTGCCTTTTCCCTCTCTGTAACCTCTCATTCCCTCCTCCCCTCTCTACCTTTCTCACTCGCTCCCTCTTTCACTTTCTATTACTTGAACGCTCTCTCTTGTCCCCAGCTGCAGGAAATTCCTTATAATCTTCATCACCAGAGACTGTGTTCAACACTCGGCCCAGCCAAAAACAAACACGCACAGCACACACACACACCTATCTTACTTCTACTCCTTGTCTTTTCTTGTTACTTTTCACTTCCCTTATTTTTTTGTGCTCATATTTGAAGAGGAGCAGAGACTCACTACACCATCCTGACCTCCCACCCCTCTGCTTGGTCACATGACCATAACACCAGCTGGAAACAGCCATTCAACAGCAGCTATAAGTGAGAGGCTAAAACCCAGTTAATTTACCACCAGTCCTTCATACTTCAGATATGAAAAAATGCTCAAGAAATAGGTATGGTAAGCTGTGGAGAGGTTCTTAGAGAGTGGGAAGAGACAGCAAACCAACAACACACTCACTATTCTTACTTTATTTATAATCATAATCACAGGTTTGTAGCGCAAACAGTTTAACCATTTACTGTACTTTGCTATTCTTCTAATTGTTTACCTATAGCACCTAATGAATCTGAGGTCTTACAGGAAATGGTGGATGCAGATGAATGAACATTAAAATGTGAGCATGAAGACAGACAAAAGAGTTCAGGACATTTAAGCATCTTTATAATCAGGGAACATCATGAACAAATTAAAGAAGTTTTGATAGACTACACTGACAAATTTAGTTTAGCTTTCGAGTCTGCAGTGTGTTGAGGCATTGGTTTTTGTGTGTATTGTTTTAGATGTTTGTTTGGTGTCAAGTCTTATTTTATGTAAAATGTCTTTATTGTACAGCACTTTGGTCAACGCTCTGTTGTTTTAGTAGTGCTTTATAAATAAATAAACTGAAACTGAAACTGTTTCTTCTTTGAATATTTTCATCATAATCATCTCTTTTTTTTTTTTTTTTTTAGTAATCCATCATGCCACCTCTCATGATCAGAAGCACTGCTATAACAGTATCATTATTTTCATATATATATATATATATATATATATATATATATACACGTTTAATTCGGAGAAGATGCAATGGAATATGTGCACTTAAACAGCGCTTATTTATTTCTGGGTATCACTAGAGTAGATGAATTAAGTCCAGAAAAAGCTCGCTCCAGTTCCGATACTCTCATCCGCTCCACAAGCGATTTTGAATTTACCACAGTGTTTGACGCAGAGACTGTTTTCCGTGTGCGTTTTTGAATTTTCTGCTGTTTTACTGTATCACATATCCAGGGCTTGAGATTAACACCTGCACTTTAAAAAATAATTGTTGGTTTAACTTAAAAAAGTAAGTTTCCTGGTTGCCTTAACATTTTGAGTTCGTTGAAATTGAAAATTTGAGTTAATACAATGAAGATCAACAAAATCAACAGAAACTAATAATAGTTTGTTTTCTGAACCACATTAATTATTGAAGTTGATTTGACAAAAGAAAAAATGTTGTGATAACAAATCATGAAAATTATTTTTTACAGTGTGTAAACCTGCCAAATGCGTATGTATTTCAGCATTGGTGTGTAACGCAGTCACTCCTACTAGCCACTTTAGCGGGTTAAATTTGATATATATATTTTTCAATTGTAGTCTTTTAAAAAGGCATCTGAAATAATAAACAAAGTGCAATGTATTGTTGTCAAAAATATTGTTTTTTCGAAGCATATCGATAATGAAATATCTGAAACGCTTCCAATACTCATTTTCCAAAGAATCTCCGACCACGAGTTGACACACAAACCCGCCTCCCCTCACTCACTCGTTTCATTCGCTCCGGATGAATATTGCTGTTGTTACAGGGCTTGAATTTCAGCATGGGATTGTGCATATTGCGCATAATTTTACTCATTCCCACAGATTTTGTTCTCACACCTAAAGTGTGTGCATATAAAGCCTCTCAGTACTAAATTGAGTTGTTTTTCGCTGTTTATTGCGCTTAAACAGTAAAATACACACAAAATAATGTCAAAATGTCGGTCTTGGTGAGTATTCATGTAAACAGTCAGTTATGGTTTAAGTGAACGTAAACAGTTGAGAAAGAAAACACGTGTAATGGATCCGTGCGTCAGGTCTTAAAGTGACAGCAGCCTAATATACCTGCTACCAAATTATAAGATAATATTAAAAATACCTATAAGGCAGTTTATACCCCATGGTATCCATGTCAAAATTGTGGCCAGTGAAAATGCTGAGTGGCTAAAAGGTTAATGTCAAGCCCTGCACGTATCAGTCAACACAGCGATTGGATGGAAATCGATAGGAAGGCGTTCCCTCTCATGAATAATGCGGAATGTTAATGACGCAACACGCCTACGAACGCTCTCTGTACCAGTCATATCCAAAAGTAACTACCCTCCTTAAAATTCAAAATAATATGTGATATCATTGTTGTGACATGGAAAAAAATCATTTTTATACTTTTGAAAGCCCTTCAAAAGGAATCGGGAACTAGTAAAACATACAAATAAATATTAACGTTTTACATGTTGTTTGAACACTGCAAAAAATGTTTTTCATATTTAGTATTTTCGTCTTGTTTCCAGTCTAAATATCTACAATTGCTTAAATCCAGATGCATTTACTAGATAAGTAAAATTACGTTATTTTTTCTTGTTTTCTGGAAAAAGAAAAAGGTTTTTGCTTAAAACAAGCAAAATTATCTGCCAATGGGGTAAGAAAAATAATCTTGTTTCTATTTGAAATCTTCTTTCTGTCCCAAACAGAAACAAAATGATTTTTCTTACTCCATTGGCAGATAAGTTTGCTTGTTTTAAGCAAAAACTCACTTCAATTAGATTTTTTTTTTTCCCTCAGAAAACAAGAAAAAAACATGTCATTTCACTTATCAAGTAAAACCATCTAGATTTAAGAAATTGTATATATTTGGACTGGAAGAAAGACCAAAATACTAAGTAAGAAAAGCATTTTTTGCTGTGAATTAAAAAAAAACAAAAAAAAAAACATGGCTTGTCAATGGAGAAAGATGGTGTAGTTACAATATCTACCAGCAGGGGAAAACCAGCAAAACCTTGACCTCTTCTCATGCTCATCCCGAACACACACCTGTCTCCTCCCACTCTCTCATAATCCAACACATATTTATCTGCTTCTCACGTTGTGTTTATCCATGTCCTAATCTCCCTTTTCTGCCTGATATTCAGTAAACAGCTCATCAACCAATCAGCTCATACTTACACCAGCACACAAACCCGCACCTCTGTAACCCACCTCCTCCGATCCATCCCTGGATTGTGTCTAACACACAGCCGCTCTCTCTCGCCCACCGGCTCTTACGAACACACACACACCCTACACATACAGACATATGGGCGTACAGCACACACATCCCACAAACGCGCATACACATATTGAATTGGACCTTGAGGCCAGTGTTTTGTAGAGGGGCCTCTCCACTGCGGCCCTGACTTCCTGACTCCCCCACCCCCCCCCCCCCCCTCCAGCACCCCTGTTCCACTGTTGCTGTGGGAGACGCTGCTGCAGAGCCCGTTGCCAAGGAGAAGGGCTGCTGGCTGGCTGTTTAAACAACAATGGCCGCCTTGTGCACATTCCAACTCTAGACACTGACAGCATGTTAAGACCTGCTTCAAAAACACACATACGCACTCTCTCGCTCTCTCCGTCTGCGTCTCACACACTAGTGTGCACATATGCAGATATTCCCTTGACTTTTTCATGTGTTCTCTCTCTCTCTCCCTCTCACACAGGGTCTTTATTCAAAAGCATCTGTTTCTTTTTAGCCTGCACAGCTCATTCTCTCGCTCGCTCGCTATCCCTGTTTCCATGGTCTAAATCTCTCCTTCTCATTCAGGATGGGAGTGTGTAGTGCACTCATCCATCTTTCTGCCTGCTGTACACTCCCTCTATCATCATATCCAGAAAATTCCACTCCCTCCTACTCTCTCTCTCTCTCTCTCTCCTCCCTTATCGGCCTTCAGTACCTCTGCTCTTCCCCCACTCTCTCACTTTCTTCTGTTTCTTTATCTCTTTCTCCCTCTCTCTTGCTCGCTTTTTCTCCTTCCTCCCTTATCTCCCCATAGTACCCCTCCTCTTCCCCACCATCTCTCACTTTCTGCTATGTCTCTCTCTCTCTGCACTGTGTAATCTCACTCGCTCTCTCCTCTGTCTCTGGCAGAGGAAGTGTGTGTTCCCCAGGGGGAGCTGGGCTCATTAACTTCCAGCAGACAGAGAGAGAGAGAGAGAGAGAGAGAGTGAGAGAGTGAGAGCGAGAGAGAGAGAGAGAGAGAGAGAGAGAGAGAGATAGAACAGGAAAGGGAGAAACAGGGGGAGGGTGAGAGAGTCTGCAACAGTCTGAAGGTGAGGAAAAGACAGGAGATGGAGAGATAGGAAAGAAAAAAAAAGATTAGACAGAAGGAGAAAGGATAGATGGAGAGATAGACATCTGATCAATCACTCAGGAACACATTCATATCCTGTTTAAATGATTTTATCATATTTCTATCACGCTTTGTCATACATTTGTATTAATATTAAAACGGATACTGCAAATTAGTTTATTTACTCCCATCTATCTATCATCTATATCTATCCTCCATCCATCCATCCACCATCATCTATCTATCTATCCATCTATCATCTATTTATCTATCCATCCATCCATCCACCATCATCTATCCATCCATCCATCCATCCACCATCATCTATCCATCCATCCATACATCCATCCATCCACCATCTATTCATCCATCCATCCATCCATCCATCCTCCATCCATCCATCCATCCATCCACCATCATTTATCCATCCATCCATCCATCCATCCATCCACCCACCATCATCTATCCATACATCCATCATCTATCTATCCATCCATCCACCATTACTTATCCATCCATCCATCCATCAACTATCCTCCATCCATCCACCATCATCTATCTATCCATCCATCCACCATTACTTATCCATCCATCCATCCATCAACTATCCTCCATCCATCCACCATCATCTATCTATCCATCCATCCACCATTACTTATCCATCCATCCATCCATCAACTATCCTCCATCCATCCACCATCATCTATCTATCCATCCATCCACCATTACTTATCCATCCATCCATCCATCAACTATCCTCCATCCATCCACCATCATCTATTTATCCATCCATCCATCCATCCATCCATCATCCATCCATCCATCCATCCATCCACCATAATCTATCTATCTATCTATCTATCTATCTATCTATCTATCTATCTATCTATCTATCTATCTATCTATCTATCATCTATTTATCTATCCATCATTCTTCATCCATCCATCCATCATCTATCTATCCATCCATCCATCCATCCATCCATCATCTATTTATCTATCCATCATCTATCCATCCATCCATCCTCCATCCATCCATCCACCCACCATCATCTATCCATCCATCCATCCATCCATCATCCATCCATCCATCCATCCATCCATCATCTATCTATCCACCCATCCATCATCCTTCCATCCATCCATCCATCCATCCATCCATCCATCCATCCATCCATCCATCCACCATCATCTATCCATCCATCCATCCATCCATCCATCCATCCATCCATCCATCCATCCATCCATCCACCATCATCTATCTATCCACCCATCCATCCACCATCATCTATCCATCCATCCATCCATCATCCTTCCATCCATCCATCCATCCATCATCCACCATCATCTATCCATCCATCCATCCATCCATCCATCCATCTATCTATCTATCTACCTATCTATCATTTAATTTCAGTGTGTATAATTAAATTAAGGTAAGCAAATGGAGTCTCTAGTGGTACAAGTGTATCCTGGGGGGCAAACAGGTGTTCTGAGTTTGCTGCCTGAGACAACAACACCCACAGTCGTGTGCGAGAAAGCTGAGGTCACTGATGTACATTCAGCTCTGGGACTAAATTGATTATGATTTCATTAAAAGAGCACAATGCCTTAAAATCACGAGAAAGATGCAGTGCTGCAAAGTAAATGGGGAAGTGAGTGAGTCGACAGGACTGAGGATCTGAGTCAGTTTTCTGCATGATACCGAGGCTTGAGCAGTTTAATTTGATTCTCAAGAATGTTCTGTCCTCCTCAAGATTCAGCCCACTGCACATTAATAACTTTGAGGCTCTTTGTACCATTGAGCTGAATTTATATTATTATAATGCATTAATAGTAAAACTGCTGCATCTGAAACATGTCCTATAACTATAAACATGGATACATTTTTAACCCATTAGTGACAATAAATGACTTACACTTTTTAAGGAAAAAAATTTAGGAAATGTGAGAATGTTTTGTATCCAAAGTGTCATTAAAGCACAGCCACCAAACATTACTGAATTCACACACAAAAAAAGTATCCTAACTACGACAGTAGCCTATGAATTTGTAAGACTATATTTACAAAACAGACCCTGTTCACTCATGCTCAAGTGTGTACTCTTTATGAATAATAATTTAAAATCATTTAAAATTTGGACACATATATTTTAATATCCTAAAATCTTAGCTTGAATGATTTTCTTCTGTGAGGCAAGATTTATCACCATATTTTGGATAGCACTGAAGTGACAGGTATGGTTAAAAAAAGACTTCTTGTCTCATCATTATTATGCTTTATACAAAATGTTTAAAATTTCACTAAAATGTAACTGAATAGAATAAAAATCCACAAACACTTGTGAAACTAAATGTGATTCAAAATGTGGAAATGGAACACAAAGAAGAAATGGACAAAAAAACATAAAGAACAAAGAAAAACATGATTGGCACAGGTCTCGAACATGCTTCATTCACTTTTCCCAATTAAAGCACATTAACGCAGGGCCATAACCACCACAGACATTGAGTCCCCCTCCCCCAAATAATTAGAAATGGCCAAATTGTGTGAATGAGTGAGCTAGCCAATCAGATCAAAGAAGGTGGGGCTTAAGAGTATGTGGCGAGTAATATTTAAAGGAATAGTTCACCCAAAATTGAAAATTATCCCATGCTTTACATACCCTCAAGCCATCCTGGGTGTATATGACTAATCTTCTTTCAGACGAACACAATCAGAGATATATTTAAAAAATATCCTTAGTCCTCCAAGGTTTATAATGGTTGTGGGCCACATTTTGAAGCCAAAAATAATGCATCCATACATAAAAAAAAGTAATCCATATTCCAGGGGGTTAATAAAGGCCTTCTGAAGGGAAGCGATGCAGTTTTGTAAGAAAAATATCCATATTTAAAACTTTCTAAATTCAAATAACTAGCTTCCGGCGGACGGCCATACACAGAATGCGCAAGTCGACTTGTGCCAAATGAGTAATCCTCTGACTCGTTGTATGACGTAGGATGTAGGATTATTGTAATCTTAGATGCCTCTCATGGTTCAAACAAATAGGGCTGTGAAACAAACTCAAGCTCCTCTTCTCTTATATCGAAATCCTCTGACATTTCTCTTTAAAAATGATAGTTTTAGACTTATAATCCATGACCGGTGATTTGTTTTTGGGGTGATATGAGAAATTTTATTTCACTATATATATATATTATTTAACATCCTTAGTTGTTTTATTATAATTAATGACAGACAAATATTTAATTAGGCTAATGTCCCTTTAAGACCGAATCCATGTATGTAATATACTGACACATATCCTGTTTTCACCCACCTGTTTACGTCCACTTAAGCCATAATCGACTGTATTTACGTGAGATACTACACACGATGGACATTTTGACAACTATGTGTGCATTTGACCATTCAGGCGCAAGTAGAAATGATCATGTGATCGCGCGCAAGAAAGAGAGAGAGCGCTTCTGGTCTTTGTCATTCTGTGCGATTCCGCCTATCCCGCCTTCACTAATCGGTAACAAATTGTGATTGGATGGTAATTTTGTTCTATGACGAATTGATTGGGCTGTTCTTGCGTGACCATTTTAGGAAAGATGAAATGATTTTTTTCTTAATAAGGGGACTGTCCCGGGAAAACCGTCACCCTATTTGTTTTGCTCTATCCTCTGCGCCTCTGCCTTCATCATTACGTTGTGCGTCAGGTCAGCTCTTCCGCCGTAAATCGACTTGCGCATTCTGCGTACGGCCGTCCGCTGGAAGGTAGCCTAGTTATTTGAATTGATAAAGTTTTAAATATGGATATTTTTCTTACAAAAAAGCATCACTTCCCTTCAGAAGGCCTTTATTAACCCACTGGAGTCATATGGATTACTTTTTTTATGGATGGATGGATGCATTATTATTGTCTTCAAAACGCAGCCCCCCATTCACAACCGTTATAAACCTTGGAGAACTAAAGATATTTTTAAATATATCTCCGATTGTGTTCGTCTGAAAGAAGATAGTCATATACACCTAAGATGGCTTGAGGTTGAGTAAATCGTGGGGTGATTTTCATTTAATATTTGACAACAAATATTCAGTGACCGACAGTACCCTAATATCCAAAACTACTCAACATTTTTTGAATGGAAAACATGCTATTTTTTGATTAATATGACATGATTCATGTAATTCATAACTGAATGTGACGAGACAAGAAACGTTTTGCGTTTTTGACATATCAGACATACAAATAAGAATGAATATACAGTCAAACCAAAATGTATTCAGACACCGTGAACATTTCATTCATTAATACAGTTTATTCACTATAGTTTTAAAAAATGGTAATAAAATATGACAATATCTCAGAGTTAAACTGTGTCAGAAAAAAATCTTAATTATGTCAGATAACACTTGAGCAAAACATGGTCAGGTCAAAGTGATTTTTGGTTCCAAATTTTTATCAGTTTTACTGACTGTATGAAGAATTTTTGTGTATAATATGTCACAGTTTACTTTATTTTGCCATCCTCACTTACATAAATGAACTATAGTGTCCTGCACACACTAGTAAAAATATATAAAAAATGTCTGAATAATTTCTGTATATATATATATATATTTTTTTTTTTTTTTTTTTTTTTTTAATTATTTACAAATAGTTTAAATTGATTACTTAATAACTACAATAGACCTGGAAATTTAATTGTACTGATCTTATTTCATTTTCATTATTCCCTTAAATCCCTTTTAATCTTTTAATTATTTAATTCCTTTTAATAAAAAAAAATTAATAAAAAAATGGTTAAGACATAGTTACGGCCTTGCATTAATGTGTACAAAAAGGTGTGGCGAATCAGAGTCTTCTTTCATGTAGTTATAGAAACAGAAAGTACTTCAACTACATAATTGAAAACAATGAGCATATTTGATCAGGCTGTCCTGTGTGACCTAAATGATGTATGGAATAAAAACCAACACTTACCTTAGACATTGATTCTCTCAATCATTTCTCATCTCACTCTCAAACTGCATGTTTCCATGGCAATCTTTAGCCAGGCAGTTTGTTACCTGAAAGAGAGAAAGGGAGAGTCGAGAGAGGGAGAAAGCGAGAGAGAGAACGACATACGTCAGGACAGAATCAATGCATACAAATGCATATGTAACATACTGTATCAGCTGATCTAAATAAACTCTATGGCAAACTGCTGTATTTTTCTTTCTAGGTGTCGTGTAGTAACATATATCATTCATTTAAAACCGTTCAAAGCTCTTAATGGGTGAGTTTTAAACTAGCAAACACAAGGATCATTTTCCGCGGCAGGTTGTGTTTGTGTTGTGCTCTCACAGCATGCATGAGCTGTTGTTTATGTGATGTATATGTGTTTCTCAGTACCACTCTCCCTTGTTTTTCTCCCCTCCCTTTCTTTAATAATTGAGCTGGTTCTGTCTCTTGTTAGAGTCGGCTCGTTACTGAGAGACACAGAAACCAGTCAGGTATACAGAACCCTAGTTACTCGCTCTCGCCTCCCCTCGCACCAACTCCATCCTCGCTCGCAAGTTCTCTGTGTGTCTCCGTGTCTCACACACATACTGATGCGGATAAACTTAGCAGCCTGAAACAGAATGCCTCCCCCTTCCTCCCTAGACTGAGGAACTAGGGGTCAGAGGTGAAAATCTCTCCAAAAAAAAAAAAAACAGCTACAGCCAGCCAGCAGGGAATGAAAAAGTGGATGATGGAAGAGAGTGAAGCCGTGTTTTCCTGCTAAGTATGTGCAGTGTGAGATATACTAGCTGTGGCCAAGGTCAGCTATGTCTCTCAGCTCTGCCAATCAGAGGTTTCCAGCTGTTGTGGGAAACCAAGCTTCCTTTACAGAATAAAAGTTGCCATGGAGACCAGCGCTATAAGACTCTCTGACAGGTGGACACATGCACAGACAGTCCCCCACTCCCTATTCAACCTAGCGTTTGCCTAACGTTCACAAAGAGATTTGCGAACTCTATATGAACCTATACATATAGAAACTATATGTACTAATCCATTCCATCGTTAGTAGAAATATCCGCGTTTCCGTAATGCCACCATGTGCGTGTTTTGGGCAGAGCAACTTGTTTTGTTACGTCCCTGGCGTGTGCCATGAATAATCGCGCCTGTCACAACATAAACATCCTCGCGCCACCGTCGCGCGCACAGCGCGAGCCGAAAGACTTGCGCCAACGCGCCACTGCATTGCTCATCATTTCCCAGTCAAACAGCTGAGGAGATTAGTTTAATAATAATAAATAAATAAATAACTACTTAATTGGCGTGTCATGCCAATGCTGCGTAAATAGGTTTAAAAAAAAAAAAAAAACTGTATATTGAAATCATGACTGCCTTTTTTTATTTTATTATGACAATTTTATTTTGTACTTATGCTTTGGCATCTTTAATATTGTATGTAAAACAACCATTTCAATAAAGCACTTCGTAATTAAAAATTGAGAGAGACAGAGAGGCTGAATAATTAGCCAGACTAATCAAAAGTGCAGTCATTGGCGAGCTCCAGGCAGGCGCGCGCGGCTGCTGTCGTCTCCCCATAATAATCACCCAACGCATCAGACGCTCATACATGCTGTCAGTCAACAGCCACTTATGATCACTCATCAGTATTCCATAGCACATTTATGTTTGCCCTGTGTTATAGCGACACATGCACGGTTCCCAAATCAAAACCGTCAATTATCTTTCATTTATATTAATAGTTTAATATAAAAAACATATACTGTCCACACAATTTTATTGCACATATAAAGAAATATATAATATTGGCAATCTACAGCTGTCTGATCGATGTAGGTGAGTGTAATCTATGTATATATGGAGTGTGCGCGCGCGCTCGTGTGTGTGTGAATGCGAGTGACCTATCGCGAGCTCAATGAATGGCAGCGATGAGGTTAATAAAAATTCCTTCAATAGAAAACACAAACCCTCGTGAAATGCGGCGCGGCGCAGGGGAAGACTATGCAAATTTTGGCTGTGAAGCCAGACGCGCGCACTCACCGGGAGGCGACGAGCTCCGCTGCTGCAGCTGTGGTGCTGCGCTCCTCACGCGCTCATCAGGCGTCTCGCGACTGGATCACAGAACGTTCGGTGACATGCAACATCTTAAAAGCAGAAGAAAAAAAAAACTATGTATGAATGTCGGGGGTTTTGGTCATCTCGGTCCTCTTCTGTCATGCGACGCCAAACAGTCTGTTCAGCATCTGGTTTAAAAAAAAAAAAAAAAAAAAAAAAAAAAAAAAAAGAAAGAAAGAAAAAGAAAACAGAAATAAAAACGCAGGGAAAACTCGCGTGTTTTTGTCACCGCGTCGGATAAAAAAAAACTCAAATTGTAGTAAGAGAGTACCGCAGTTTGTCACAGGAGCGCCCCGGGAGTGCAGCGAGCGCGAGAAATTGGAATGAGCGCCGTTCTGCGCCGTTTCTCGCCCTCTGCAAACCAACTCGGAGGAATCTAGTCAGAGAGGGCTGTAGACGTGCCTTGTCGATGGGGGCATCCGGGCCTCCGTAGATTCTTGTGTCTAGATTTTTTCTCCTCCTCTGGAGGACTCTGGGAACTGAAGTTCTGCTCGTCGTGACTTCATTCATTCTCTCTCTCTCTCACTCTGTGTGTGTGTGTGTATGGGTTGCATCAAATACTCAGACAGTGCGACGGGGCTCTGAAGAAAAGCAATTAGATCTGCCTACGTGACACAAAGGCATTTCTGTGATCTATATGCAGATTTCATGTAGGTGCACAGAAGTGATCTTTTCCCCCAAATGAGAGGTGACATTAACTTAGCACTCGTATGTGTGGTCAAAGTGAGTTTGCATTATGCAAACTGCTTTGAATGCTTAAAAGGATATAGTTCACCTAAAAATGATCATTCTGCCATAATTCATGACGTAGCAAAACCTGTATTACTACACTCTAAAAAATGCTGGGTTAAAAACAACCCAAGTTGGGTTGAAAATGGACAAACCTAGCAGTTAGGTTAAATGTTTACCCAACCTGCTGGGTAGTTTTATTTAACTCAACTGTATTGCTAAGTATGTTGGAAATTAACATATTAATAAGTTTAATAAGTAATAATTAAACAATAAATAATGATTAAATTGCACCTTTTGATTATTATTGTTGCCTCTAGTAATTATTTGTCTGATTTTTTAATTTTCAACCTATTTTGGGTTCATTTTAAGCCAGCCATACAGTCATTTTTAAACAGTAACTGAGTTATATAAAACTGCCCAACACATTAGGCAAACATTTAACCCAACCGCTAGGTTTGTCCATTTTCAACCCAACTTGGGTTGTTTTTAACCCAGCATTTTTTATAGTGTATGAGGGTCTATATGCAGATTGATGAGGGTCAATGACGTGACGGGTCATTTTTTTGTCCAAAGGGCCTTAATAATAATAAAAAACAAAGATATGACATCCAAAGTATGTGAGGTATAGTACAACTAGATCTCTTTTATTGAATCCAAAAGGTTTTAATTATATTTTGCTACATATAAAGCTTTTATTTTTTTTAATTTTGAAGTGTTTAGTTTAATCGTCCAAAGGCCAATACAGCCGTTTCATTTGTGATTCAAATATCTTAAATAATAATAAATGTATATATTTTTTATCCTGGTATGATTTTATAACATCATATATCAACATAGTGCAAAATGTTATTAAAATTATGTGTAGAGGCCGTTGCTTATGAGAAAAAATGTCCAGAAAAATTAATTTTATTGATGTCATTTGGAATAACCAATATAAAGGGATTATTTTGGATCAAGTCATGTGGTCAGTATCATGTGACAGGAAGTGACATCATTCAGACACCTTCAAAGGACCACATGGTCGTAAAACTTTCTTTTAACTATTTGAAAAATTCATGTTTTCACTTGCTCATACGCATGTGCCAAAACATCAGGTCATTCGGTACAACTGTTATAAAACATGGAAGATGTTGTAATATTTTAGAAACTTGTACTAAATATAAAGATTTTGATTGTCCTTTTGCCAGCTAGCTAGATATCAGCCTGTTAGCATTGTTTGAAAATATCGTCATTCGGTAAAACCAAAATGTTGGTTAAACCAAATGACTTTTTTGGTGACAAATTTTGTCCGTCTTGTAAAAAACAACAAAAGCAGTGTTAATTGATTATAAAAACCACATAATCTCATTGTTAACACTTAATTAAACTTCAAAATTAATCTCCATTATGTTTTTTTTAATTTTTTTTTTTTTTTTTTTTACACTTTTAAAAACCTTATTCGTCAATAACCCATGAACACAGATATTTTGTATGGACTAAAAAAGAATGCTAATGTTTGTTAATAGTGACAGAATTTTCATTTTTGCGTGAACCATCCCTTTAAGAAAGTGCATCCATTCACTCACTCTGGAAGCTTATGATAGTCAGTATAAAGGGATAGAAACTGTGCACATTTAGCCAATGATTCAAACAAGTCTTTCTATAGAGACTTAAAAACTGAGGAAGTCTTAAAGGGATAGTTCACCACAACAGCCTCATGTCGTTTCAAAGCTGTATGGCTTTCTTTCTTCCACAGAACACCAACGGAGAAGTCAAAATGACAGACTGATTCACTCTCACAGTAAAGGTGCAATGAAAGTGAACAATGACTGAGGCTTCTGTCTCTAACATTACAACCAACATCTTCTTTTGTGATCCACAGAAGTTAGTTACAGGTTTGGAACAACATGAGGTGATTCATCTATCTCTTTAAAAACTGAACGATGTCCTATAATGACTATAACGTCCTTGATATGAACTGTGGGCTGTGAATAATATATTAGCTGAATCTGTTAGAGATCGCAGACATTGTCAAAGATCACAGTCCAATAGTTTATCTGCTCTCCCCTCCAGTAATCTAATTTTCTTCCATGGTCCAAGCTCTTTCAGCATTCCCTTTACAACTGGACTTAAAGAAACGTATAGCTATATTATTTGTCTGTTATAATACAGGCTGCTCTAACATCGCACTGTGTGACTAATTGCAGTTTTATTTGATTGCATTGATGCAGTTGTGCTGGTCCTACAGAGAGCTTCTTTGTTGTTCTGATTATAGCATTATAGTGGCTCACACACAATTATATTTTGATACACAGGTTAGGCAAAATGAGCTTTATATTATGTAGAAAAAGTACAAAAATATTAATCTTTGTACTTTACCGTAACATGGGGGCAAAGTCTAAATGCATCTGTGTGCAAATAAAAATAAAATTCTCATGAAAAAGGAGAAAATTAAATCAATTTTACTTAACAGATAAAAAAATAAAAACAGCCTAAAATCTAAAACCACAGATTGCAAGAACAAATTCTGCCTAAGAGAAAGTCAACCTACATTAATCTGCATATCTGAAGCTTCTTCACCAATATTCCTTTTGTTGTTACATCTGATTTTTATAAACAGGGACAAATGCTGAAACGTGCTAGTAATTTATCATCAACACATACACATCCCCAGGCCTGCAGAGAAACACTCAACCCTGCTGCAGCAAAATGTAGATGCAACAAGCTGTTTAATTTATAAATGTAAAAATCAAATCTGCAGCAAGAACAAAGTGCCAGCTCAGTGCAGGTACGGAATGTACCATCATGACTACAAACCCCAGCAGGATAATTAATAAACCAATACAGCATACTAAAAACCCTGCACTCCTCCCAGTCTTCACATTGTGGTTCTTCTGCCATCTTGTGGACAGCAAATGAATGCAGCTGCGAGCACCTGAGCGTTTGTTTGTTTGTTTATGAAATAAGAGCTGCACAATTCTTGATAAATTGAGAATCACGTGTAATTTAATACTTGAGGTTCTGACAAAATGTTAATTGCAGGAGTCTATTTAAAAATATTTAATTAATTTAAATTATTTTTTAAAAAAGTTTGAAAGCCTCAATCATTAAAGGGGACCTATAATATAGGGTGACCAGACGTCCCCATTTTGTATATAATGCAATACACACACACACACACACACACACACACATCTTCGTAAATCTAATTTTTACTGTTAAAGTTATTTGAATTTGACCCAATTCAAAAATGTCACTACACTTGCTCAAAAGCATGTTTTTAAAAAAAAAAATTCAATTCAAATAAAATATTGCATTACATAATGTGTGCTTATACAAACTGTGATTCAAGTGATTCAATTATTTAATATGAATTCATTTTTTTGTGTGCAATTTTTAAGTAGGCTATATTTACATACTACGACAGTCGTTTAAACAGGTTTTGTAACGACAGTCTAAAATTAAGAAACCCTTAGAAAACATTTTAAAATACTTAATTTATTATTCCAATATCCAAATATGATACTAAATCCCACAGAAAAAAAGGGGGTTTCTATTTGTAACGTGCTGTCTTTGAATTTGATCATTGCACATTATAAACAAGACAAGCTTTAGCTGAATAAACGTTAGCCAATACAAACATATTTATAGAAAACAGTTGACAATGAATAGACAGGACCAATAAGAGCAAAACGTATCGAGTATTCAAGAATATCAAGTAGCATATAATTTAGCCGAGTCCAACATGTAACGAGGGGTTGTGTTAGGCCTAACTGTAGCGTCCGTCATTTAACGAATCTTAAAAACACGGGTGGATAATTCAAAATGATTTCTGACATTTTGACAGAAAAAAACAAAAAAGCAAGAACAAATTTTAAACCTAGCACGTCAATTTTCATTTTACAATAATCTTCCCTCTCTGTTTGCGCGCGCGTTTGTTTATGTGAGGGAGAGAGCTCGCGCAGCACTGAGACAACGGTACTTTTAAATACATAGACTAACTAACGTGCTAGTTTTCATACAAAATAATTAGGCTATGTAACATAATTAGGTACTTTAGTGATTATTAACACAATCACTATATTGTTGAAAAGTCGTTATTTTTTATTTTTTTTGGCGCACAAAAAAGTATTCTCGTCGACCACTGAACTCAAATGAACTGTTTTAAATATGTTTTAGTACTTTTTTTATGGATCTTTAGATTTTCAAAGGCATTGCTGTCTATAGAGGCCTCACTAAGCCACCGGATTTAATCAAAATATCTTAATTTGTGTTCCGAAGATGAACGAATGTCTTACGGGTGTAGAACGACATGAGGGTGAGTGATAAACTACATTATCTTCATTTTTGGGTGAACTAACCCTTTAAGACTTCACTTGTTACATTATGAATCAGCGTTTTTTTAAAAAACTCCTGAATGGATGATTCAATGACAAATCCATTCAGTCACTTGTCGCCACCTACTGGTGTAACGATAGAATTGATACAATCTTTATTTGAAGGCTCAATTTACTTTCAAAAGGTGATTTACTGTAGACATCAGTGCCTATCAGAACTATAAACTATAATCCAGTCATCTCAATGGCAAAAAGTGTCCCAATCAACCTGAATTCACCCCTACATGACAACTGCTCTCTCTGGGTCAGCGCCAATGCAGGTTTGAATGTTCGCTGTGATCGTACTTGTTAAATGTTTAATATGATAAAAGGCTTCTGAAATGGCATTTAGGGGTCTTTTTTAAAATGCTGCTCAGAGGTGGCATACATGCATTTACACTTATTTCAACTTTGATACTAGGGGCTGAGGTGGGTCAGAGCAGGCATAATTTGGACTGGCTCTTATGTGGCATTATGTCCATACACAGAATTTTGAACAGGCACAGAGCAGCCTTAACACTGCTGTATAAAGAAGTGTATAGACACACAGCGAATCGTTTAGGAATAAGAGCAAGTGGGTGTTTGAATCAAGATCTTTTAACCATCAATATTGCAGCTGTAATGTGAAAGCATCCTGCAAAAGTGTAAGTGTGGACGTCAAGTAAAAGAAACATGTTAGACACATGGGTTCAGTTCAGTAAGCTCAGTATAATAAAATGCACAAACATTACATAACTGTAATACACATTCTTCACTTCAGGGTTACAGTATAATATCACTGACCCTGAATAAAGAAACAGGTTTGATATCCACTTAAATTATAAACCAAATCACAGAGATATGATGTAAAATACAGTGTAAAAATCCAAGAAACAAAACAATAAAAACAATAGTTTTTCCTTCTCATTTTAAAGGACAGCTCTGAAGTCTTTTTGAATGCTGACATCAATATTGTGTCTTTAAAGTCACCGTAAAACAACAGAAGTGCTCTCTAATAAGATAATACAAGACTGTTAATTTTAAAATTAAACAAAAGGGATTATTATTAAGCAATAACATGACTGGCTAAATGAACACGGCCTAGAGAAACAAATGCAAGAACACTTTTTATCAGCTGTGTCTTGAGATGAACACACAACATTTTATTTATGGCTTCTGCATATCAAGACCTTTGCATTCAATCTGCTTTTTTTGCCAAACCAAAAAAGAAAGACTGAATTGCTACATTCTTAAATGCACATTCGGGAGCTGGAAGAGCTTTCTTTGTGATTGGAGTATAGACCTGCACGTCACATTCATCACAAAACATACCTCCAACTACACAGGTGTGTGAAAATCTCAGTTATCCGGATTTCCAGTAGAGATCTTCTATTTTATATCAGAGCAAAACGTTCAGTTGACCAGAATAACTCATTAGAAATGACTTGAATATGACAAAATTCAAATACAGTGGTGGATACAGTGAAACAGGAAGGTACTAATATGATTAAATAGGTAACTATTTGCTATTGCCTAAACAAAGAGATGGAATAAGGTGTATTAATATGTGCTGTCATATTTAAAGTTAAAGAACCAACATTAACATCGCCCGTTTTATTACTTCAAAAAAGTGACCCAATTTTGCAGTATCTTGGAAAGCATTTTCTGTTTGAAGCTCTCAAGCTAAAGCACAAGATCAGAAATTGCACAAAAGCATGTTCAGAGCCTGTGATTGAGGATCCATGGATCAGTTTATGGAGGTATTGTGACAGAAAGTAAAGGCAATCGCATCTTTCCTGAAGGATATATTGAACTAATGCACTTAAGAGCATATGCGTCTATCACAGGTTCTCTCCAGGCTGGTACTGGGGTTCAGTAGCAGTAAAGTAGTCCTCCAGGAAGCTCTGCAGGTACTCAAAGGTGTGCCTCTCGTCCGGATCCTTCCTCCAGCACTGCAGCATCAGCTCGTGCAGAGACGCTGGGCAGCCCTGCGGAACCGGCATTCGATACCCACGCTCCACCTGTTCCAGCACCTCTCTGTTGTTCATCCCTACACAAATTTAAACACATAGAAAGAGAATTTTATATATATATATATATATATATATATATATACACACACTTCAAAATGTTTGGGATAAGTACGGTTTTTATTATAAGAGTAAGCTGCTGCGTCCTGATTCGCTTACTTATAATGGGCCCTAAAAGTGTGTACTCTTCTTGTGAAGAAAGACTACATACATTTGAGTGTGTAGCAGGTAGCAATAACAGTACAGTGTAACAAGTACTGACTTTTATAATACACTTTTGCATAGACTTTATTTCTATAGTCCACTTTAGACATTCTACTCACTATAAGTAACTTTGCAACTACATGTCAACTAACTCTCACTAGAGTATTAGTAGACTGTTAGGTTTGGGTTAGTAAAATAATTTGACATGTAATTAAAAGGTTACTTATATAGTCAGTATAGCAACAGTAGTCTGTTGGGAGCATCAAAATGAATTGTTAGCAGAAAATACTACAGAGTGGGTAACAATATTGTGAGAAACACGATCGTGAATTTAAAATTAAAATTCTTTAAAGACGACCTATTATGCCCCTTTACACAAGATGTAATATAAGTCTCTGGTGTCCCCAGAATGTGTCTGTGAAGTTTCAGCTCAAAATACCCCACAGATCATTTATTATAGCTTGTCAAATTTGCCCCTATTTGGGTGTGAGCAAAAACATGCTGTTTTTGTGTGTGTTCCTTTAAATGCAAATGAGCTGCTGTTCTAAGAAGAGGGCGGAGCTTTAACAGCTCCGGCTTCGGTTGCTTAACAACAAAGCTGGAGAATCTCACGCAGCCAAAATGGTGATTGTCAGTAACGGTGTTCAGCCTTACATTGTTCAAACCGGAGTCGACACTGATGGAGAGACTCAGGAAGAAGTTACAACTTTTACAATGTTTCTGAATGGTTAGTGGATAAATTTATGTAGTTGCTGTGGAGTTGATTCAACTCATCGACTAGCATATGCCGTCATGTTAATCTTTTGTGAAAAATCTGTATGGACGCCTACTATACATAGTGTACCTGTTTGCCAATGATTTTATGATGATTGCTATCAAATGCTGTGAATGGTCTAATATTTTTTCCAAAATATGGCCTGGACAGAAACGCTCCTTTTTTAACAATCGAGCTTGCCAGGGTCAACTTGCAGGCTATCCAAGCTAATGAGATTCTAAATAGTGTTCTGTACTCGTCTGTGCAGCCAATGACAGAACAGTTAGCATGCTTTGCTCGAACATTTGCCGTGGTGTCAGAACTGGTACACCGTTTTTCGCTTGCGAAAACAAAATGGCGGCGTCGTGGGTGGAAACGAGCAGATTAAGGGGCAGTGATATTATAATAAGATCACCTTCCTACATCACAAGGGGAGCTAAATCTGAGCGGCTTGTTTTTCCACATGCTTGCAGAGAAAGGCTTGCCAAAATAAAGTTACTGGGTTGCCCTATTTCACATTTCTGGGTTGTTAGATGCACCATGGACCCGAATATAGCACTTAAACACGGAAAAAGTCAGATTTTCATGATTAAAAAAAAAAATCTAATGGTACAGCAAAGTTTACAGCATTTGTAAAAATTCCCAATTATTCATTTACTATTATTTTAGCTCATTCTGCCAGTGTACAAAAGAAAAAAAGATAATCGGCAACAGCCAGTGTGTATAGAAGAATAGCCATAGTGGTTTAAAGATGTGACGCACCTGGGTAAGGCACTCTGCCCTTGGTGATGAGCTCAGTCAACAGGATACCAAAAGACCACACATCTGATTTGATGGTAAATTTACCATAAAGAGCAGCCTCTGGGGCGGTCCACTTTATCGGAAACTTTGCTCCTATAATATGAGGATCGAGACAATCAGTTCAGCACACATTTAATAATGATTTATAAAAATTACAGATTAAATGGAAAGTGTTGAACCAAAGGACTGAGATGCAGCAGCCCAGAATTGAGAAATGTAAGATTAAATGAGTATTAGAACAAAATGAGCTGGAATGATATTGAGTAGAGGCCAAGAAAGAGATAAATAACATTTGATAGTATCAAAAAAGGATGAAACTCTGGTAGATTAAGATTAAGTTTAGGTCATAGATTGTCAGTGACCTTGTCTAGCTGTGTACTCATTGTCCTCAATGAGTCTAGCCAGTCCAAAGTCTGCAATCTTACAGACCAGACCGTCTCCAACCAGGATATTGGCAGCTCGCAGGTCTCTGTGGATGTAGTTCATTCGCTCAATATAGGCCATGCCCGCAGCAATCTAGAAAAAAAAGCAAAAAAAAAAGGGTGTGTTCACACTTCACACTCAGTTCTCTTGCTTCTTTTGGTCCAGACCAAAAAAAAGAAAAAAATTATACATTTAGTTCTGGTTTGCTTAGAGTTCACACTGTCATTTTTAACACCTATCCTAAAGACAAAAAAGGCCTTTATGACGTATATTTTGCTACTGAACATCCAAAACAATGCTGTGCTCTGGGCTAAATGCACTTGTTGTATGTGTGTACATATGATCGTATTTTTACCAGCTGAGAACTCAAGAAGTGCTTATAAAATGTTTAAAGGAGTCAAAACAGCACCAGGTTTTTTTTAAGTCACACATAAATCAAGATCTGTTGCAAAAAGACGTGGTATTTTTGTTCTTGTTGCACTAACACGCTATGCTATGTTTCGAGTGAAAAGCAAGCGTAATCGATCTAATCTAATCTAACTAATTCAGTGAATTTAGCTGATGAAGTCAGTATAATGGAATAAAAACAACGCCTAGTCTTTTTCACTGCAACTTCAAAGGAAGCAAGACAATGTTTTCGAAACTAGCGCTGGATATCTGAGGTAATTTTATGTTACACTGTTTGCTAGCCTAGCATAATGATCTCATTGTTAATACTTCTCACCATTTATTCCGAGGGTATGACTGATTGTTTTCCATATATCCATTTTCTTTAAAGTATCCTTGAAAAGAGGGGTTGACTTGTCAAACAGTGGTGTCTTTTATGGACCTCAGCGATTAACCTCTCCGCGATGTCTGCCATTTTAAATGCGCGAGCGCTTAATCGTTTAACAGCTGGAAAAAAATCGTTGCTATGAATAGTGCTATTCTTTTATATTTAGAATTTTTTTTTTAGTACTACATCTGTATCTTTATAGTTATCGTTCTTGGTGTGAACACGCCTTTAGACTACAGGCCACGTTGTATTTTTTTGACTCACTAGACGGAACATCGGCTTACAAGGTTCAGCTAATCGCTGTTGCGCACTGGTGGAATAGATGCACATTTTTTAAAAACGCTAATAGAAGTGAAAATCATTCCGGTTTGTTTTTTTATTGATATAACCTGTTCTACATAAGAAATGGTTTTTAACCATTTAACGATAAGTTGCTTCAGAAAGACTGCCCCAGTAATGGATAACAAGTGTTTGGTAGATACTTGTTGACTAAGAAGCCTTACCTGGGCCGCCATGTCCACGAGTTGAGGCAATTTTAAATTTCTGCCATCGCCATCTTTCAAAAAGTCCAACAAGCTTCCTAAACCACAGAAGCATCAAAGCAAAATATTTATGTACATTTATGTGCATGTTAGAATGATTTCTGAAGGATCATGTGACACTGAAGACTGGAGTAATGATGCTGAAAATTCAGCTTTTATCACGGGAATGAATTGCATTTTAAATTGCACATAGAAAACAGTTATTTTAAATTGTAATAACATTTCACATTTTTACTGTATTTTTTAACCAAACAAATGCAACCTTGGTGACTTCTTTCAAAAACATTAAAAAAATCTTACCAACCTAAAACATTTGAATGGTAGTGCATATAAACATTTTGGCTGTGCGTTCTCTCAGACAACACTCATAATTGTATATACCTTGAGTCATGAACTCAGTGATGATGTAGATGGGCTCTTCAGACACCACAGCATACAGCTGTACCAGTTTATCATGCCGGAGCCTCTTCATGATCTGGGCCTCATCCAGGAAGGCCTCCGGAGACATGGTGCCTGGCTTCAAGGTTTTGACTGCAACTTTAGTTGTGCCATTCCACATGCCTACACACAGAAATGGTGTCAGACACAGTCGGAAGAACCGTTCGGGCATGGCAATGTTTAGGGGATAAGAGAAGGAGCAGGGAGAAACAGATGTAGAGGCATCTGGGAATACGGCCACACACCAAAGCAACAGGAAGCTGTGATTACTGCAGACAACTGTATACTCAGCTGCTTGAAAAGAGCTGAACTATAAACATCACAATAAACATCAACACAGTGCTAAAATGCTATTGGGGTTTAGCTGACGTAGTGCATTTGAGGATTAGCTGACAGTTCAGAACCATAGACTGATACTTGGCAAAGCAGGGTCAATCACAGCATTTGTGCTTTATGGATGTTCAGCATTGTGAATCGCCCACAAAAGGACACCTTTCCATGTTCTCTTGTCATTTTAACTGGACTGAAATAGACAGTGTGCATGGAAAAATGTGCTAAAGAAGGCTGATGCATCCTTTGGGAACACTGGGTGTAGCTTTAGCAAATGCTGACATGGACACTGACACTGTCGTATCCCTCTCACCCATCCAGACGTCGCCAAAACAACCCTGACCCAACTTCCTGTTGAGCTGCAGCGTTTCCCGGGCGATCTCCCAGGCGTCCCGCCCTAAACCCAATGTTTGGGGTGTGGCATTTGGACAGGCTTTAGTCAAGTAGCAACATAACCCATCATTACTACCTGTTAAGAGTGTTGAAAGAGAGAAGGGGGGTGGGGTGGGGGGGGTGGGGGGTGGAAAAGGAGGGAAACAGGGTGGCATGCAATGTTAGAAGGATCAGAGAGAGAGAACAAAAACAGCACAGCCTTACGTTATTTCCCTGACATCCATTCTTTCATCTACACAGTGCCACTCAAATTGTTTTATGTGACTTTCTTACTTCTATTGGAACGTAAAAGAAGATGTTTTAAGAAATGTCTGTTACTCAAAATATTATTTTGTGTTTCACAGAAGAAAGAAAGTCTTTCAGGTTTGGTAGGACATGGGGGTAGGACATTTTTATTTTTGGATGAACTATCTCTTTAAAGGTACAATATGTAACTTTTTTGTTCAAAACGAACAAAATTTGTCAATACATCAGCAGTCCTTCTTCCAAAATGTGTTTTTTGTCTTACCCTGATTCACGTATGGTATGGAAGCTTGTTTCCACCACTAAATAAAAAAATAAAAAAAGGTAATTGCGACTTTTATTAATATCAGAATTCTGACTTCTTTTCTCACAATTGAGAGTTTGCATCTCACAATTCTTACTTTTTTCTCAGAATTGCCAGATATAAAGTCGCAATTACGAGTTATAAAGTCAGAACTGCATGATATATAGTCAGAATTGCCATATAAACTCACAATTGCGAGTTATAGTCAGAATTGCGTGTTATAAAGTCAGAATTGCAAGTTTTTTTTCTCAGAATTGTGTTTATATCTCGCAATTCTGACTTTATAACATGCAATTGCGAGTTTATATTGCAATTCTGAGAAAAAAAGTCAGAATTGTGAGATAAAAAGTTCTTTATAATTTTTTTTTTATTTAATGGCGGAAACAAGCTTCCATACTATGATGAGCCAGTTATAAGTGTATATATTTTTATGGAATCCCGCACGACATGCAAGAAAAAAAGTAAATCGTGCACACGATTTACTGTTTCGTTCCCTCGATTTGCTACGATTTACTATTTCGTTCCCTCTATTTATAAATCATGCGCAGGAGAGTCTGCTGACAAAAAAAGAACGCCACAGAGCTAATAACATTTAAAAAACAAACAAACAAAAAAAAAAACAGAATCAACATTGGCTTGCTTTTCAGAGATGGCGAGACCTCAGGGATTTGAAATGTTGTAAAAGTGACGATGATGGCGTTTTTATTACTTAACAGGTGAGTAAAGTACTTTGTTGAAGAGATAAATTGCCATATGTTGCTCTCTAACAGAGTTAATTGTAAAGCATTATCTATTGTGAAGGGTAATTTCATGACAGTTTAATTGCTAGAGGTCCAAAAGTTATATAGTGTACCTTTAAGAAATGTAATATTTTTACAAGGCACTGTACCACAGGCAGGGTGAGCAAGGTTGTGCGAGGTTTGTTCCCTTCCTCCTGCAACATGTTCCCATGCTTTTTGTGGTTCCTACCCATCCACACTTCACCAAACTGGCCATTGCCCAGTTTCTTAATGAGCTGAAGTGACTCCCTGGGAATCTCCCAAACATCCTTAGTCTTCACCGACAGGTCAGCCAACTTAGGCATGCCCCGCCTACAGCTGCCAATCAAACGGCAGCACAGCCCTGCTGCACGCTCTGAAGAACAGAGTATGGAAAAAAGAAAGACATTGATAGAAACGAGAGGAGACAGAGATGCAAAGAGAACACAAACAGCAGGCTATATAAAACAAATATTTACAAATACATAAATCAGATTAAAGAAGGAATCACAAGCACATTTATGGATGAAAAACTTGTATAATACATGTATCAGCAGAGGGCGCCAGAGCTCACTGACAGCCAGTGGAGGCAACATAAGTCAGAATAGTGTTGGTGAATTAAGCTAATAATTGTATAAACTATTCTCTAATGTAATATAATTATTATTACAGTAGAAATACCTTAACAGATTAATAAGCTAATGAAGTAACTGAGTGTGTTAACATTAATTTGTGATAGTGTTTCTACTGTCTCACTTCAGTAAATATGTGAGTTACACACTACTGCTCAAAAGTTTGGTGTCAGTAAGATTTGTTAATGTTTTTATAAATTTTTTGATATTGTGAAATATTATTACAACTTAAAAAAAATATATTGCAAAATGTCATTTATTCCTGTGACGCAGGAATAAGTTTTGTCACATGATCAAAGGTCACATGATATTATTGAATTTTGTCAATAATATTATTTTTAAGAAATTTGTGTAAACTGTGACATTTATTTGAATTAGAAAATGTTTGTAACAGTGTAAAAAAGTCTTTACTGTCAGTTTTGGTCAATTTAATGCATCCTTGTTAAATAAAAGAATTAATTTCTTTTAAAAAAAAGTGTTCGATCCAACTCCTTAGCTAGCAAACAGTAGTATTTCAGTTCATTTCAATTAAAGAAGCAGTCTGGTAAAATTTTATTAAAAAGTATTAAAAATGTAGAGTACAAACTCTGGAAAATGTGTTCAGCACTTAAACTGAAAGTAACTTTTCTGTGGTAATTGGTGGTTTGCCCCATATTTGGAGTTAGGTGGTCTAATTTAAGTTTTACTGTTGAAGTAATCTGTCTGAGAAGCACCGCTGTATGTTCATTAAAGCTTACATGTGGGTGGGTGTGTGTGAGTGACTGTAAATTCAACAATAACAGTGAAACAGAAAGGCTGATAGCACAAAAATGGCAGGTTGAGTAGGAGGATCACTAACAGAAACAGATACAAAAAATTATGCACTCAGTCGAAGCAGAGACGTCATTTAGACACTAAGAGGAAATGAAGATGGGCAAAGATAAACTGACCTGCTGATATCTT
This sequence comes from Elopichthys bambusa, assembly GCA_037101425.1. NCBI lineage: Eukaryota > Metazoa > Chordata > Actinopteri > Cypriniformes > Xenocyprididae > Elopichthys > Elopichthys bambusa. The sequence goes on from CM074448.1 coordinate 2,735,094, forward strand.
TTTTCGCAGTAAATATCAACACATTTAGAGCCAATGAACGACACTTCCTTCTGAAGAGATTCTTTAATATCAGATAAAACCTATATATTTTTTTTTTATTTTTTTTTTTTTATTGACCCTTTGTGATGTGACGCGTTTTAACCAACGGTCATCAGCATCTTAAACCTTGCAAAGTTTATTATATATATATATATTTTTTTTTATTTTATTTATTATTTTTTTTTATTGACCCTTTGTGATGTGACACGTTTTAACCAACGGTCATCAGCATCTTAAACCTTGCAAAGTTTATTATATATATATATATTTTTTTTTATTTTATTTATTATTTTTTTTTATTGACCCTTTGTGATGTGACGCATTTTAACCAACGGTCATTAGCATCTTAAATCTTGCAAAGTTTATTATATATATATATATATATATATATATATATATATATATATATATATATTTTTTTTTTTTAAATTTTTTTTATTGACCCTTTGTGATGTGACGCGTTTTAACCAACGGTCATTAGCATCTTAAATCTTGCAAAGTTTATTATATATATATATATATATATATATATTTTTATTTTTTTAAATTTTTTTTATTGACCCTTTGTGATGTGACGCGTTTTAACCAACGGTCATCAGCATCTTAAATCTTGCAAAGTTTATTATATATATATATATATATATATATATATATATTTTTTTTTTTTTTTTTTAGGTATGTATATTTATAACACTATACTTAGTATTGTATTACCTTTTCATCAAATTACAAAAAAGTAGTTAACGCTGCTGTGAGGGTGTTTCTAATACAGCGGCTATGGGAGTGATGGTAAAGTTGACATCTTTCTCTCTTCTGACTGCTGTTATCAATCGCTCTCCTTTTTTTCCATCTTTTTGAAAGTTGTGAAAACACTGCTGTTAAGGTTTTTTGTGTGTGTGTGTGTTCCAATTTTTTTAATGTATTAAATAGAATAATAATAGAATTTATACTACTTGTAGACTAGTATTGAGTCTGATACGGCAAAACTGATGCCATAGTTAGAGTAGTTACAGTGTTGACAGCCATAGATATGTCGATGTGTGCAGTGCCCCAGACAGCTGATACTCGCCGGTTATGGTAAGGGGCGTTTTACACATCACCGGGTTCTAATTACAATGTGACGCGACACGCGATAAAAGCCATCTTTTCTATGTTAATCTGAGTTTTGTCCTATATATATATATATATATATATATATATATATATATATTTTTTTTTTTTTTATTGACCCTTTGTGATGTGACACGTTTTAACCAACAGTCATCAGCATCTTAAACCTTGCAAAGTTTATTATATATATATATATATATATATATAATTTTTTTTATTTATTTATTTTTTTTATTGACCCTTTGTGATGTGACGCGTTTTAACCAACGGTCATCAGCATCTTAAATCTTGCAAAGTTTATTATATATATATATATATATTTTTTTTTTTTTTTTTTTTTTTAGGTATGTATATTTATAACACTATACTTAGTATTGTATTACCTTTTCATCAAATTACAAAAAAGTAGTTAACGCTGCTGTGAGGGTGTTTCTAATACAGCGGCTATGGGAGTGATGGTAAAGTTGACATCTTTCTCTCTTCTGACTGCTGTTATCAATCGCTCTCCTTTTTTTCCATCTTTTTGAAAGTTGTGAAAACACTGCTGTTAAGGTTTTTTGTGTCTGTGTGTTCCAACTTTTTTAATGTATTAAATAGAATAATAATAGAATTTATACTACTGCCATAGAATTTTACCCAACTATGACGGCTTCTGAGAAACCTGGAAATGTGAAAAGGGTCTATTGACTTTATCATGTCTTATAGTCGCGTCGCATCTGGTTTGGACAGACAAATTGTTTGTCGCTGGAATCTTATCGCATCGCGTCTGGTTAGGACACGGTGTTCGTGGTAGACGAATCACAACAGACTGGGGCCGGCTGACCAATCAGATCAGAACACTTTTCGGAAGGCGGGTCTTAAAGAAACCGAAACTAAGTGCATTCACACTTAGTTCGATTGCCTGGACTGAACCCGAGTTTGATTGCACCCCCCTCCCCCTGCCCCCTCTGGACTGTGTTCATATTATATTATTTGGGCCCGACCTGCGGTTCGTTTGCGTCATCAAACCAGCAGCTGTTTACTCCGTTGACTAGTAACGACGGCGCAGGAGAAGGCGGCAAAGTGCATAATGTTTCTCTCCTCAATTTTATATATATTTTTTTGTTTTTGAACCGTTGGTTTTGTTTCCAAAGCTTCAGTACATAACGGCATTTGCGTCTATCTGCCGCGAATGTAGAACGCAGAAGTCGAGCAGAAATGAGATATACAGCTCTCTGCTTGCAGCTAGTCAGTCACGCTCGTCGGGCAAGTGAGTGAAACACACACACAAATTTGCGTTCATATCAGCAGTGAACCGTACCGGAGTTCACTTGAACCGTACCCCAGACCACCCTTTTTAAGCGGACTCGAGTACGGTTCGCGGGTGCGAGTTCAGAAGACAGTGTTCACATCATCCAAACGTACCGAACTCTGACGTCAAACGAACCCAGGTGCGCACCAAAAGTGCTAATGTGAAAGCACGCTAAAACAGAAGCTGCGGCCGAAATCGCGTATGGTTGAGTAGGTACTACATTTGAATTTAAATTTACTTCACAACCGTTAAAAAAAGTATGTTCTATATAGTAAGAATGCGTGTAGTATGAATGAATTCGGACATACATCCACCATGTTGTTACTGTCACGTGACCTACCAGCGTCAGTTACGTCCCTTCAACTCCATTCACAAATCCTCTCCTGTGGCCTCATGGGATAGTAAAGTGTCCATTGTATGCGCACTTCAGAATCTCGCTGGAAGTAGTAAGTCATCTGGGTACGTTTCGCCTACATTGAATGCTATGAATTCGGACATACTATTCTGTTCATAAACAGTTTTTCGCGTATTATATAATAGAGAAGTATTTCATTTCATTTTGAACATTAAATAATATATTCTAGTACACCACATAAACAAAATTATGAACCTGTAAATGAGCATAATTTCCCTTTATTAAAATATGCTCTCATGGATGTTGAAATCACAGTATGTTTAGGGTGTGTGAAGTGTTCTTGTGTTGCACCGACCTGTATAATGCTCCACCAGCTGCTGGACGGTATCAAACTGTGTCCTTGTTGTGATGTAATAACCGCCATTGTCAAGCTTCCTAATCTTATAGTGCTTGACATGATCGCCCTTCGCATCATCCCAGTCTCTGATGGACAAAGAGTATGCTCCTAAAAAGAGGTGAAAAGATGCTTTAAACACATTTACAAAGGTTTAAATACCATACTGTTTTTAAATTGGTTGTTGAGATGAATTCATTGGATATCAAACCAATTTTTAATAATGAAACTAATAAAAAGAATGAATAAATCTCTCTCTTTTTTTAGTTGCACTAAATAACTGCATTGGCATTTATGTATTGTCATGTTATTAAAATAACCTGCATTACAGAACATCCACTGTATTGAACACCATTATTATACTGGATCTCAACAGATTTTTCCAGTTTTCCCTCAGATGTTTCCTTTCTTTGTACTTTTTGAATGGCACTATAAGAGAAGTGTGAGATATAGATGAGACATAAATATCCTGCTCTACGCCGGACTCGAACCCAGGTCTGCTGGCATGCAAGTCGGGCACTCTAACAAGGAGGCTAAAATCCGCAGTTCCTCGCTAAAGCACCTCTTGAGATCAGGGGAGTGAGGTTTACACGCACAGCTCTTACTGGCATACATCCGTTACACTCACCCCGTCCTAAACTTCACTCCCATCCGGGTCACGGCACCAATGTAACCCCTCCTGTTCAAACCGCCTGCTCTAAGCGGGACTTGAACCCGGGTCTGCTGGCATGGGAGTCGGGCTCTCTAATAAGGAGGCTAACGACCGCAGCTCTTGTCAGTTCAATATTTAAAATAGAAATAGAAATCTTTTATAACATTATAAATGTCTTCACTGTCACTTTTGATCAATTTTAATGCGCCCTTGCTGAATAAAAGTATTAATAATTTTACTGACCCCAAACTTTTGAATTGTAGCGTATATGCACATTTATTTTCCTACTCGCACAGACATACTGTATTGTTAACTGTTTAATATTAGATTAATCACAATTCTACATAATATCAAAATATTACATATGTATTTTTGACAGCCTTAATTTTAAAGTGTTAGTAGCCCTTAGTGAAAATGAAATGTAAATATACAGTATGTATTGCTAAATTTAAAATAAAAGCATTTACCTTTCGTTGTCTCGCTCTCACGTATTAAGAATGTCCCTCTAGGGTTATTTTGTGCCAACAACTGTCGTTCGGCATCCTTCCGGCCCATCTTCCCAAAATACCACCTGCATTAATCCAAAAAAAATATGTTATAAAACTTGTATATAATGTCATTGTGAATACATGAAAGAGCATGTTTATGTGTAACTCACTCCTCAGCTTGTATGGAGTCCACAGGGGCCACATAATTACTGGGAATGTACCCAGACTTCCCTGTGTCCAGTGAGCGAGCCTCCCACCAGTCACCCTCGCTGTAGAGCGGCAGGGGACAGAGAAAGAGATATCAGAAAGATGAGGAGAAAGGAAATGAGATAGAACAACAGAGAAAGAGAACAACAGAGAGAGAAGCAAGAGATAAAAAAGGAAGATGGTTAGTTTTTGTGTTCTATTGTGGTCAAAAAGATCTTATTCTAACTGTTCAGCTTTAAACGTACGTGTTGTTGATAATATGGAACTTTTCTCCTTTCTGGAAACTAAGGTCATCCTCTGTACGGGCATCATAGTCATAGAGGGCTATAAAGAGCGTTACACCTCCTCCTGAACAAACACACAAACATTTGTTTTCAGTGAAATAATGCTGTTATCGTTTTAAATGACTGAACACACACTTTTACACACCTGTGATGGCAGCTGGGCGGGACGAGGGAGCAGGCATTAGGTTTGAAAAATCATTAAAGTTCGGGATCATCCCCGTCCCGGAGTTAAAAGTTGGATCGGGGATGTATCGGGAGGGATCTGATGCCTGGGTCCCATTGCCTGTGTCACACGAGTTGGGATTCGACACAGCTTTACTGGCCTTCCTCTGCTTACAGCAAGCACAGCCCATAATATTCGATATTTTTAAAGCACACAGCTCATCACCCTGGAAACAGAGTTTCTTCCCATAGAAACAAGATAAAGAGGAATTAATTTGATACAGTAGTATCTGGTAAGTCATTTGATATCTAATGCAATGACCTTTGTTTTTAAGGGGTGACTAAGTTAGGACTGCACAATTTTGATTGTGAAAATTATGATTGCGATATGATTTAAAAAGGTTTATGATTATCTATCAATATGACTATAATAATAATAATAATAATAAATAATTATTAATGATCATAATAATCATGTTATTATTAGTAGAAATAAAATTATTATATATTAAATATATATATTTATATATAATAATAATTACAATATTAAATAATATATTATTTAATTTAATAATTATTATTATTGTATATATAATTATTATTAGTAGTAGTAATACAATTATATATTATGTATAATTATTATTATATTAAATAATAATAACAATAAAAAATTACTAAATAAAAATATTAAACAAATAAAAAATTATATTGCCGTTATATTGCCCTGTAAATAATATTAGTTTATATTGAATAATAATAATAATAATAATGATTATTATTATATTAAATAATAATAATTATTATTTTGTAATTTAATAATAATAATTATTATTATGTATAATATAATTAATATAATCCATAATTATTATTATTGATAATAATCATAATTGTTTTATTATTAGTAATAAAATTATATATTATATTTATCATATTTTGTATAATAATAATAATTATATTAAATAATAATAATTTTACTAAATAAAAATATTACTATTGTAATCCGGTTATATTGCACTGTAAATAGTATTAGTTTTAAATATTTAGAATAATAATAATTTTATTTTACAGTACAACTGTACAATTACAATACTAATGTTTATGGCTTTCTTAATTCCTTTTCCATTAAACGTTAAACCATTGAGCTTTTATTTTAGTCGAAACCACAGAGAGACCTCACAGCTTCTCTTTTGTTGACAATAGCAGGTTTATAAGTGCTTCTCATTTCAAGTTTGTGAAGATGAGCGACCTAAAACGTGTGGAGCAGCATTTACTGTGAAATGAGACGCTGAAAACACTGGATGTTTGCGTCACTCGACAAAAAAAGCAGCGCATGTATTTATCTAATTAAACTGCAGCCCTTGCGATTAGATAACATTCGTGAAGCCCTAGCTTAAGTGTTCAGATTGATTTTGTGGTCTCTGTATGAAGATGTTTATGACATGAGTGTGTCCATGTTAAAAAGTTTTTCTCTGTTCCCCTCAGTGGTCAGGATGTAAATGTAATGAATGAACTGTGTAACTCAACGGGAGGTCGACATAATCAGATTTGCTTCTCACCAGATCCTCAGATCAGCTTTCCATACACACCATCATCCTGGGGAGAAAAACAGAGAGAGCAAGGTGCAAATATAAGTAACTGACAGAAAGAAAGTGAAATTACTTTTTGTGACTTAACACTTTATTTTGCTCTACTTCCTTCTTCTTTCCTGTCTAGAGAAAAGGAAGTTCTCGGTTAAAATTCCCCTTGAAAATGTACGTGTGTGCGCAATGTCCACTCTTTGACTCTATAAAGCTATGTCCTGTATTTCTATCTGACTGACCATCAGTGGATCAACAGGATGCCAGTTTTGCGAGCGTTTCCCGTCCGGCCCACTAAAGCCTCCCCCTCATTTCCTGCCGAGAGGGGAGAGGGTCCAGCTGCAGAGGGGCAACACATTCACAGCACATACCGCTCCACCCCTCGGACAATCTGTTTTCTTTCTGCCACGTGAAAATATTCCAAACTTACTCTAAGATGCACGTAAACATCCCAACAGAAGATTTCACAGTCCCCATGCTTACCAAATCAACAATCATCACAAGTTTTCTTTACAATAGGTGTGTATCATTTTGCTGGAGAAAACAATGCAGTCCACCACCCATGCTTATTGTTTCCATTTTTATCATGTCTCTTCAGGAATTTCCCATGAATATGCAAGTCTGTTGCTCCATTCACATCTTCAGCCTAACTATATGCAGAATTACAACAAATAAATTATAAGAAACAATTAAGAGCATGTCAAATAAAAACAAAGGCTTGTGCTCATATTTCTTCTTTTCTGTTATCATGTGTGATCTGATTTGTGCTGATGTAATCGTCTAGAAATGGACTGCAAAAGTTGAATTGAATTAGTTGGAAAGGCCTGAACAAATAATGTTCTGATTAAACAGCTGAACACAAAAGAGAATAGTTGTTGACACAAGTGAATAAATGCAAATAAGTATATGGAAAGCAGACTGTCTATATATTTTTCATCAGGTTTCGAGAACTGGAAATACAATGAGAACAGGCAGGGGCTGAGAAAAGAGGAAAGTCTCTGGCATTGTAATGAGTGCAGGAAAAAATGAGGGTAACAACAGTCACTTTGTACCTTGTTTACCCCTAAAAGGTTCATTAAGTACCTTAGTACCTTAAAAGGTACATATTACTACTTCAAGGTACTAATATGCTCTTTTTAGGGGTAGATAAAGCACAAAGTAGTTCTATAAGGGCATTGCATGACAAGCTGTTGTACCTCCAAAGGTACAATTTTCGCACATTTTTTTCTGGCTAGCACTAGTGATGTCCGTTTACCACAGTAGCTAGGTAAAGGTTTAAGAGAACATATAGTTGAAGTATTTCTGTCTTTGCCTCCACACCACAAACTATGCAAACAGAATGACACTTGCCTTTATCTGCCACAGGTGCATTGTAAGAGATGTGAAGATTGTGACCTGCTTTTAATGGCAGAGATAAGCAGCCACAAGAAATGCATAATTCTATAATAAGTGTGACCACAAAAAAAGAAAAAAAAAGAAAAAGCAAACTCTGGCTGCATCCGAAATCGCATCTTTCCCTATTATATAGTAGGCAAAAAACAGTATGTGACAAAATAAGTATGTCCGAATTCACAGTACTCATAAAAGAGTAGGCAGAAAGTACCCAGATGTCCTACTAAAGCGTGCATATGATGGACACTTTACTATCCCATGAGGCCACGGGAGAGGATTTGTAAATGGCAGTGAAGCGACGCAACTGTAGGTCACATGATAAGGGCAACATTACGAATGTAATACGTCCGGATTACATTCATACTACACACATTCATACTATACAGAACATACTTTTTAGCGATCGTGAAGTAATTACTTATTCAAAATAAGTACCTACTCAAGAAAGTATGCGATTTCGGACGCAGCCTTCATGCTATCAATTGGCTAGCAGATCACTTATGCAAGTCAAATCGCTTTCATTCCGACAGGAAACTAGTGCATGAACCATTCCAAGGTTTGATCATGTTAACCAAACATTTTAAACATTCCATTGGGATGCTACTAGAAACAAGCATTGGGAAACTGCTTTAAAATTTGCAATGTTTTAAAGTCCCCCTGTGGTGAAAATCAAGTTTTTAATGTTGTTTATATGTCTATGTGGTGTTTTTAATATGCTTTAAGACAAACCATTTGCAATATTGCGGGCGTATGATGTATATTACCATGTTATTAATAAAAATTAGTCAGAGAGAGAGAGTTTAAAAGCACATTTTGATTGGTTTGTATTAGTGCTGTCAAACAATTAAAAGAATTAACTAATTAATCACATTTTTCTGCGATTAGTTGCGATTAATCGCACCTAACATTGAAGTTTTTTAATTTTATATATTGTAATTATTTCCCATTTAATCTCCAAATTAGTGTAGAAACAACATAAAGACGCTTTATTTTAAATATCTGATCTAATAGGTAGAAAATATACAGAAACTGAATAAAGTTATCAAACAAAATTATAAATTAAAGGATTTGTTCACTTCTGAATTAAAATTTCCTGATAATTTACTCACCTCCATGTCATCCAAGATGTTTATGTCTTTCTTTTTTCAGTTGAAAAGAAATTATGGTTTTTGAGGAAAATTACAGGATTTTTCTCCATATAGTGGACTTCAACAGGGACCAACGGGTTAAAGGTCCAAATTGCAGTTTCAATGCAGCTTCAAGAAATAAGGGTCTTATCTAACAAAAAAATAAATAAATAAATAATATACTTTTTAACCACAAATGCACGTCTTGCTCTGCGATGCGCTACATATTACGTAATCACGTTGTAAAGATCACGCGTGATGTAGGCAGAAGTACCGATCCAGTGTTTACAAAGCAAACATGCAAAGACTAAGTCAAACACCCTTTACTAAAAAAGGTAAAACAACGATGTCAGATGATTTTGAAGTTACTTTCGCCTACATGACCTTTCTAACATAATGTGTGGCGTACCGCAGAGCAGTGCAGGAAAAGCATTTGTGGTTAAAAGGTGTATCTTTTTTTTTCTTTTCGAAAATGACTGATCGTTACACTAGATAAGACCCTTATTGCTCGTCTGGGATCATGTAGAGCCCTTTGAAGCTGCTCTGAAACTGACATTTGGACCTTCAACCCGTTGGTCCCTGTTGAAGTCCACTATATGGAGAAAAATCTTGGAATGTTTGAAGTGAACTAATCCTTTAAATATAGATTGAGAGCAGCAGGTTTATTAGGCTCACTTAAAGATCTGATGCATATGACGCAGATGCTTTGCTAATTGTTAAATATTTATAATGCGTTAAACTAAAAAAATTAATCGAATGCGTTAACACATTAATCTTGACAGCCCTAGTTTGTATATGAATAAGCCAAATAAACTATAGAGATGCACTTTTTGGTGAACACTTTTGCACTTTGTTTAGATTGGTCTACTTTCTACTGATAAAAATAACTCTTTTTGCTCTTTCAGAGATCAGGAGACCTAATGAAGTTGTAATTTATCTTTTATTTAAATATCAACGTGGTCTCTTCCAAAATGAACAAATAAAAATAGACACAAATGAGAGTATAAGAGCATAAAGCTATAAAATGTGCATTGCCACTTAGATCATTAGAAAGAATTGTTTAAATTCATATATTTAAATCTCTGACATTCAGGCTTATATTTGGTTCAGTTGCTTGCTATTATATCTTCAGAGATCTCTTTTCACATTGTACTTTTTTGCCCGAATTATGGTATGTTTGCACCATCAACCTTAGTACACTGTCAGACAAAATGTGCAAAATTGTACCTTTAGGGGTAACAACAGTCACTTTGTACCTTGTTTACCCCTAAAAGGTTCATAGTAGTACCTTAAAAGGTACATATTACTACTTCAAGGTACTAATATGCTCTTTTTAGGGGTAGATAAAGCACAAAGTAGTTCTATAAGGGCATTGCATGACAAGCTGTTGTACCTCCAAAGGTACAATTTTCGCACATTTTTTTCTGGCTAGCACTAGTGATGTCCGTTTACCACATTAGCTAGGTAAAGGTTTAAGAGAACATATAGTTGAAGTATTTCTGTCTTTGCCTCCACACCACAAACTATGCAACCAGAATGACACTTGCCTTTATCTGCCACAGGTGCATTGTAAGAGATGTGAAGATTGTGACCTGCTTTTAATGGCAGAGATAAGCAGCCACGAGAAATGCATAATTCTATAATAAGTGTGACCACAAAAAAAAAGAAAAAGAAAAAGCAAACTCTGGCTGCATCCGAAATCGCATCTTTCCCTATTATATAGTAGGCAAAAAACAGTATGTGACAAAATAAGTATGTCCGAATTCACAGTACTCATAAAAGAGTAGGCAGAAAGTACCCGGATGTCCTACTAAAGCGTGCATATGATGGACACTTTACTATCCCATGAGGCCACGGGAGAGGATTTGTAAATGGCAGTGAAGCGACGCAACTGTAGGTCACATGATAAGGGCAACATGACGAATGTAATATGTCCGGATTACATTCATACTACACAGAACATACGTTTTAGCGATCGTGAAGTAATTACTTATTCAAAATAAGTACCTACTCAAGAGAGTATGCGATTTCGGACGCAGCCTTCATGCTATCAATTGGCTAGCAGATCACTTACGCAAGTCAAATCGCTTTCATTCCGACAGGAAACTAGTGCATGAACCATTCCAAGGTTTGATCATGTTAACCAAACATTTTAAACATTCCATTGGGATGCTACTAGAAACAAGCATTGGGAAACTGCTTTAAAATTTGCAATGTTTTAAAGTCCCCCTGTGGTGAAAATCAAGTTTTTAATGTTGTTTATATGTCTATGTGGTGTTTTTAATATGCTTTAAGACAAACCATTTGCAATATTGCGGGCGTATGATGTATATTACAATGTTATGATGAACTATATGCCTTTCTCCACTGACGTTGTTCAAAGAGTATCTAAGGATGAGGATTGTTAGAAGGCAGCTGTCTGACTCTGACATGGCGAACGGGAACATGGTTTGTGTACACATTATTAGCTGTTTGATAACATAGTCAAGCAAAAGGCTAATCATATTAATTACCGTTATTCATCTGATATTGTAAAAAAGCGATGCTATTCTGCAGCGTTTACCTCAGTAAGTTGACCGAGTGGATCTCTGAGTGAGTGGAGGCGGGGCTAATTAGCATATTCATAGATCCCTGTATACTAAATGAAGCAAGGGTGTAGAGTTACATTCAAGCTATTTTAAGTTATGAAGAATTTTTTTTTTTCACAGGAAAAAAACATTTAAATATGTAATTTTGGTGATGTTTTAAAGTCCCCCTGAAATTAAAATTTAAGTTTTTTAGCTTTCAGTATGAATATGTTAGCCTTAAGGTTATGAATAAGCTGGTGTGTTCCAAAACAATGACAAAATTCGCATTTAGGAGATACAAGCATTCAAAACTTACAGTCTCTCACTTCCGCTAAAATGGATCACGGATTTTCATGACATCACCTTCTCATTAAATCTTCTGTCCAATCAAATGCGCTCTAAAATCTGAAGTCCCGCCCCCTCCTACACTATAAACAGATGCTAAAACTGCAGCTGAAATTGTCATTTGTTCACACATTTACTAGTTTCTATATGGTGAATGGCACATAGTGCACTATATAGAGGATAGGGAATGATTCAGACAGTGTAAATATGCTTTCCATTGACGTGAATGAAGTCCGTTTTCGTGTTAGTATCATGTTGATTATAGATTATGAGGAAAATTGGGTTTTACAATCTCATCGTGTCACGGTTCTGTTCAGTTAATTTCTTTTTCATGGACTTTTAGTTTGTTACCTAGTGCTAGTCACTAGTGCTTCTTTTGTCTAGTTTCCCGGCACAATCTGTCACCATGGACACTACTCCCAATCATCACAGCTGTTTGTCATATGAGTTAATTATCTGTTTATTTAGGTTCCCTGGTTTCTGTTCATTGTTGTCGGGTCTCGTCTTTGTTTGGATGTGTGTTACATTCCTCTCTTCCTGTGGATTTATTAAAGACTGCCTTATATTCTTCATCTTCGTGTTTGCGTGAGTTATACCAGCACAATCCCGGACACATCGGCTCCGGTGGAGCTGTGATCTAGGTAAAACGCTATTGGCTATTTTGAAAAAAAGGGGAAGGGCTTCTAGATATATCCCGCCCTGTCTGCGCGTTCCAAGGCACTTCAATGGGCTTTTTTTTTTTTAAATCCTAGAACACTATTTCACAAGATGTAATATAAGTCTCTGGTGTCCCCAGAATGTGTCTGAAGTTTCAGCTCAAAATACCCCATAGATTTTTTTTATTATTCCATGTTTTAACTGCCTATTTTGGGGTGGGATTAAAAATGCTGATTTGGTGTGTGTACACCTTTTAAATGCTCGTAATCCCCGCCCCCCAAACTTGCGACTGCATTTAACATTGCATAAACAATACTGAAGTTCACAATATAACTTTCAAAAAGGATCTTTACAAACTGTTTGTGATGCAACATATCAGATCACGTAAGTATGACACACTGTGGATGTTTACATTTGATTCTGAATGAGTTTGATAATGCTGCGTGGCTAAAGCTACACTGTTGGAGAGATTTATAAAGAATGCAGATGTGTTTATGAATTATACAGACTACAAGCGTTTTCGGGTTAAAAATGAAAATAACGACATGGCTCTGATCTCCGTGAATACAGTAAGAAACAATGGTAATTTTAACCACATTTAACAGTACATTAGCAACGTGCTAACGAAACATTTAGAAAGACAGATTACAAATATCACTCAATATATCATGATATCATGGCTCATGAACAGTTATTATGGATCCATCTGCCATTTTTGCTATTGTCCTTGCTTGCATGTTTCACAATACCTGCAGAACGTCTGATTCGGCTGTGCAGCTCCAGACGTTAATACTGGCTTGAACATGGGCTGGTATATGCTAAAGCTGGGGGCGTACATATTAATGATCCCCACTGTTGCGTCACAGTCTGTGTTATGTTGAGATTCGCCTGTTTTTCCGTGGTGTTTTTCCACGCACAAGATTTACATGTGAAGGAGGAAACAATGGTGTTTGAGACTCACTGTATGTCATTTCCATGTACAGAACTCTTCTTATTAAACTATGCCAAGGTAAATTCAATTTTCAATTCTAGGGCACCTTTAAACTGAACTCAGTGCTGTTTAGGAGAAACCGTTAAGATAATAAAGAGGAAGACACATCACCCTTCTCTTGCTCTCACATTGTAACTACTTTCAGTGTTTAAAAATATTCTAAACTAGAAGACACAGAGACCACACTTTTTTTTCTAAAAGAGTTTTGACACACATGCATAATGAGAGTTGGCACCACATCTAACACATAAACTGACAAAATGTAATGACGTCTTGTTGTAATGCTAGAATTGAAGAATGAGGGCCTTTAAAAACTTTTAAGACTAAATGCATGGAAAAAGATGTACAGTAACTACACAATGGAATTAATATGACGGTTTCAAACAATACGAGTCATTTCGACTTGGAAACTTGAATAATGTCAAAGCACCCAGGACTTCACACTGACAAGCTCAATGTGTTGAAATGTGTCCTCACCAACCGTAGCATTTACAGCTGTGACGATAAAAGGAAGTTGCATCTGAGGGTTTGAGGGCTTTACCTACAGCAAATGCAGAAGACCATCCAGTTTGCCAACAGAGCAAAGACCATAATCAGATCACAACCGAAACAAACCTCACACGCATGTATTCAGGTTGTGTGCCGAGTGTTGTAGCAACTTTTTCGATTTTAGATGGAGAGAAATGCTTTAAAACAGATTATATCTGTATTGGAAGTAAGATGGTGAGACGCTGTGGCCAGACAAAGATGTTCAGCAATAACGGAGGTCACTGTAAATGGTGAAATACACTGACACCTTGCAACATACTGGAACAAAGTTCAGTCAGGACACACCTTTCCTGTGAAGTTTTCAGTGGATAAGATAACTGGTGAGAGGGAAAGCACAAACACACTAATCAAAAAAGCTGAAGTGTATGTGTTACTGCTGAAGTGATACACAGTTAATCAGAAACACATTGGTTAACAGCTGATATTAGAGATTATTAATGTATTCATATCGGTAGATGTTGGATATTTCCAATGTTTTTGCATTTAGATGACTTTTTCTGTCACCAAACACGCCCATAAAGTTAATCATTACAAGCACTAATAATTTAATAACACTGTTAAATACAAACCTTTTTGCAAATTTCAAAATTAATATCCATTTTTATACTGTGCATTATAACAATGTGATGCCTAAATTCACTTTTTAGAGTTTTATTTTTTATGTATTTGGACAATATTTCAAAGCATTTTAATATTGGCCGTAAGAAAATAATTATTGGACAGAATTCTTTTATTTGACATACTTTGATATGTACTGGACTGTGTGTGAGGTTACAAATTTAACAGCGTTGTGTACGTCTTCACACTCATTCGTTTCCTCTTTTTTGAGTCTCATCTTTCTCTCTGTATTGCTTCCAAAGAAAGAAATATATATATACTAAACTAATACACTTTCAAGACTACTTGTTGCATATGAATAACACATATCATACAAAAAAAAAAAAAAAGTGACAAAATACATACAAATATATCCATTTAATACATATACAGTAGTGGCCTAAAGTGATGTTCGATCGAGAAAAAATTAACATCAGCCTTTTTCCAAATATTATTAAGCATATTGTGTAGTTGTGCTTGGAGTCAATCGTTTTATTTGTGATAAGGCAATAAAACCTGCCAAATTGTGCAGCTGTCATACAAAGAAATTATGAACACATGCAAAAACAAGAGAGAACCAATGAAATATTAATAGCTGATTATGCTGAATTCAATGTGAGCTTTTTGTTTTTCTATGCCTTTTTTTTAAAGGCATAGAAAACCTCCAGTGTTAAATGAACACTGTTAGTGTTAAATTAACATTGCCAGTGTTTATATAATCCACACCAGGTGACACTGAAAGTGTTAATTTAATACTGGATGTTTTGCTGTGTGTAGTTTGCCTTTTTTTTTTTGGCCAAATAATTTTGTCAGAGAAATAGCTTAACCATGTTTAGTGTTTTTTTCTTCCTTTATATTTAAAACATTTAAAAAATGGGAAATAATTTCCTTATATTTTGATGGTTTAATTCAGGGGTTCCCAATTCCAGTCCCTCATTTTGTATGTCTCTCTCATCTGGCCTGTTCAGTTGCGGGGTGGGTTAAATTTGACTATGTGTGTGCTGCGAAGTGTGGACTTACAGTAAAAGCATATTTCACCTTTTTAAGGGAGATTCCAGTCCGAAGCATGTGTGTTTGTATGTGGCTGGTCACGGTGTAAAGTGTGTGAGACACGACAGTTACAAGTCAATGATTATGGACTTAAATAAGATAAAAAAGACATGATACAAAAAAAATTATTTTTCATATTAAACATCAAAACATACATTTATCATTTAGTTTAGGGCTTTTGAATTTGACAGATTAGATTCAGTTAAATTTATAATTAATTAATATGTGTGTATATATATATATATATTATATAAAATAAATATTTATATGGATTTTATACACATGTATATTGCATGGTAATTTATTTACAGAAGTACATTATGGCATCAAACCTTAACTTCTCTAATGCGAAACTTGAGTTTCGTCTGTATTTGATGACACTGCAGTGTGTTGCAAATGATCACATTTTGTTAAGTGAAGTGAACTTCAACAGATATATGTGCCCAGAGAGTAGGGAGCAGCGAACACTGCGTAGGGACCCTGTCGATCGGGTCACACCCGAGTTCATGGAGCTCTCTTCTAAAGAGCCGACGATCTGAATCAGGTGTGTCGGATAAGAGAGACATACCCTGCATCCCAATGTGCATTATATCCACCCTATCCGCCCTAAATAGTATTGAATATTACTAATGTCACATGCTATTTAGGGTTGATAGTATGCACATTGAGACGCAGGCATACAAACTGTGCAGAGCATGGGAACCCCTGGTTTAACTGAACTTTTATAGGGTGATTAAAAACAAATATCCCCTCTAGACATCACTTTTGGACACTAGTGTACATAAAATTCTAAAAAGAGTCATCACTAAAATTTGTGGGATCAGGGCGAAATTTTAATTGGTGGACTACCTTTCCCCAGGCCTAATAAGTAAACTTGGGATGCGTCCGAGATCGCATACTTACCTACTATATAGTAGGCGATAACGAAGTATGTTCGAATTCACATAAAAGAGTAGGCAAAAAATACTACTTCTGAAGTGCGCATACGATGCACACTTTACTATCCCATGAGGCCACGGGAGAGGATTTGTGAATGGCAGTGAAGCGACGCTGGTAGGTCACATCATAATGTCAACATGGTAAATGTAGTACAGTACGTCCGGATTGCATTCATACTAAACACACTTATATTATATAGAACATATTTTATTCAATCAAAATAAGTACGTACTCAAGAGAGTATGTGATTTCGGACGCAGCCTATACCTTACATGATGACAGGGCTGGGACAACACAAAATGCTTTAGTTTTACCATCTTCCATTCTTTTCCTACAGCTCATTCTTTTCCCTTATCCCACACTTCTCATACTCTCAGGCACAGGAAGTTCCCTCCCCCTCCAACAGGAAGTCTTGTGTGAGTGGAACTGGAATGATAGGACACCAGGAAACAAGTTGTCACACTGCAATCCTCTCTCTCATACACACACACATTCATGAAAACACCAACTGAACAAATAAACAATGCAAAAAGACAAATTTGAGCCACTTGACAAACCTATACAGCAGACAAACGCATAAAAGAATGAGAAAGAGAGAGAGAAAGGGCGAGAGAGGGAAGACAATAGCAAAGTATGTCCTGGGAACAGAAAGTCAGGTGTCACAAACACAGCCACTTCCTTTTTCCACATGATGTCAATTTCCTCCAGAGTGAGATTCCACAAACAGGCCTTTCGTGAACAGCCGGTATTTTATTCTAGGTGCCTTTAGAAAACAAAATATGTGTATATTTCCTCTAAAAAAAACTCACTCACTTCTTTATAGTTTAAGAATGAAACCAAAAAGACATGGTTTTTCATTTTCTTTTAAGTGAATCAGTCATACAGACACGTACAGACAAAATCTAATTAATTTAGAAAACTTCTTGTCCTACGTGAAAACAACAGGTGACGCGTCGTTACTGAGCTGTTCACCCAAACGTTAAAATACATAATCAGAGATTTTGACTTGGTCACTTTTACCATTTGGCATTTTGGACAACTTTACCGGACAGTCGCACCCACTTCCTCCCATAGCGCCAGGGGAGAGTAGCCAGGAAGTGACCTTGTACAGAACAGGAAGTGATGAAGCCTATGGCCTAATCTAATCCTAGAGACATTCCATTCTGTTTTCCACTCTAACTAATCAAACCACACGATGCTTTGGTTATGAAAAGAGTTCAACCGCAAAAGCGTTCATGATGATTCCCATCTTCGGTCCAGTCTTTTCCTTTTCTGCCAAACAAGGTGCTTGATATATTCCCTGACAAAATCAACCAATGAATCAAAATGACATACAGGCACTCAATGAGAAAAGACCAAGACAAGATAAAGTTAGGCAGCAGAGCATACGATATATAGATAGATAAGCAGCACATTGGTCTAGACCTCTGAAACCACAGCAGCAATGCTCTCATTATCTTATCCTCCATCTTATTAAGTTAATTCTCACGGCTATAACAGATACAAATACATTGCTTCATGCAAACATTCAAAGATGAGTAAAGAAAGCAATGCAATTGCACAAAGAATCTTCAATGCACCTGCTGCCGAATCATCCTTTGCTCATCCAACACATGTAAAGGTTTCAGCTCTTAGTTTCACCCCCTCATGTGTCTTCTTTGCCTTTCACTTGTATACAGACAGAGCAGTCATCAGATTCTCATGGGGAACTAACAGCTTCCACCATCTAAAACTATTGCAACTCTTGAACTTTATTTACAGATCAGTTTTGCAATGTTAACCTATGAACACTAAAACACTAGAAAATACATATTATCCCCGTTGACACCCGCATCTGTGACCTGAGGATGTCACCAGACGACTTTGTTTCCCGTATGTAATCCTGCCACTAAAAATACTTTATTTCAAATCTATTTCTTATTAACAGAAGTATTTGTTAGTAAGTAAAAACGCGTAGTTGATTCCTACCTTTAAGAATCTCTAACACACTGACAGTGACAGGAGTGGATCAGGCAGAACAATGTGAATTCATATGAATGACAGACGCAAGAGTCCGTGCGGCGTTCAGCCGGCCGCGGATGCGCTCGCTCGAGTCGCGCGGTGTCCGGAAGGGCTGCCGAATTCCGCGCGCTCCCTGAGCCAAGCCAAGCGCGAGCCGACTCCGCCTCCTCTCAGCATAGAGCTCTACGTATTCAAATCATTTCCGGGAAATTATATTTGTTTGCTAAATGTTTCTCACTCTGCTGAGGCTTTGACACCTAAATAGTAGGGCGGTAAAGTGTCCTGACTCGTCTCGCATCAACAACCGCTTGTGACTGACATATAAGTCTGTTTTATGGAACTTACTAGTTGAAGTTGTCATGTTCTGAGAGGAAAAAAAATCGTTGGTAGTTAAGTGCAGCAAACATATTAATGCAATAAAATATTCAGACATTGTACTTGTGTTGTAAACAGTACTGTCAGGTACCCGCGTTTACTAACTTGTCACCGGAAAACGTTTCTTGGCCGTTACCGACGTCTAGTGTCTGTTTCGTGGTAGTGCATTTCTGTCTTAATTTAGCGAATGGGGACACAAAGTGTTATTTTCCACGATTAGAGAACAAAATATGAGCTGAAACACTTTAAAAAGCTTAACTTAAAGGGATAGTTCACCCAAAAAATGATTTATTTATTCACCTTTTTCCACAATGGGGTCCATGAAATGTTTGGTTACTCATATTCTTCAAAATATCTTCTTTTGTGTTCAGCGGAAGAAAGAAATTCAGTCACACTTTAGTTTACGGTCCAATTCTCACTATTAACCATGACTTTTGCCTCAATAAACTTCTAATTGCTGGTTATTAGTAAGGTTAAGTTTAGGTATTGGGTAGGATTAAGGGACCTATGGTCATGCAGAATAAGGCATTAAAGGATTAGTTCACTTTAAAATAAAAATTACCCCAAGCTTTATTCACCCTCAAGCCATCGGGTGTATATGACTTTCATCTTTCTGATGAACACAGTCGGAGTTATATATGAATAAATATCCTGACATGTCCAAGCTTTATAATGGCAGTGAATGGGGACCAACGAGTATGAAGCTCAAGAAAGTGTATCCATCCATCATAAATGTACTCGACACGGCTCCGGGGGGCTAATAAAGTCCTTCTGAAGCGAAGCGATGCATTTGTGTAAGAAAAATATCCATATTTAACAAGTTTAACAAGTTATAAAGTAAAAGAATATCTAGCTTCTGCCAGACCGCCTTACGTAGTCAACTTACAAAGAAACTCTCGCAGTTCAAAACGCCGTATCGACACCAGACATGACGCGCTAAAAGCTGTCTACACTGAATGCAACAAACTGGTCGTTGCAAAGCACTTGGACTATGTCAGCAATAGAACGGGGAATCAGTTAACTGATTTTTACTGATACTGTTGTCGCATCGCGCCACATCCAGTGTAGACAATATCACTGATTATAATGGGTTCTACTGTCTTATGATTACGTCCTACAGCTTCCATATTCAACTTCGACGTCAGTTGTTTTTTTTTATAAAGTTACTTTATAAAGCCCGGAACACACCAAGCCGGTGCCGACGAACTAGTGGCAACAAAAGCAGACTACGGGGTTGGCTCACATCGGCAGCGTCTGGGTCCAAAGTTGCCCTGACACACCAAACCGACGCTTGTCACCCAACAGCCAAGTAGCACGTCCATTCTGTGCCTGCGTAATAAGAAATGCTTTTCTGTACCAGCAGGTGGCAGTAGCTGAACAGCCAATCAGAATGATCAGATAACCTGACTGACTGACGAGCTGTTGAATCGGCCGAAAAAAAGCAGACAAGGACCAACTTAAGCTGACGGTGTGGAACACACTGAGAAAACTTAAGTCGGCTGACGAACAAAAACTGGCCAACGGCTGACCGTCGACTTGGTGTGTTCCGGCTGTAACTTGTCAAATATAGATATTTTTCTTACACAAACGCATCGCTTTGATTCAGAAGGCCTTTATTAACCCCCTGGAGCCGTGTGGTGTATGTTTATGATGGATGGATGCACTTTCTTGAGCTTCATACTCGCTGGTCCCCATTCACTGCCATTATAAAGCTCGGAATCGTCAGGATATTTATTCATATTTATAACTCATATTGTGTTCATCAGAAAGAAGAAAGGCA
Source organism: Elopichthys bambusa (assembly GCA_037101425.1). Taxonomy (NCBI): domain Eukaryota; kingdom Metazoa; phylum Chordata; class Actinopteri; order Cypriniformes; family Xenocyprididae; genus Elopichthys; species Elopichthys bambusa. The sequence continues at coordinate 2,756,023 of CM074448.1, forward strand.
TATACACCTAGGATGGCTTGAGGGTGAGTAAAGCTTGGGATAATTTTCATTTTAAAGTGAACTAATGCTTTAACATGTGCTTTATAAGAACTAATAAAGAGCCAATATCCTAGTAATATGCAACTAGTTAATAGCAAGAACTGGACCCAAACTAAAGTGTTACCAGAAACTTTGGAACAACTTGAGGGTAAATAATACATTTTCATTTTTGGGTGAACTATCCCTTTAAGAAAATTAGATGAGTTTTTTTTTTTTTTATTATTATTATTATTAATTAATGTTCTTTTTTCCAACTTGATCAAATGTCTTAGTTTAAAAGTGCCATTATAAAGCATTGAATAAAGATGTATACAATTAAAATTCAAAATAAAAAATAGTTTACAATAAGATTATGTTAATTTTATGTTAGATAATAGTTTATAAAGCATATTTATAGGCTCTCATAAAAACTAAAAAAAAATAAATAAATAATGGGAAATATGGCAAAAAAGTGAAATTTGCCTTATGCACATCATATAAAAGCACATTAATCAAAACAGGAATGTCATAGTAAAATATTTTATTACACATAAAAATACAGAGATAACACCAACAAACAAAGTGTGCTTTTTTTCATCCAGTTTTGCTCACTTTAAATCAGCTCTCAATCTGAGAGAGGAATAGGCAGTTCTTAGTGTCAATCTTACATAAATATTCATCAAAACGCACACACAAAGAATACTGCAGCAGGGCAAAGACACATTCACAGTATAAGGAAAAAGACCACAACGAGGCAATTTACTCATAGGACATGTGCAAAATTCGCTGCCTCCTAAATCCAATCATGTTCCAGTAGCAGATGATCAAGCAGCCCATAGAAGCCAAAAATATTGCAAAGAAGAGAGAAAATTACACAAAAAACTCTTGAGCCTTTGTGCTTTAAAGTGTGATTGTGTGCAATTTGTGTGCCAACACACTCTACAATCAGAGCATATTAGTGTCATATTAGAGCATACAGGTCATCCCTTGTTTTAATGCTCTTTGGAAAAGCTTGTGCGCATTAGGTCATGTAGCGTGTAATTGCTCTGAGAGCATAAAGTAAAGCTGCCTGCAGTCGCGCCTCCATCAGTAACAGGTTCACATGGACCTGCATAAAGAGATCAACACAAATTACACACTTAGGTAATGTACATGCATTTGTACTACCCTCAACTGATAAACCCACGTGTGAAGTTCAAGAGAAAAAGACACTCTTATCATTATGAAACTCATACAACATAATTAACAAAACAAGCCACCAGCCACAATAAAAACTTGATGGCTACCTGATTTTATTTTTGAAAGGAGTTTTAAAACATCAAAAAAAAAAAAAAAAAAAAAAAAAGTTTATTCCTGAAGACAACCACTAGAGGCCACTAACATATTGCACCAATTAAATCAACTACAGTATTCAGAAAAATGACAAGAGCAAGCAAGCATATTAATTTAATTGCTTAAGCAAATGAAACTTTTATGAACACGCTTGTTGACACTACCATCAACAAGAAGCCTCACACATCTTGTACCTTTTCTGAGTGTCGAAACTGCCTCCAAAAAGAGAAGTACATTCTTGGTGTGGTTTTCTCTGGGTGACAAGCCACCGTCTTGACATACACTTTTAAACTGCGCTCCAACAGCTGGTTGACCTTCCCGTAATTGTAATCATCATACCTGTGTATGCAAACATTGACATGCAGGTGCACACATTCACATTAGAGCAATTTTACAACTTTAACAACCAAAATTATTGCATTTCATGGCTACCTTTTTCCTGATAATGTGCAGTCCTTATATATGATTATGGCAAGGACTACTTTTCCTTCTTATATAGATGTAACCCTAACTCAGTTTTTGTCATTTCATGGCTATGATGTGTGCATGACTGACCTGATGCCGTAGATACAGTGGATGTAATTCCAGATGGCTTTGCGGAGTGTGGAGGTGTCCACGTGCGAGTGCATGGCCATGGTGTTATACGTGAGCGCACACACCACCTGAAATTTCTCATCCAGAAGCTGTGCCATCTCCCCATACAGCCTGTTCATCAGAGAGAAGCCGTGATCTTCCCACGAATAGTCCTGCAAGCACAAAAACATACACAGAGATCAACAATGTAACCAGCGTTGTTATTGTTAACTAAAACAAAAACTATTCAACTGAAATAAACAAGTTTAAGTACTAAAATTACTAACACTGAAATAAAAATAAATTAAAGCTAAATTATAGAAATATTTTAAAACAAAAAACATAATGGAAAAAGGCAAAAGCACAAAGTTACTTAAACTGAAAATATAAATATAAAACTGAAATAATAAATTAATAATAAAAAAAAGGCAAAAGCACATAAACTTACTAAAACTTAAACTGAAATTATAAACCTAGAACTGAATATTTTTATTTTTTTAAATATTTTTAAAACAAACAAAAATAGAAAAAAGGCAAAAGTACAACAAAATTACTAACATTAAACTGAAAATATAAACCTAAAACTGAAATAAAAATAAATTAAAGCCTAATAGATTTTTTTTAAAACAAACAAAAAGTAACAAAAGGCAAAAACACATAAAGGTACTAAAATTAAACTGAAAATATAAACCTAGAACTGAAAAAATAACAAATTAATAATAAAAAAGGCAAAATCACAAAAAGTTACTAAAACTAAACTGAAAATATGAACCTAAAACTGAAATAAAAATAAATTTAAGCTAAATTATAGAAATATTTTAAAAGTAACAAGAAAGGCAAAAGCAAAGTTACTAAAACTTAAACTAAAAATAAACTGAAAATATAAACCTAAAACTGAAATACTAAATTAAAGTAAACAGACTACTACAAAGGCAAAAGCACATAACAAAATGACTAAATTTAAACTAAGAAAACATAAAAATAAAAGATATTTAAAATATAAATACTAAAATAACATATACTTCAGTAAAAAAGTGCCTTCTGTTCATCATTCTTTTAAGCAGATCTTTGATATTGTGTATGAGAATAAATATATATGAGTACCAAACCTGAGCTCTCATGGTTGGAGGGGCCTGCACTCCTCTAGGACTAAAATCCTGGTAAGTAAAATCTGCCTCTGCGACAAACCGCGAGACACAATCAGGAAGAACAGAGTGCTGTACTGAAAAACACAGATCACAGAGTGTTAAGAAAGAGGAAGCACAAGAAGATGGAGAGGAAACATGGTGCAAACTTTTATTTTGCTTAGTGCCTGTTATATTTAATGTGATTCATGGGATGCACTGTAATTATTCACCTTCTCATGTGGATGATCATGCGCATAAGCTACAAAAGAAGACTATTTTGACCAAACAGAAGTGTATTGAATTATCCGTATGTATGTTCATACCATCAGCAGGTTCCAGCAAACTCTCTGTCCTTTCTCTTTCAAATCGAGTAACCATCTCTTCCTGAGTGAACTCTTCACCTAGCTGCTGAACCATCATCATCTTCTCCATCAACAGCTTAACCTCGTTCACAGCCTCAGACCACTGCGCACACACATATACACATTTACCTGAAAACTAAATCTTTAACTTGAGATACGTCAGTCATGATTTCAATACCTCTTGCTGATTTCTGGCCTTGTCTCGAGCAGAACAACAGGACTCTGTGGGCGAATGCGTTTGGAGCGACGGATCTCCTGACTGCTCAGGCTCTGGGAGAATGCCACAACCCCAAACAAACGAGGCCAGGGAGTGGGCATGGCTCATCAAAACAACCGCCTGAATTAGTTCTGCCAGGGACCATCGAGCCTCTGCACCAGGACACACTAACTCCTGTGAATATAGAAGAGGTTTATAAAAATAATGACTATAATTGTGGCCAAAAGTGATGTCCGGAGAGCATGTTTTTAGTTTTTAATGACCCTACAAGTTCAATGAAACCATCAAAATATTAGGATAATTGCTAAAGTCACATTATTTCTGTATTCTCATCGCTTCATAACATTGAGGTTGAACCACTGTAGTCACATCAACTGTTTTAAATATTATTTTTGTAGCTTTCTGGGCATTTGAAAGTGGCAATGCAGGCCTCACTGAGCCATCAGATTTCATCAAAAAATAATTTGTGTTCCGAAGATGAACGAACGTCTTACAGGTGTGGAATGACATGAGGGTGAGTAATTAATGACAGAATTTTCATTTTTGGGTGAACTAACCCTTTAACATGACGACACAAGCTAGTCGATGAGTTGAATCAACTCCACAGCAACTACATAAATTTATCCACTAACCATTCAGAAACACTGTTACTGACAATCCTCATTTTGGCTGCGTGAGATGCTCCAGCTTTGTTGTTGTTGAGCAACCGAAGCATGAGCTGTTAAAGCAGCAGCTCATTTGCATTTAAAGGGACACACAAAAACGCCGTGTTTTTACTCACACCCAAATAGGGGCAAATTTGACGAACTATAATAAATGATCTTCACAGACACATTCTAATGAAATAAAATGATTAACTAAGAATTTTATTAACACATCTCCCATTTTCCTTCCTCAATGTCTTGAATTTCAAAGTAGCATCCCCAACACTGATGATCTCTGTGTTTTACCTGTATATGTTCCTGGGTGATGATCCAGGGTCTGTGTGCGAGCAGTTTGTTGAGCGTCTGCAGGTGCTGTATTTTAGGTGGTGCACAGTCAAGACCTCTAAGCCAGGACTCGTCTCCACCAGCCAGCAGAAAAGCAGAGCTGTGGTGCTGCACTAAATACGAGCACTGGTGACGTGCAGACGCCTTCAAAAACAGAGAAAAATACTGTTCTGTCATGACAACTCTCGGAGTGTTCAGCATGCTAATGGATATGACAATTTGACAATGGATATAGCAGACTGAGTTAAAGATTGAGATGACAGAACTTTGTATTTGTGTATATTATAAACACATTCTCAATTGTGCATGTTTAAAACTTTTGAAAAGGCACCAAACGAAAATATAAACCTCTTCCCTCACCAAGATGATTATAAAATGTCTCCATGACAAAGGCAGAGGGCCATCCAGCTGGAGCAAAGCATGCTGGGTGCGCAGGAAACAGGTTAAGTAGGTGGGATGCAGCCCCATCGCCATGATGATATGATCGGCACGTCCTTCTGACAACAGAGGCTCTGACATCACTTCCTGTGTGGCCCCTTCCTCCAGAATCTGACAGATATTCAGTGAACAGTAAACACTGACAACAATACTACATCTATCATTTAAAGGGGCGGTCACATTTACTGTCGCTCAGAGAAATTTCACGTGCAAAATACAGGAACCACCTGTGCAATCAGGAGTTTTGCCGGAGGGCAAAAAAATTCCCCATGAAAATTTTGCTCATGTTCAAGTTGGTCATTCAAATTCGTCACACAGACTAACAGAAAGCTGCTTGGTTTCAAAGTGACTTCGGTGTGAGCAGTGTTTCATAAATCGCTACACTACGGACAAATATTTTAGGTCAAAGCTCCTTTGTTCCCCGAGGTTAATATTTATTTCAATAATTTAGCAACACATTTGCATGTTCACAGTTCTCTCATGTCAGACACATGATATGCAGGAAAACAAATAATTATATATATATATATATATATTAGTGTTTGATTGTTATTTTGATTCTAATTTCAATTTTTTATGATTTAATTAATTATTAGCTTTTCATAAACCCAAAAAACCTCCACAATTCCCCTCACACAACCCGTATTAGAAAACCTTGACCTAAAGAAACAGTCAAACAGATCAGAATTTGTTGGACTAATACCATAAACACAAAAACAAGGATGTTAAAAAACAACAACACACACCTCTTCAATTGGGATAAAGGCACTGGGCCCAGAGGGCAACGCCTGGGGTACGTCAACTCCTGCTTCCTCCTGAGAAAAAGAAAGAGAGACAATAGAGATGTAGAAAATATAAAGGCTCTTTGTTGTCTAGTTAAAACGTTTTGAGAAAATATAAGCCTTCTTTTATCAGAGAGATATTAATGTGCATTATCATACAACTGGCACCAAGCTGTCATTACATTTTATGCTGATAACTGCTTACTAACGAATAAATGGTTGAGACTGCGAGTCATTTGAGCAAATCGGTTCGTTCGAACAGCTAATTTAAAGAACATATTTTAAAACGATTCAGTGGTTCTTTGTGTCATCGTGCGGTTAATTAAAATCAACTCGGTTTCTTATTGACTAAACTGTCATACACATACAGTCTTAAACATATTTCACATAAGTTTTATTAAACATGTCTTATATTAAACTTTCTTTTTGCCTCATATCAGTCAAACGGGCGACACACCCCCAAATTATCTTAGTATCAATTCATCGGTTGTCAGGGTCATTACGAGTCAGACATGTTCAAAGGAAACGGTTCTGGGTTTAATGAGTCAGTGAGTCGTTGACAGACACGAAACCGACTGGACCGATTCATAAATAAATTATTTGGACCGGTTCGGTGAACAGGTTTAACAGAATTCACTCAAACGAACAACTAAAAGATTCACAAAATAGACATCTCTAGTTCACATGGACCAATAACAAGACTTTAACGAATACTGCAACTGATATTTCAGACAGATCGACTACAAACTTTATAAGTGGGCCGTATAAAGCAGACAGGACTAGACGCTGACACAGACAGAAGAGTGACTCGGTCAGACCGGCTAAATGAGCTCACCTTCATTGGAGGAATGTAGGTGTTCAGAAGTCACAGGTTTATCAGAATAATGAGGATGAAGAGTCTCGGAGGATTTTGCTCTATGGCTTCATTGCGCCTGTAAGAGTCTAGTTTGTGGAAAGCAGGAAACAGCACCGAGAGGAGGCGTGGCGTACGTGAACACACAGCGCCGGACTCTTGCATCACCTCTCCGGCGCAGCATGACGCAACCCGCCGGTAACGGAGATCAGAGCTACCGTCTTCAGCTGTAACAGGCGGGTAGTGTTAGGTAAAAGTGTAAAGCTGTAAAAGTCTTGAGTTCACAATTGATTAAATGAAAGGGGATGTATGGAAATGTCTTTTCCCCTAAATTCATTTAAGAAAGAGTAGTGTTTTTTCCTCAGTAACAGATTAGATCTGCTCCAAAGAAGAATTTATTTGACAGGTAGGTTTGGACAGGTAAAATAATAAACTGGTCCAAGCTGGTAGACCATCTTGGACAAGCAACAAACCACGTGTAAGCTTGACAAGTCAGCTTAAAGGCACAATATGTAATTTTTCGCCGCTAGATATCGCCTGTTCAAAACAAAGTCGTAGCTTGATGACGCTTGAGCGCAGCATCATGGGAGATGTCTTCACCTCACATCCAGGGAAAAATAATCTGACAGGACTCAGGCAGAAATCTTGTTCATGGATATTATTAATGTTTCTGTAGTATGGAGCAGAGCCGAGTGATGTTGGAGCTGAACGAAGCCGCTGAAGTGATTGCTAATGAGAGATGAGCGCGACACGCGTCTCGAGAGCAACGGAGCTTTTATTATGCCACAGTCGCCGCTTCTGCTTCTTCTTGTCAAGTGTATGTGGGGTAACGCAGCGCTGTTTATCATTTTAGATACATTTGAATGTGTTGAAAATGATGTTATAACATTCATTCGCCGGCTGCTATGAGACACTTGTTGCACACTGCAGTAAGCTAGATCGATATTAGAATATCATATTAATATAATCAAGAAAACAAGATTCAAACAATAAGAGTTACTGTGTGGAGCTATATAAAAATGATTAGCTTTCTGTCTATAAATGCATCCAAACAGTTGTTCCCTTGTCTAATAAAATATATTAAAACATCTTTGGTGTTTCCATGGTTTATAAAACGAGGGTAACACGGGTATGATGTCATTGATAGGCGACGTACAGACATGGTCTGTGTTCTGGTTAAAATTGCTTATTTCTCTGGGTTTAAACATTCTTAGAAACATCTGGGATAATGTAAGTACACAAGTCAACAGAATAACATTGTTCTAGTGGTTTTTGGACATTTTAATCCAAAAATATTACATATTGTGCCTTTAAAGTCATCTTGAAATGAAAATCTAAACACATCTTAATGATCTTATTGTGAACAGCAGTGGCCGGTTGCTTTAACTGCTTAGACTAGTTTTAAAAGTTAGTCATTTTTAATTTTTTCATCAAGACTGCTCCTAACTTTTTGCATAAAATGGTAGATTGGTCTAATTGGAATGAGAAAAGTAAGAATGACTAGCCCTCAGTTAACTGCTAGTTAGTCAAACTAGTTCTTAAAGGGATAGTTCATCCAAAAATGAAAATTCTGTCATTTACTCACCCTCAAGTTGTTCAAAACCTGTATGAATTTCTTTTGCTGAACACAAAAGAAGATATTTTGAAAAATATGGCATTGACTTCCATAGTATAGAGGAAAAAAAAAAATGGAAATCAATGGGGCCCATTAACTGTTTAGTTACTGACATTCTTCAAAATATCTTCTTTTGTGTTCAGCAGAAGAAAGAAATTGACACAGGTTTGGAACAACTTGAGGGTGAGTAAATGACAGAATTTTCATTTTTGGATGAACTATCCCTTTAACAGTAGCAAGTTCAAGCCACTGGCCCCCAGTTCATCCATGTATGTTACTTTTTTTTACAACAATTTTTCATAACTCGGCCTTCTGGTGAAGCTAATGGTGACTTATGCTGGACTTCTCCAGTAATCTAGTCCACTTAAACCCCTCTCATCCACAATCAACTGCAAGCTTTAATTCAAATGCATCCAGTCAACAACTGATAATCGATAATCTGCTTCACAATACGGGAGAAAATATCTGTCGATACTTCTGTTTCATTGTGACTGCAATGTGACTGTTTCAAGTGGACTGCATCCAAAATCACATAGTAGGTGAAAAACAAAATGTTTGTTTGAATCCACCATATTCATAAAACAGTAGGCAAAAAGTGCACAGATGACTACTTCCACTAAGATTCTGAAGTGCACAATGGACACTTTATGAATTTATGAATGGCAGTGACGCAAATAAATCTGGTAGGTCACATGACAATGACAACATGGTGAATGTAGTATGTCCGAATTACATTCATACTACACACATTCATTAAATACTGTGTTGTACCCAACATTAAAATTGGCTTCTGCAGAAAAGCAGATAATGAAAGCTTTGTAGTTAGTGAGAGAACGTCTCATTCACTTAATCTGCAAACCTTTCATTACCGCTGATGTTATAAACCACAGCTGCTATACATGCTTGCACTTTACATCCCTCTGTACCCGGGACTCCTAATAATTACACTGAATATTTTCTCTTATGTAACCTTGGATTCAAGTGAAATCAAGCCTAACGCAGCTATTCGACACGTACAAAAACAAGGACACAACAAACAAAGACACAGACACAAAATGGGATTTTATTGAATCATCACAAGCAGCATGTTTAGCACTTGCTGAGTCAGTGAATGTTTGCCCGTGAGTTACGTGTATGTGTGTGTGTGTGTTGTGTCTGCGTATGTGTGTGCTTCGTGGAGTGTTTTATTTGAGAAAATAATCAAGCATTCACACATTTATTTCAAGTCAAAACTTATATTAAATTACCATTATATATATACTCCTTATAAAATAATACTTTCGGGGCAGAATCTAAAAGAATGTGTTTGAGAAAGGTAGAATGAAGGAACAGCAAAGACAGAATGAAGCTGGATTTAATAGTCGCACCACCTCCCCACAGGGAAGACTTTATTGTCCTTGTTGTATGTGAAGATCTTCTTAGATTTTTTACTCAGGCATACAGAGTTTTGTTGGGGGGGACGGTTGTTTGAAAACTGACACCTTCCGCTTTTATGGTGACCATAATTCAGAGCAGGCGTGGTCATGTAAACCATGTTCACCATGACAATCAGTGCATCATCCCCATGGACAATAGTGATGAAGGCAGAGTAGCAGAAAGAAATAGAGTGGATCTTAAGCATTAGGGTCAGAGGTCACAGGAGGCTTTTTTTTACAAGAAAAGAAAGGGATGGTAGTGTAAGAATTAGAGGTTGGCTCCTTCTCAAACAATCTTGTTCTCTAGAGCAGCGATCCTTTTCGTCACAGCGTCCAGTAATGCTTTTGTCAAGGAAATGATGCAATATCCTAACCAGCTCTACACATTTCTGGTGCTTTATACATACTTGCATACATTTCATTTAGAGATGCAATACTAAAATTCTGGTCATTACCGATAAGCTGATTCATTTTTTTTTCTGATAACCAGTAAATGATCGATATATATTTTGATTTACTTATATATTTTTATATTTATGTACAGAACTTATGACATTTTTAATACAATATATTATAAATAATATACTATTTTGTCTAAACAATTCAAAAATCAATTGTTTAAAAGTGAATTTAGGTATCACATTATTATGAACGGTATGAAAAATGGATATTCATTCACTAAAGATTACATTTAACAGTGTTATTAAATTATTGTTTGAAATATTTTTTATTTAATTTTTTATTATGTTTTATATTTGTATTACATATTTTATATTTAAAAAGTATTATTTTAAAAAAAATATATTGTTTTACAGAAGAAGTTTTGAGACAATATGATGACAAAAATAATCAAAAAGTAAAAAAAATAGGTGAAAATGAGCATGCATAATTCAATTTTTTTAATATCGAAAATATATATCCAGTAAACCCAATAAAATTTACTATTTCGTTCCCTCGATTTGCTAAATCGTGCACACGATTTACTATTTCGTTCTCTCGATTTGCTAACTTGTGCGAACGATTTTCTATTTCGTTCCCACTATTTGCTAAATTATTCACACGGTTTACTATTTCGCTCACTCGATTTGCTAAATCGTGCACGCGATTTACTATTTACTATTTCATTCCCACTATTTGCTAACTTGTGCAAACGATTTACTATTTCATTCCCAGTATTTGCTAAATTATTCACACAATTTACTGTTTCGCTCCCTAAATTTGATGAATCATGCGTGCGATTTACTATTTCGCTCACTCGATTTGCTAAATCGTGCACACGATTTACTATTTCGTTCCCTCGATTTGCTAAATCATGCGCAATTTACTATTTCGTTCCCTCGATTCGCTAAATCGTGCACGCGATTTACTATTTCATTCCCACTATTTGCTAACTTGTGCAAACGATTTACTATTTCATTCCCAGTATTTGCTAAATTATTCACACAATTTACTGTTTCGCTCCCTCGATTTGCTGAATCATGCGTGCGATTTACTATTTCGCTCACTCGATTTGCTAAATCGTGCATACGATTTACTATTTCGTTCCCTCGATTTGCTAAATCGTGCATACGATTTACTATTTCGCTCACTCGATTTGCTAAATCGTGCATACGATTTACTATTTCATTCCCTCGATTTGCTAAATCATGCGCGGTTTATTATTTCGTTCTCTCTATTTGCTAAGTCGTGCGCGCAATTTATTTAGTTTCCACGATTTTCTAAATCGTGCGCGTGATTTACTATTTCGCTCACTCGATTTGCTTAAACGTGCACACGATTTACTATTTCGTTCCCTCGATTTGCTAAATCGTGCGCGGTTTATTATTTCGTTCTCTCTATTTGCTAAGTCGTGCGCGCAATTTATTTAGTTTCCACGATTTTCTAAATCGTGCGCGTGATTTACTATTTCGCTCACTCGATTTGCTTAAACGTGCACACGATTTACTATTTCGTTCCCTCGATTTGCTAAATCGTGCGCGCAATTTATTTCGTTCCCACGATTTGTTAAATTATTCACACAATTTACTATTTCGTTCCCTCGATTTGCTAAATTGTGCGCACGATTTACTATTTCATTCCCTCGCTTTGCTAAATTGTGCGCACGATTTAGCTTACTATTTTTTTCCTGCATGTCGTGTGAGGCTCCGTACAACTAATATATAGAACAGCATTTAGAAGCAAGCGGATATTGAAAATTGTGCATAATAGGAATTTGTGTAGTGTATATTTTTAGCATGGCAGATGTGGAATTGAGCTCTGAACTTGAACACTCTGTTTAGGAAAGGATATATTTCTTTGTTAATGCCTGTAGTGCCTCCTCCACCTTTTTCTGGAACTTGACAATGGAATTACATTCACAGGGATCTTCCTCTGTAAGAAACAGCACAGCAAAAAACAAATTCAGTTGATGAAATGCTAGTTTCAAAGCTATTTTTTTTTTTTTTTTTTTTTTGTGGTTTTATTTACCTTGACAAACATTGATTTGCAGCTTCTTGGCAATTTGGTTCATGGTTTTGAAGTCAGCTGTGTAGAAGTAATGGTCATTGACAGGTTCAGATGCAATCTCTCTCAGCTCGTCCTCAACAGCATTACCAACGCCCACAGCATACATCTTAAAGCCTAAAGCACACACAGTGCGCTGTAAAAACACTCATAGACTTTGCATTGCATATTTGTGTGTATGTGTGTGTGCTTATTTTTCCCCTAACCGCTCTCCTTGGCCTTCTTGGCGGCGTCTCCAATGTAGTCTTGTGACCTGCCATCAGTAAAGACAATACCGACCTTTGCCACTCCAGGTCTGGCGCCCTGGTTAGGAGTGAAGCTGTTGTCCACCATGAAATTGATGGCCTGGCCAGTCATGGTTCCCCTCTCCATATAGTCCATCTTTTTTACAGCATCTTTCAGGGCCTTTTTGTTGTTGTAGCGTCCCAGAGGGAACTCCTGCTTCACAGAGCTAGAATACTGCACCAGTCCCACATGGGCGTTGGTTTCTGACACGTCCAGTTTGTCGATGATCAGGTTGATCCATTTCTTGACCAGCTCGAAGTTCTCTGGTCTCACACTCTTGGACCCGTCGATCAAGAAGACCACATCTGTGGCTGCGTTACTGCAAGCTGAGATAAGAGAGATAAAGTGTTTGTTGAATGGGGTTTCCAAACTGGGGTCCAGGGACCCACAGGGGGCCGCAAGAGGGTCCACCAATTTTTACTAAATTAATTTAGGACTCTCAAAGTTAATATGTAACCTTAAGATATTATATTTATTATTATTACTGATCATTTTAGATCAATTTAATTAAGTGATTATTCTATTGATGGCCCTAGATTTCAGCAGTAATTTCAGCAGTTATTCATCTTTAAAGCAGAGGTTACCCAAACTTACCCAACATTCACACATACTCACCGCTGCATGATCGGCTGTCGTTCATGAGTGTATGGCCCTCTCTGCAGGCGCACTTGAAAGATCCGGGTGTGCTGATGCAAATGTGCTCACAGTCATGATCGCCTGTCGCACATAGGTCCGACACAACCTCTACCATGAATGTAACACACACACACCGGGTGGGGGAAGGAAGGGTTAGCAAGGAGAGAATAACTCTATGTGAAAGTGGAAAATGAATGTGTTTTAACAATCCGCTGCACTCAAAACGAACAGCAAATCTTTAAAACACACAGAAATATGTCAGAGACCCAGGCACTTGAGGACAGCAGAAAATAAAAGTTTTGGCATTTCTCTCAATGTTGTTTGTCTCAGGTGGCTGTTGCTCTGATGCAGACTATCTACCGCATTGGTTCTCAACCTTTTAAAGTTTGAAATTGTCCAATTGGAAAATTCTCAAATGTCACATACAGTGCAAAAAATGGTGTCTTGTTTTCCATTACAAATATCTAAAAATTCTTAAATCGAGATACATTTACTTGAGAAGCAAAATGACTTAAAGTCCCCCTGTAGTCAATAATTTTATCCCTTAAACTCATCTTTGATCACTAAAATTACATATTTAAAAAATGTGAATATGCAAATTAGCCCCGCCTCCACTCGCTCACGGCAGCTCAGAGATCCACTTGGTCAACTTACTGAGGTAAACGCTACACAATGGTATCGCTCTTTACAGCATCGGACACAAAACGGTAATTAATATGATTAGCCTTTTGCTTTACAGCTAATAATTTGTTCTCGTCGCTTCATAGCATTAAGGTTGAACCACTGTAGTCACGTGGACTATTTTAACGATGTCTTTACTACTTCTCTTCAAAGTGTTATTGCGGTCTATGGACGAGTCATATACCTCTTGGATTTCATCAAAAATATCTTAATTTGTGTTCCGAAGATGAACAAAGGTCTTTCAGATGTGGAACGAAGGTCTTACAGATGTGGAACGACATGAGGGTGAGTGATTAATGACAGAAATTTTCATTTTTGGGTGAACTAACCCTTTAATATCTTATGTCATCTTGCCTCTCAAGTAAATATATCTTGATTTAAGAATGAAAAACAAGACAAAAATACTATTATTTTCCAGTGTATAGCCAAGCTGAGAACCACTGCACTGCAGCGACTACAATCACATCAGCGATTATACACATGCTTTTACTTCCTCCCCCGGAGAACCGAGTGCAGTGGAGCATCAAGCACAGGGTGGAGATCTACGTCTGGAGGTGAGATTAATGATAACATGCCCTATCATGCCCTCGTATATACACCTTTAATATCGCTGGCCATGGTGAGAACAGTCCCGAGACCTCTACTCCCTTCCCCTTTGTCCTCTCACTTACCACAGAAGGCCTCCTGGAACTTCTTGGTGAGCTTCTCAATGAGGCTGTAGCTCTCCACGTAGTCCACATGATCCTCCAGAGGCTCGCTGGCCATTTGCCTGAGCGTGGTCATGTCCACGCGGCCCACTCCGATGGCGAATATCTCAATGCCAGCCTCACGCGCTCTTGCTGCATTGTCACGGATGTTGTCCTGTGGTCTGCCGTCAGTCACAATAATTGCCACCTGCAAATGTTTATTAATGTTATTTTTTAATAAAAAGACCTAAAACTGGAGATATTCTTACATAATAGTAGATTCAGATGTTTGCCTGGGCCTAATTTATCCATTGCGGATTACGTAACGCAAGATGCATGTTGCCAAATAAGAGGCTTAATGCTGTTAATTATGCCAATATGGGGGTTTTATGAGATTGCAACACGTTTTACAGTGATGCCATGCATAGAAGAACCATTTTTGGTTCTCCAAAGAACCTATAGGGGACTTTCACACTTGGCTTGATTGCTTGGTCCAAATCAGAGTTTGATGGTCTGTTCATATTAGCTGTGTCCCAATTCAGAGGCTGCATCCTTCGAAGGCCGTTTTTTAAGGCCGAAAGTGTCAAAGGCCCTGTTTACACCTGGTATTAAGATGGGTTTTGGTAGACTGGATCACAAGTGGACAACGCTAAATACAGGTGTAAATGGGGTGTTAAACGTTTTGAGCTTGTCCACTTTCGACCACTTCCAGAGGTAGTCAAAAACACATTCGACCGGAGTCTAAATGCTCATGTGGTCGAATGCGTTCGAACAGCCACAAAAGACCATTTTCCGTCATCATCGGTTACTCATATGTAAATTGCGCAAGCTTATTTTGTCCATTAGATTGAAAGATCTGAAAAAGCCTATACATTTACCCGCCCATAGACCCTTTCCCTCGAAGAAATCAGGACAGAAGTGTTTGAAAGTGGACAAAAGAGATGGATTTAAACACCAGGTGTAAAGGGGAATGTCTCCCTCGTCTACTTGTGATTCAATCGACCAATATTTCGTTCCTTCTTAATACTTAATACCAGGTGGAAACAGGGCCACAGTGGAGTGACAATGGCTGTCCCAATTCAAAGGCAACATCTTTCATTTCCTCTGCCACAAAGGATATGAGTGGAGTTCACAGCCTAGCCTAGCCCAAGATTCATTGCGTGCCAGTGACAACTGGATTTTTTTATTTTTTTTTGAGAAAATGCCAGACTACACTTTTAAATGTAGGTATTGGGTTCCAACTTTCTTAAATATCTATCGAAACGCATGTAAAAAAATAAAGAGGTTCAAATGTTAATATATCTTATTAAGATGAGATTTTATAGATAGTTTATACTTTTTATTACGGTATGTACCTGTATTATTATGTACCTAAATGGTCAAAGGATGCAAAGGCACCTAAATTGAATCAGTTTTATAGCGGTTCACTTCCATGATTTGGTACGATTACATTCATATCAGCAGCGAACTAAACAACGAACTCTGATGTCAGTCGAACACGGGTACGCACCAAAAGTCCTAGAGTGAAAGCACACTTAGTGAAAAGTTCTTAAAAGAATTTTTTTCCCCTAGTTTGAATAATCTTTTAAAAATCTAAAGAACCTTTTTCCAAATATAAAGTAGCTTTTGTGCATTTGAAAGGTTCCACTGATGTCAAAGGTTCTTCATGGAACCATAGAACCCAATATTTAAAAAAGTGTAGGACTCAGACCTTGCTGATGCCTGGGGATTTTCGTGCTCCCTCGGCTTCGCTGAAGGCCACGTTCATGGCGAACTGGATGGCAAGGCCTGTCATGGTACCGGTGGACAGTGGCTCGATCTTGGACACGGCCTTGACAAGCGCAGCCTTGGTTTTGTGGGACTTTAGAGAGACCTCGTTCTTCACCCGACTGGCGTAGTTCACGACGCCCACGCGAGTAGCATCAGGTCCGACGTTCAAGCCGTCAATCACTTTGGCCAGGAAGACCTTGACCTGCTCAAACTCAGCAGGGCGGACGCTTCGAGAGCTGTCGATGATGAACACTACATCAGTGGGCTTGGTGTTACACAAGCCTGCAGCTGGAAAGAGTGAAAGAGCAGGGAGAGGATGTAAATATGTATGATCGCCAGACATTCATTTTTTAAAAACCATGTACTTACAGTCAACTAGGATTTGGCTATTTATAGATTATGGCAAAAAAGGCTCAGTGGGTTTCTATATAGAAAACTAGGGTTATTATGATTATGATTTCACTTTAGTTAGTGTGTAATGTTACTGTTTGAGCATAAACAACATCTGCAAAGTTACAACACTCAAAGTTCAATGCAAAGGGAGATCATTTATTTTACAGACATCGCTTTTTAAGGACTACAACAAACGTCTGGTAGGGACTACAACAAGCTTCTTCTCGGGTTGGTGACATCACTAACCCTAAAATTTACATAAACCCCGCCCCTGAGAACACGCAACAAAGGGGGTGAGGCCATGTTGGGCTGCTTTAGAGAAGAGGAAGAGTTGTTGTAGTAGAGTGTTGTTGTCATTTTACACCGGACTGCTTCACAAACGAGGGTCAATTCAACGCTGGATTTGCACAAAAGATTAACATGACGGCACATGCTAGTCGATGAGTTGAATCAACTCCACAGCAACTACATAAATTTATCCATTAACCATTCAGAAACGTCCAGATGCAGTCTAAAAGTTGTAACGTCTTCCTGAGTCTCTCCATCAGTGTCGACTCCGGTTTGAACAATGTAAGGCTGAACACCGTTACTGACAATCCTTATTTTGGCTGCATGAGATTCTCCAGCTTTGTTGTTGTTGAGCAGCCGAAGCGTGAGCTGTTAAAGCTCCGCCCTCTTCTGGAAAGGGGGCTGGGAGCAGCAGCTCATTTGCATTTAAAGGGACACACACAAAAATAGTGTGTTTTTGCTCACACCCAAATAGGGGCAAATTTGACAAGCTATAATAAATGATCTGTGGGGTATTTTGAGCTGAAACTTCACAGACACATTCTGGGAACACCAGAGACTTATATTACATCTTGTCAAAGGGGCATTATAGGTCCCCTTTAAAGAACCCTAAAATCTTTTATATAAGGAGAAATGTCTTAAATGATTGCATAATACTTTCACGTTTAACAGGGTTTTCTCTTTTTTTTTTTACTACTTGTTTAATTCATAAAATTTAATGAAATACTTGTTGATCAATAAACACTGAGAGAGAATCAGGTGACATTGACATGATGCGTGCATGTGATCTGAAGATAATATTCCTTACATTCTCATTGGTTACACACATACCATCCTGACAGTTGCCCAATTTAATCATTACAGTTTAGACATTTAAAACCATGTTGTATGTTCTTGAAATTAATAATTTGCTTATTAAACCCTCCAGCATATTTATTTAGAAAAGAAAAGTACTTTGCATGACCTTCACAGGACATTTTTAAACATGACTGATTTCAACACAAGCATATTTTTTAATCATAAAGTAGGAATTGAGTCAAATGTAATAGAAGGTAATCATTAAAACATCATTTTTCATCTTCCTCAAATTACTTTCATAACACTTTCATAACTCAGGACTCTTGACTTTTTATCAGAAAATTCTCTGCCTTACATTTACTTTGAGGAGAGAGTGAATTTTCAGCATCATTACTCCAGTCTTCAGTGTCACATGATCCTTCAGAAATCTAATATGATGATTTGCTGCCCAAGAAACATTTCTGATTATTATCAATGCTGAAAACATTGATATTTTTAGCTTCATATTTTTACAGCATTTATTTGAAATAGAAATCTTTACATTATAAATCTCTTTACTGTCACTTTTGATCAAATGAATGCCTCCTTGCTGAATATAAGTATTAATTTCTTTAAAAAAACAGTGGGTTACAAATTGGGGTGTGTGAAAGAAAGTCAGAGTGAAAAGCCAGACAGTCTGCGTGTAGCTCAATAAATGTACAGTGTTGGCCGTTCTCATAATAACTCCCATTGATTATACATTCAGCCTCAGGTATGCATGCTCACGCAGATTTACGCACATACACACACGCAACGCAGTACAGGGCCTCTTTGTGTACCAATGTAGTGACATTTAAAACCTTAAAAACACATACAAGTTGTGTACAACCACTGGAAACATAACTGTAATTACCTACTTGACTGAAGTATCTCTCTTAGTTTTTAACACCTAGATCTGCGTAAATAAAACTAATAATTAAATACTAAAGGATCTTGAGCACTGGAGGAGATAATGTAATTCTACACAGAAGTTGAAATGAGAAAAATGCTACATGGAGAAAATTAAGGCTTCACAGTACATTCTCTTCAAAGGTCAAAGGTCACATATTTGCTTAACATTGAACTCCACTATCCAAATTGTTGTGTAAAACAAAAATATAGGCAAATATAATGATTTCAAATACATTTTCAGCACCTCAGTCTTTCTACAAATGTGATAATGCTTGTGTCCATGCTTCTTAACTGGCTTTAACCAGAAAGACTGTCTGGCTCAACCAGGTTCACCAAAAAGACCATGCTTGACCTACATTTTCTTTTGCTATTCTGTCTGGTTATCTGGTTATTTAGCGTGCAGGTCAACTAGCGAGAAACTAAACTGAACCAGCTAGATAAACTCACTGCAAAAAAAATGTTTTTCTTCCTCTGTATTTTTGTCTTGTTTTCCAGTACAAATATCTAAACATTCTTAAATCAAGACTGTAGATATTAACTCTTGTTTACTGAAAAACTGATCAAAATTAAGTGATTTAGTGCTTAAAACGACCCTGGACCACAAAACCAGTCATAAGTCGCACGGGTATATTTGTAGCAGTAGCCAACAATTCACAGTATGGGTCAAAATTATCGTTCCATGAAGATATTTTGTAAATTTCCTACCGTAAATATATCAAAAATGTAATTTTTTGAGTGAATATGCATTGCTAAGGACTTCTTTTGGACAACTTTAAAGGCAATTTTCTAAATATTTTGATTTTTTTTGCACCCTCAGATTCCAGATTTTCAAATATTTGTATCTCGGCCAAATATTGTCCTATCCTAACAAACCATACATTGAAAAAAATATTGACCCTAATGACTGGTTATGTGGTCGAGGGTCACAAATATCTGTCAATGATGTAAGAATAATGATTTCCTAATTAGTGTAAGTTAATTTTTTTTACCCAACTGGCAGATATTTTTCGTATTTTAGATATAAACTCACGTAAACTCACAAGACTTAACATCTTAAGTCATTTTGCTTCTCAAGTAAATGCATCTTGATTTAAGAATACTTAGATAAGAAGACAAAAATACTGAGCAAGTAAATCATTTTTTGCAGTGCTCATTTTGTGAGTTGGGATGAAGGTTGCTCTTCATTACAGCATTTAACAGCAAAACATGTTGGCATCATCAGCATCCAGTGATAAATGACTGATATTGATGGATCTGTTAGTGATGCTATTTTCTTACCCATAGCAGCAGCATTTTTCAGATCCACGGTGGCTTGAGCTCCCAGGATGCATAGCAGCATCACAAACCCCGGCAACGTCATACTGTAGTGCGGCGTGAGTCCTAATGACCTGCTCGACAACCAGAGACAGACTGATTCACAGAGAGAGAAACGTGCAGGTTATCAACACACACATATTCACAGATACACACTTACGCTTCGAGACGCCGCCCTCAAATCCATCTCCCTCGAGGTGTACGAGCTGTTTTGGGAGGAGGGGGGATACCTGGTCCGAAAAATCTAGAGTTTGGGTAGGAAAGACAAACACACCTTGATCTGTGTATGTGTTTGTATAAGGGAAACCGAGTTCATTTGGAGCCCTAGGAGGGGTCTCTAACTTGGGGTTGAACTCAAATAAACATTAGGATGAATCTGTCTTTTCTGGGCACTTTTCCTCTCAAATTAATCTCACACACGCAGGAATTTATGCACAGGAATTATGTGGGAAGCCTCCGTGCCTGATCCAACACTGACGGCCCTGTTCTGACTGTGTGTACGTGTATGTCTGTGTTTTTCTACTATACGCACCATGCCGTGTCAAGTATGCATGCTGGGAAATGCGAGTATTGCATGTGAGCATGTGTGTCTGAGACAAAAGTTGATAATATCGAGTGTGATATGCCATTTCTAAAAGGTTTCTATTAAAGGAAGCTCTATTTTCATCTACAAATACAAAATGTCGTTTTTTTATTATGGAATATTGCTGTATTTATTATAAATTATTTATGTGTGTGTGTGGTTTTTTTTATTTATTCATGTGCCCTCATAATCTTTTATCAAAATAACTTCCCCTCCCACTTGCAGTGACATCTCTTCTCTGATGACAAGGGCGGGGGCAACCTGTCACTCACATCAGATCCACCAATAGCAAACCACAACCATCTAATCAGTCACCCACAGACAAAATCAAACATTTGTTCTTGTTCGAGAAGCCATTTCACTCAATATACATCACAATAGGGGAGAAAAGACTATCCCAACTTGCTTCATGTCAGATTTTTCGTGAACAATGACTTAAAGTCCCCCTGTAGTCAATAAATGTATCCCTCAAAACTCATCTTTGATCATTAAAATTACATATTTACTCTGTAACTGTACACCCTTGCCTCATTTAATATACACGGATCTATGAATATGATAATTAGCCCCGCCTCACTCACTCGCACGAGCTCAGACGAGATCTGCTCAGTCAACTGAGGTAAACTCTGCACAATGGTATCGCGTTTTTACATCGTCGAAAACATAACGGTAATTAATATGATTAGCCTTTTGCTTAACTATATTATCAAACAGCTAATAATGCTAGTAATGTTACACAAACCATGTTCACATTCACGAGTCAGACAGCTGCCTTCTCAGTATCCTTACAAAGGCTTTGAACAACTCAGAACGTCCGTGGAAATAGGCATAAAGTTCATCATAACATCGTAATATGATTCATACGCCCGCCATATTGCTAAATCTACCGGATTTTCCATATCAACAGAAAAACATACCGGGATAACCTTCTTTTGAGATTCCCTCACGCGGTCAGTTAATGATATGCTAAAGCCCGCCGGAACGTTGAAGTGATTGGTTACAAGGTAGTTTGTGACGTCAGAAACACTAGCGATTTCAAACTGCGGGTCTTTGGTTTACTGCAGTTTTAAAGAGAAAATACTCAATAGTGTTGACTTGTGAATTTGCATGGTTTGTCTTAAAGCATGTTAAAAACACCAGGTAGACATAAACAACCTTTATTTTCACTACAGGGGGTCTTAAAACATTTGTCAGGTATTGGATAGTTTGAGAAGGATTGAAATTTAAAGCACAAATTGTAGACAGCTTTAATGTTTTTTGCCCTGGCCACCATCCATTTCACTATTTCAGTTTGAACATTTTGCTAAATGTTTTGATTTTTTGTCTTTTTTCCCAGAGAATAAACGATTTTGGAACAACACGAGGGTGAGGAACCCTTTAAAGCTGTTTGTGAAGTACCCAGGAGGAACACAGAAAATAATTCCCCGGTAGTCCCCAGTTTGTCTATGTAAATGAGGTGCGTGTGTTTGTTTATATATTGCATAACATAGCAATTAAGGTTTCTGAACACATACTGTTTCTCTCTGCCTCTTGCTTCCATCCATCTCCAACCTGCCGGAAAAAGCCCTCCGTACCTGAAGTGCGCCAATGACTTTGACGAGAACATTAAAGTTTCCTTTTTCTTGCACCATCTGTAGCACAGTACAACTTACTAAAGTCTCATGGAAAACAGCTTACTTTATAATTATATATTTTTTTAAAAATGATTAGCTATTGACCAGATTAAGTGGAAACTTAAATATATACAGTACTGTGCAAAATTCTTAAGCCACCACCAGCTTTGTTGTTTCAGCAATGTTTTAATGACCGTCCATATTTATTTTTAACAGAAAATACAGGAAATGTGTACATAAAATGTAAAAAAAAAAAAAAGTTCTGAACAAAATAGTTTCTTTAAGCAAAAATCAGTTTTTAGTGTGACTTCTTGGACTTCTTCCATGTTCTCAAAAATGAAACTCAGATTTTGAAAGTTTTCTTGTCCTTCCAGTCCTTTTCTGTTTCATTCAGGTTTAAGAGAGCCGTTTCCTGCTATTGCTTAAGTGTAACTTTAGCCTATTAAAGCTGTTTTTTCTGGGGGTTATTTTCTTTCTGTTTTTTTAATATTGCATACAAATTGACTGTATTTTCTGGTTATATTCTAATAAAGAGACTGAAAAATAATTATATATGGTCATTATATCACTGCTAAAAAAACATCTAATAGTGGCCTAAGACTTTTGCACAGTATGTATATATATATATATATATAACCCATTGTAAATGTTTCTCTTTGTGAGGTTTGGTTAGTATGGCTAAAATGCAATTTTACACATAACTGCCAACCTGTATTGAGAGCTTCTCAAGGCTCCAGAGACACCAGCAGCTTCAAATACCTGTTTGCTGCTGAACACTGGCTTTTTTTTTTTTTTTTATAGCTGCCCTTTTAATACAATTAACTTGTTTGACAGAAACTGTCCTTAATAAGCCTTTATCTGACCCGAGTTCTTCCATGCTCTAAATCACTCACAAATCTTATGATAATTCAATAATCTCTATTCAGTTTTCACACAATATTAGTTGTTTTGCACAACATTGCACCATTTCATCTTCAGAAAGATCTTTCTTCCTCCCCCTATTGCATGAGAACTGTGACTTGCTTAATAATGTGGAAAAACCTCTAAGTAGGGTTTCCATTTACCCAAGTAGACCTGGCAAATTATTTTGGTTTGGTTATCTAAAAAGACATGGATAACAAACACTTCCTTAGAAAACTAAAATCTGAATGTTTATTGTACTGAAATCCTTCTGATATGTCACTTGCATAATAATTTGGAACACAGTGTGTGTATATATATATATATATATATATATATATATATATATATATTACTTTATATACATTACCATACAAAAAAGTCTGGGGTTGGTAAGACTTTATATTTTTGAAAGAAGTCTTTTGTTGTTCAATAAGGCTACATTTATTAAATGAAAAATACAATAAATACGTAATATTGTGAAATATTACAATTTAAAATAACTGTTTTTTATTGTAATATATTTAAAAATGTAATTTATTCCTGTGATGCAAAGCTGAATTTTCAGAATCATTACTCCAGTCTTCAGTCACAAGATTTTTTCTTTCAAAAACCCCCGACAAAAAACTCCCAAACTTTTGAACGATATATTTCGTCATGTATCAGTGAGCACAATGTAAAGATTTGTTTGATTGCAATTTATATTATTATATCAAGTAACTGATATAATATTTTATAATACGGATTAAATATTCCCTCTCTTTTCTTACACATACAGCTATCAAAATAATAAGCTTCACATAAGTTACTATCTCATAATCATTAAGAAAAACCCCCAGATGTCACTAGTTTCTGCTCCTGACCAAACAATAATCATAATCAGTGGTGCATCACAGAAACTGCAAAAATGTTTTTTTTTTCAACTCTGTATTTTGTCTTTTTTTTCCAGTACAAATATCTAAACATTCTTAAATCAAGATACATTCATTTAAAAAAGCAAAATGCCTTAAGATATTAAGTCTTGTTTACTGAAAATTTGATCAAAATTAAGTGAGTTTGTGCTTTAGACAAGAAAAAATATTTTGTCTATACAAGGTCAGAAAAATAAACTTAATTCAAAGGGAAAACAAGATTATTTTTCTGACCCTATTGGCAGATATTTTGTCTTGTTTTAAGCTAGAGGTCGACCGATTTATCGGTTTTGCCGATTAATCGTCACCGATAGTTGATAGGTGAAACAATCGGTTATCGGCAAAAATCCTTGCCGATACTTTTTCCGGGTTGCGTCCGTTGCAAGAGCTATATTAGGACACTGGAGCATAGATTGGAGCGGCTGAAAAGGGTCTGCTTGTCATCATACAGTAGAATAGCGGCCTCTAGAGGCCAAATAAATACTGCGCTGTTGTTTACTTTGACACGTGAGGCTGTGCGCTGTTCAGACAGCACACGCGGCAGGAGATCGCTGACATTTACATGCATTTAAAACACCGACAGCGAAATGGTATAAATACAGTACATGTTGTCATATCATTATAAAGTAATTAATTTCCTGACTAGATGCTGCATTAGCAGAGAAAGAACAGCAGTACTAGGCTACCCCATGTTTGCGATCAGGCTGAGAGGACGCTAACATTAGTAGCACCTCAAGCGTCTGAAACAATATGACAAAATGCACACAAATCTGACCCAAATGTTTAATGTCACGATTGTTTGCATCTATTTGCACTAGTGTATATTCAGCTGGTCACTTTTATGCTTTCATTAGCCAGCGAAGTTGCGTATTTAAAGCGACGTGTGAAAGCAAATAAGTTCATGCAGTCGACAGAAAAACAATTCAGAAGCGATTTCATTTTTTTATCATCACTGCAATACATATTTTGGTATTTGGAATAGATGATCATCAAGTGTTCTAAAATAGAGGCAAAGAAAGTAAGAGGGTATAGGCTACATATAATATACATTTATAATATTTTAGTTCTCTCTGTAGATATTTAAAGATGATCATCTTTTAGCATGACTGTTGAAATGGCAACACTTAGGGTTAATAAATGCTGTAGAAGTATTGTTCATTTATAGTTTGTTATACTAATGTGTTACTAATAAATTTTCAGTGTTATTTTTTGTTTCAGTTTGAATGTCTTTTGTTTACTTCATTATTTATTCATATAATTAATATATCCATATAAGATTTATTTCATTTAGCATATTTTCACGGTTCAGTACTTATTTAGAAAAAAAGTTCAGGACTGTTTTACTTAGTGTTATTTTATTTTATTTATTTTTTTGTCCAGTATCCATTTTAAAAACTATCGGCTGATTAATCGGTTATCGGCAAGTATGGTCCAACCTAGTTATCGGCATCGGTAAAATCCAATATTGGTCGACCTCTATTTTAAGCACACATCTCACTTAATTTGGATTTTTTTTTTAAGGAAACAAGACTTAATATCATCTGTCATTTTGTTTCAATATCAAATGTATTTTGATGTAGGAATTTTAAGGTGTTTCTACTGAAAAGCTAGACAAGAATTCCCCAGCAAGAAAACTTTTTTTTGCAGTGTATTTAAACCACAACATAGTTACTGTTTAAACTGAATTCCTGTCTCCCTTTTCCATGCTTCCGCAACCAGTAACAATAATCAGAAACACATAAATCATTAATTAATTAATTACCTTTATTGTGCCAAAGCAGGGATGTAAGCATAGGCATGTCTGTTTATGTGTTGCTTCTGGTTGTTAGCATGCATGTGAATATTTATGTTTATGGTTTATCCCAAAAGTGTTTTTTGTTTTCGTTTTGCGACATAAAATGAAATGAATACGTATTTCCGGCATGCTTTTAAGGCTCATTATAGGTTGGGGGTGTGTCTTCTGCTTTCATTTTGAGAGCTTCATCATAAGAAGGTAGCTTCACCTGTTAGTCAAAAACACAATAAAATGGTGATTTGTTTTATTTGATCACAACAGTAGATGAACTGCTATAAAAAAAATCTGAGATATATATATATATATATCTCCTAATTGACCAAAAAATACGATTACATGTTATACAACAACATTATAACCACTATATCTTGTCACACTAAAACAATCTTTACTATAAATGCACTTACTGTCACAGTATTTCCAGTGTCAACATGGATGACAGCAAGGCTTTTTTCCTTTAGGGCGTAGAAACACCTCATTGACACCTGAAGCATATACACCTACACAGAAAACACAGGGATACTAATAAAAGCCCAAACGCACAGAATTATTCTAAACATATAAATGAACACAGTTATGCAGAAACCATCCAGAGGGCAGTTTAATTTCCCTCTACCTTTTCCTAAATCCTTCTCAATCAGCTAGAGGGACCGAACACACGTTATGACTGGCTCTATACATCACTTTCATACCTCAACCCCCCCCCTTACAAGCAAAATGAGCTTTGGTTTAGCCTGTATAATTCAGAGCAGCAGACAAAACAACAATGTTAAATGAGTTTTTTGTGCAAGGAAGGAAGCATCAATTGATCAAAAGTGACAGTAAAGACATTTATAATACTACAAAAAGTGTTTTATTTCAAATAAATGCTGTTCCTTTGAACTTTCTATTCATTAAAGGATCCTTAAAGGGTTAGTTCACCCAAAAATGAAAATTCTGTCATTAATTACTCTCCCTCATGTCGTTCCACACCCGTAAGACCTTCGTTCATCTTCAGAACACAAATTAAGATATTTTTGATAAAATCCGATGGCTCAGTGAGGCCTCCATTGACAGCAAGATAATCAGCTATTATCAGCAAGATAATAAAATTAGCTTTCAAATGCCCAGAAAGCTGCTAAAGGCATATTTAGGTGATGTGACTACAGTGGTTCAACCTTAATATTATGAAGCGACGAGAATACTTTTTGTGCACCAAAAAAACTAAATAATAACTTTATTCAACAATGTCTAGTGATGGGTGATTTCAAAACACTGCTTCATGAAGCTTCGAAGCTTTACGAATCTTTTGTTTCAAATCAGTGGTTCAAACTGCCGTAAGTCATGTGAACAAACTGCCAAAGTCACGTGAACTATTGAAATTTCAAAACGTTTTTGAAACACTTATGATGTAACAAAGCCTCGTTTACTGAAATCATGTGACTTTGACACGCTCTGAACCACTGATTCGAAACAAGAGATTCATTAAGCTTCATGAAGCAGTGTCTTGAAATCGCCCATCACTAGATATTGTTATATATATGTTATATATAAGTCCTTATTTTGTTTTTTTGGTGCACAAAAAGTATTCTCGTCGCTTCTTAACATTCATAACATTAAGGCTGAACCACTGCAGTCACATGGACTATTTTAATGATGTCTTTAGCAGCTTTCTGGGCATTGAAAGTGTTAATTATCTTGTTGTCAATGCAGGCCTCACTGAGCCATCTGCTTTTTTTAAAAATATCTTAATTTGTGTTACGAAGATGAACGAAGGTCTTACGGGTGTGGAACGACATGAGGGTGAGTAATTAATTATATAATTTTCATTTTTGGGTGAACTAACCCTTTAATTTTATTATGGTTTCATCAAAAATATTAAGCAGCACAACTGTTTTCAACATTGATAATAATCAGAAATGTTTCTCGAGCAGCAAATCAGCATATTAGAATGATTTCTGAAGGATCATGTGATGCTGAAGACTGGAGTAATGATGCTGAAAATTCAGCTTTGATCACAGGAATAAATTACATTTTTAAAATATATTCACATATATATTCACACATTTTAAACATTTAAACAATATTTCACAACAATTGTTGTTTTTACTGTATTTTTGATCAAATAGATGCGACCTTGGACAGCATATGAGTCTTTCAGAAACATTAAACAAAATTTAGAACAATACTGTATCAACTTGAGTAAAATTGAAAAATAAAACAATTTTTTTTTATATTTGGTGGTCTGACAACGGCTTTAAATATGTTTCAAAATCCTAAAACTTATTTTCTAGTTTAAATATGATTTTGAATGCTGGTTTTTCAATGCAGTGTGAGACTTTTGAACCCCATTACACACTCTCTCTCTCTCTCTCACACACACACACACACACATTGGGCTTTCAATGATTTTTATACTGTACAAACTGTATATTCTATCCCCTAGTCCCCTACCCATCACAGAAAAATTTCTGCATTTTTACATTTTCAAAAAAAAACAAAAAACAAAAAAAAAAACATATCATTAAGCAATTTTCCTCATGGGGACCAAAACATGCCCCCACAAGGACAAGGATTTCAGATATCTTTGTCCCCATAACGTAGGGTTTACCTGTACACACACATACACACACACACAAACACACACACACACACACACAATCAAGACTTATACCTTCAGCAGTATGTCCATCATAAAGGCCACACTGTACAACATGGCGTACTGGCCAATGTCCTCCTCATACAACATACTGACTCCTTTCCGTCTCTTCTGTTAGGGACATACACACAAGTACACATTAATTGGGTTAAATTCAACAAAATACTGATTTTATCTAAACAGCCATGCAGTTTTCATGAAGTCAGTATTTAGTTGTGTGTCCAAATGTATCCACATGATTCTCACTACAGTCTGCAGCACTTCTTTGTATGTGGGGATCCCTGGCAGAATCCAGGCTCCATCACACAGCGAGAGAAAACTCAGACTCAACTCAACGAACATCATCAGCACGAACGGCAGCACAAACATCGGGCCCTTATACAGAGAAAGAGAAATGTTCAATCACACATTCAATCATTCACATTCCAAATGCAAAAAAGTAAGAAATTGAGAGGGGGAAAAACTATTTGTTTCCCTGTTATAGACTGATCGGGTTTAAAATGTGTAGTTTGGAGAGAGCGTGAGGATTTCGTGTTTCACTAGCTTCATAAATATTGAGACAAGCTCTCTTTCTGGAAGCTGGGTAAATATTGGTGTCAGAGTTTAAAATCGAAGTTGCGCACACACTCACTGAACCATTGCTTAAGCACAGTCACATACATACACATCCTATAAAACAAAAACTGACTAGACTTATTTAAAACGTATCACCACACAGATGGTTTCATTACAGATTTAGTATGTATATTTGACTTCAGTAGCACAGATTTATTATTGTTCTTGTAAACTTTTCAGTGAGAATGAGTTTTGCTGGAATGAATATGGTGTGCATTCAAACAGCACAGTAATCACTGTATGATAATGGCATACATATTTATGTTCTGGGTTAAAGGAAATAGTGAGTGTTAGGAAAAGTAAACTAAGTGTAATAAAATAACGTTTAGTATCATGAATACGATGATCACCTTCAAAACACATCCTATTGTACATAAAAAAGACACAAAAAGGGTACTATTCAAAAGTTTGGGGTCAGATTTTTTTTTTTTTTGAAAGAAATTAATTCTTTTATTTAGCATGAAAGCATTAAATTGATCAAAGTGACAGTGAAGAAGTAATTTCAAACAAATGCTGTTCTTTGGAACTTTCTATTTATCAAATAAATCCTGTTTCTTAAAGGATTAGTTCACGTCTGAATGAAAATTTCCTCATAATTTACTATTGATGTTTATGTCTTTCTTTCTTCAGTCGAAAAAAACATTAAAGTTTTTGAGGAAAACATTCCAGGATTTTTCTCCATATAGTGGACTTCAACAGGGACCAACGGGTTGAAGGTCCAAATGTCAGTTTCAGTGCAGCTTCAAAGGGCTCTACACGATCCCAGACGAGGAATAAGGGTCTTATCTAGCGAAACAATCGTCATTTTCTAAAAAAAAATTAAAATGTATATACTTATTAACCACAAATGCTTGTCTTGCACTGCTCTGCAATGTGCCACGCATTACGTAATCATGTTGCGAAGGTCATGCGTGACGTAGGCGAAAGTACCGCAAATGTGCAAAGACTAATGGGGCGTTCACACCAGACGCGACTTGCGTGAATAAATCGCGCTATTTGCGCGTAGTTGGGCGCTTGAACATTTTGAGTTTACTTGCTTCATTCGCGTCATGAGAGGGGCTTGTGCCAGGCGGCTCGTCTCGTTCCTCTGAATAAACACATCAACTCATCAGCGGGAAAGTAGTTGTAAAATACGGCGAATAAGCTCAATTTGCCGGTTTTAGCTAGCTTGTAGTCTCAATATGTGTGTAGCTCAAATTGAGTAAAGAGCGTTTTTTACAACTTACCACATTGTCCGACCTCCTCATTCACTTTCTTCCAAGCAAGATCCTTTTTATTCCTGTTTCTATAAAAGTATGAAGATGTATCGTACAGCGACGATGATTTTGTCCTCCATTGTT
The DNA here is from genome assembly GCA_037101425.1 of Elopichthys bambusa. Classification (NCBI taxonomy): domain Eukaryota; kingdom Metazoa; phylum Chordata; class Actinopteri; order Cypriniformes; family Xenocyprididae; genus Elopichthys; species Elopichthys bambusa. The sequence goes on from CM074448.1 coordinate 2,786,422, forward strand.
GTTTCGGATTTCTGCCTCCTCTCGCTACGTCATAATCACGTCACTACTAGAGCAAGCTCCTGATTGGTTAACGTGGCACAAATTTTTGCCAAAGTTCAGATTTTTCAATTCGCACGAATCGCGCCACAGGAGGTCTATTCGCGTCTTTGCATTGACTTAACATGTAAATCACTCGCGCTTAACGCTTCATTCGCGTCTGGTGTGAACGCACCATAAGCCAAACGGCCTTTACAAAAAAAAGGTAAAACAACAATATTGGATGATTTTAAAGTTGGAGGAGAAAATAAGATGGAGTTTTTCGCCTAAATCACACGTGACCTTACTAACATGATTACATAATGTGTGGCGCATCGCAGAGCAGTGCAAGACAAGCATTTGTGGTTAAAAAGTATATCATTTTATTTGATTTTTTTAGAAAATGGCTGATGGTTTCACTAGATAAGACTCTTATTCCTCGTCTGGGATCATGTAGAGCTCTTTGAATCTGCACTGAAACTGACATTTGGACCTTCAACCCGTTGGTCCCTGTTGAAGTCCACTATATGGAGAAAATCCTGGAATGTTTTCCTCAAAAACCTTAATGTTTTTTTTCGACTGAAGAAAGAAACAAACATCTTGGATGGCATGGGGGGGGTGAGTAAATTATCAAGAAATTTTAATTCTGAAGTGAACTAGGCTAATCCTTTAAGTATCAAATCATCATATTAGAATGATTTCTGAAGGATCATGTGACACTGAAGACTGGAGTAATGATGCTGAAAATCCAGCTTTGCATCACAGAAATAAATTACAGTTTATAATATATTAAAAAAGTAAATAGTTATTTTAAATTGTAATAATATTTCACAATATTACTGATTTTACTGTATTTTTGATTAAATAATTGCAGCCTTGGTGAGCATGAAAGTCTTCTTTCAAAAACTTTTGAACAATAGTGTATAAATTTAGTTCCTGTTGAAATGTGATTTAGCATTGTATTTTATTAGTATGCTTGGGAAATTGAAACATAATCTGCTGTAGTAAGAAAGCAATTATTTGAGATTGAATCTTGACCTAAATGGTATAAGCATTATGCTTCTTTAATAATAATATTTAATGGGTTGTTTCAATAAAAAAAAAAAAAATAAAAAAAATTAACTTAATTCATATCTATGCATTTATTCATGTATGAATGTATTCAAATGTATTTCGTAATGCATCGCTGTGTTTTTTCCTTTAATAAACCACATTTCCATGAATTTATGCTTAGAGTGTTTTTCAGTGAGCGGCAGTAAACACGTCCAATGGTACCTTGCATTTAGAGAAAAGAACCAGCACAGCAGAGACTGACATCATGAACAGCATCAGAATGTTAGTGCTGATGTCAACTGGAAAAACAAAGAGAGAGAAATTTAATGGCTTTCAATTTGTAATAATCTTCTATTATTTCTATATTATCTATGATTATTTTAATGTTTTTGTGTTGTGCTAAAGGATTAATTAGTTTCTGCAAAGTCTTATACTGAAAAATGCTGGGTTAAAAACAACCCAAGTTGGGTTGAAAATGGACAAACCCAGCGATTGGGTTAAATGTTTGACCAACAAGCTGGTCAGTTTTATTTAACCCAACTATTGTTTAAAAATTACTATATACTTGCTTAAAATTAACCCAAAATATGTTGGAAATTAAAAATCAGACACATAATTACTAGAGGCAACAATAATAATCAAAAGGTGAACATTTATTAATAAGCAATTTAATAAATGTTTATTGTTTAATTATTATTCATTAAACTTATTAATAAATATTAATTTCCAACATGCTTTGGATTCATTTTAAGCAAACAGTACAGTAATAGTTAACCAATAGTTGGGTTAAAAATATGTCAAATTTTTATTGTATTTTTGATCAAATGATTACAGCCTTGGTGAACAGAAGAGATTTGTTTCAAAAACATTTGAAAAAAAAAATCTTACCGATCACAAACTGTGTTATAACTAACGTAGACTTTAGAAATAATTAAAATGAAAAAGAAATATTTAAGATTCTGTTTTAATTCTAGGTCACTAATCAAATATTACATTTGTGATAATGATCATGTGAACTCTCATGTGAAATTCTGAAATAAGAAATATATACTTTATTTTAGTGTCCTTGTTACATGTAGTTACTATAGTAATAATTATGAATTATGCACCTAACTACAGTAAGTACATGTAGTTAATTAATATTGCTCAGTACTTAAATGTATAATTACACAGTAACAAATAAGGTGTAACTGAATGAAGGTGTGTGAAGTGAACTTACAGACACGCTGGCCCCTGGGAGCCTTTGATTCATGAAAGGGGACAGAATATTCCACTTTCTCCCATGAAACCGTATAAAAGATGCCCACCAGTTTCAGCACATTAAAAGTCTAGAGAGACACACACACACACACACACACACAGAGGGGGTACAGATGAAATGAATGTGACAGAATGAATTCATAAAGGTAAACGTGTGTCTCAGTTTGTGTGTTCTCTGGCAGCCGGTCTGTTTGGTCTCTCTCTTCAGAGCCAACACCAACAGAACAAGTTACACAAGAACAGCGGTTCATTCAGAAAAACCTGTAAAAGTGTAAATTACATAACATAGACACAACCTCCTCCCTCAGCTAGATATCCTATAGAGGTTTAAATACGGACAGAGGGTTTCCTGTAAACGTATTTATTCCTAAACCTGATGATAATGATTGTTGGTGTGTCCAAAATGGCCAATATTCATATTCATGTATTTTATTAATTTTTCATGTCAATCATTTATGGCTTATGACTTATCAATATTATGTTTGATTTCATATATCCATGTAATCCTACTCTATATATTAATCTTCATCATATATTCCAGTACACTCTAAAAAATGCTGGACAAACCCAGCGATTGGGTTAAATGTTTGACCAACAAGCTGGGCAGTTTTATTTAACCCTAATTTATTTAACTAATGTTAAAAAATTACTGTATTGCTTGCTTAAAATCAAAGTATGTTTGATAAATGAACATTTATTAATGAATAATAATTAAACAATAAACATTTATTAAATTGCTTATTAATAAATGTTCACCTTTTGATTATTGTTGTTGCCTCTAGTAATTATTTTGGGTTCATTTTAAGTCAGTCATATAGTCATTTTAAACAATAGTTGGGTTAAATAAAACTGCCCAGCACGTTGGGCAAACATTTAACCCAACTGCTGGGTTAAAACAACCCAATTGCTGCACTCTAAAAAAAAATTATAGGTTAAAACAACCCAAGTTGGGTTGAAAATGGACAAACTCAGCGAAGGGGTTGTTTGGGTTAAATGTTTGCCCGACGTGCTTTTAACCCAACTATTGTTTCAAAATGACTGTATTACTTGCTTAAAATGAACCCAAAGTAAAATGAACCTTTTTTTAAACAATAGTTGGGTTAAATAAAACATTTAACCCAACCCCTGGGTTTTTCTCCCATTTTAAACCCAACTTTTTGTGTATTTACTACTCATTAATGCTTATTTTTCATTATATTTTCATCTTCTCAAGGTATTATTTGATGTTAGTTGTCTTCAAATGTTCCTATTAATGTGACAAGATATTTTGTACTCATTTGTGGTTAGATATTGGACACCTGCCATGTACTGCAGAAGTGACGATGTTGCTCATTCAAACAAGATGTACCTTTCCTGCAATAATATTTTGCACAACGTAAGACTTGATATTTGAAATGTGCAAGATTTCCGATTCTTGTTGATCCAAAAAGGTGTTAAACCCACATCTTGCGTAATTAATGTTAACTGTCAACATACACCACTGACACAATCGAGAGTTCAGTCTGACCTTTCTTATCCTACACCTGAGGTATATAACTGACCTCGGTCTGTGTTAGTTTCACCTTTTCTGCTTCTGAATTCTTGCTCTCCACTAATTTGGCCGCTCCAGCCTTTTGATATCTTCTGACAAAGATTGTAATACTCAGAATAGACTTCTGATTGCTGGACGTCTGGTCTTTTGTATCAACAATGTATTCATGTATTAAATTTGATTACCATTTATTCGTTATTGATTATTCATATTCTTCCATTTCAATTTTCATAAACGTCTTCGACTGCCTGGATCTCATTGCATCAATTATATAATGCGGTTTGTTTAAATATTCATATTCAAATATTCATAAAAGTATCTATTGTTTTTTTCTAATTCAATTTGGAATATCAATTTCTCCATATTTTTTTTTTTTTTTTTTTCAGATCATGGTGAAAAATTGTTTCTCAGTAGTCTACGCATGTAGTTAGTTTCTCTATTTATCTCATCTGTTGGTTGCTAAATAAATATCAGCTTCAGATAAAGACATGGCTAGAGCTGTATGACAAACATTGTGTTAAAAAGAAATGTAACACTTTATTTTGATAGTGCACTTTAGATAATCTACTAACTATAAGTAACTTTGCAACTACACACTCTTAAGAGTATTAGTAGACTGTTTGGTTATGGTTAGTAGAATAGGTTGACATGTATATGCAAATTTACTTATAGTTAGTAAAATGTCTAAAGTGGGTTATCGAAATACAGCGTAACCAAAAGAACAGTCAGCATTGAATCTGAGGCTCAGTAACTGATGACTTCAAAATGGAGCCAGCTTCCTCTACCTGCACAAACTTCTCCTTTAAGTGTGTGCAACTGACAAATAACAGCAACAAAATGGCTGTGCTGTCTTACAAGAGTACAAAACCTTTATATATTCATGTACATACACTCTAGTGACTTTGAAAGTCCCTTGAACTATTACTGCAAGTGAATTTTAACCTGATATTTTATACTAACCAACAATTAGAGGATTAGAACAGGAAAGCACTCTACTATATAAACACATATTGTATTCAGCATCTGTATGTGGGTGTATATGTTTGTTTGAAGCTATTTTACCAGATATAAGATGGCAAACGACAGGGTCGCCGTGTTGACATGGCAGCAGAGTGTGCGTGTTCCAGACATCTTTCTCTTCGACTCTTTCACAATGTGACAAACAAACTGAAACACTCATGTGAAACACACATAAATCCTCCCTGCTGTTACTGACGAACACGCATGCACTTGTAGGTTCCTGTGTGGTGGTCAGGGCTTCCTGTGTACTTTCTGAGAAAATTATTCTTATTATTATCTTAGGCTGATTTTAGTTATTTTTATCATTAGTTCCACCATGAGAATCGACACTTTAAATTCTGCAGAGGGATGCATTTTTTGATGAACAACTCTACATAAAGATAAAATTAAACATTGATAATGAGAAATGACTAACATATTTATGGCCAAACAATCAGGCGCACTCTAAAAAAATCTTATTTTTTCTACCCATGTCCTGGGTTGAGCCTTTTGGTTCATTTTTGGGGTTATTTTTCCAGTGTTTGGGTAGTTTTTGTGTTACCCAGCTCCTGGGTCAGACATAATAACCCAGGGGTTGAGTTATTTATCGCAGGTTTCTCTTCAGGAGAGAGCAGTGCAGCTGCATGTCTTTGGTAAAATACAGGTTTGTGTAAATTTTATTTTATCTAAAAATTCGTTATTGTTCTGTATATCGTTTAATTTTATGCAAAGCATCATACAGGGGCGCGATGTGAGTCACCTAAAAGAGTGTCACGTCGGCCTTTTCACGTGATGGAAAGGCCTGAGGCCTTGCATAACATTTTATTCAAACAGATACAGAATATAAATACTTAGGATGTTAAAATATGTTCTCAGAATTGTACACTGATTATTTATGGACAGGTTATGGAGTCAGTCACAGCATTTTTTTGTGGCTACGAGTAAAAAGTAGGTCGGCGGTCTGAAGTTAGCAGTTCCCCCGCCGAACGCGAGTCATCTCCGGCGCGAGATCCAGCGCCGTTACGGTGGAAACAGGACAACAGAGACTGGTCGATTACACTTTAATTACTTCTAAATATTTCATTTTTACTTCTAATATTTGTTAAACGAGCTTAAATGTAGGCAATATGTATTAAAAACGTATAAAATATGCCACAATATATTATATATTCGAAAATAAAGGAATTATCATGCAAACCAGTGGTTGTGGAGTATTTAAAAAAAAAAGGTTAGAGGATTTAAGTTAATCCGTAAACATTAATTAATGTATGAAATAAAAAAATAAGATAGTATTGTGGTAAAAATGAATCAACCCATTACGCTTTGTTAAATAAACAACCCAATTTGTTTATTTTGTAAAATTAAGTCAACTCCTGTCTTATATTATTTACCCAGCCCTTGGGTTAAAAAAAAACTCCAAATTGGGTTGTTTTTAACCCTGTGTTTTTTAGAGTGCAACTACAGTAATTACCTAAACATGCCAATTTATTTGACTTTAAAACTTTGAGCAACTGTTCAAATGTAAGGAACAACAACAACAAAAATCTATAAGACTTTATTTCGATAGTCCACTTTAGACATTCTACTGACTACAAGCAACTTTGCAACTGCATGTCAACATATTCTAACCAAACAGTCTACTAATACTCTAATGAGAGTTAGTTAACATGTAGTTGCAAAGTTACTTATAGTCAGTAGAATGTCTGTAACCAAATAACTTCATCATTTATGTTATTTAATTGTATTTTTGCAGCCTTTTAACATTCTTTAGAGTGACCACTGAATAAATAATTACTCATGACTTAAGTTTGCATTTCCAGTGATTTCATTTGTAAGTATTAAGAGGTCGGACTAACAAGCAAACATGCCACAGGCGTTTACTTTTATCTCACTAAGTTTCTCACTACATCTGAAGGCAACCAGAGACAGGAAGTGGAATGGAACTAGTGCATGCATTTGCGTGTGTGTGATGGTTATATTAGCAAGAGCAGGCTGTGGTGTACTGATCATGCAGTGTTTCTGCCGTTTTTTTCATTTTCTTTGTACAAAAATATCTTTGAAAAAAACATGTCCTGTCCTTATTCAATCCCACTTGAGAGCAGCTGAGCAGATCTATGGACAAAGAGAATAAAAGTATGTAGTGATGAGAGGCGAGGAGGACTGAATGCTTCAAAAAAAAAAAAAAAAAAAAAAAAAAAAAAAAGATAGAAAGAAAAACCTTTCAAAAAGACCTCAAAAAGTGTGTTGTAGAGAACTGTGCAGGTCTCTTAAACTGAGATCGATGCTCTTGTAAAACAGCGCCCCCCTGTGGCAATTGCTAGTCTCTTCTACAGGTGCTCTCACACACTTTTTTCCTCAATCTCTGGCTGTGTCCGAAATCGAATACCTCCCTACTATGTAGTAGGCGCAATACAAAAAAGGGGGGCCAAACATAAAGGCCTGAACACATCCTATCATCACTGCCTGTGTTGTGTATATGCCTGATTCCTAGTCCACTAAATCTTGTGCTCATACATAATAACCAACACAGCAAAACATTAGAGAAAGAGCATTTTAATAGCTCCTGCACACCACAGCAAAAACAGAAGACAAACATATGAAGAAATGAAAATATTGCCTGTGGATCTTCTCAGTCGGTACCCTGAAACACAACACAGACGTTAATCAGTAATATCAGGCACAGACACAAAAGGGCACCTGAACACAAGTTTGCTAAATGAAACCGCTGGTTTGATGGTCTGACACGGTCTCTCTAAATATCCCGCAAAAGATCAGCATGACCAGTGTTTTTCTATCTGTGTAATAATCACTATGCTGATCTACTTCAAACTTATTGATACAAAGGACCCTCAAATATCCTATTGTAAAATATAAAGGCAGATACATAAATTCATGTATCAAGACCCATTTAAACTGTATAATGAAATAGTATGTGTTAAATTAATAATTTAATTAATAATACATATATAAATTACATAATACATTAAATTAAATTGACATTTATACTTATATATATATATATACATACATATACACACGCACACACACACTATATGGAAAACATTTTCAGATTTATAAACCTGAAAAGAAACATTTCTAAATCGATTTTAATTTATTTATACAATTATTTTTAATAATCAGATACTATTATTAGCTTTAGCTTTTATTAATATTTTAAATTCATTTTTATTTTTATATTTTCAGTTTTCACTTTAATTTTATTTTAGTAAATGTGTTGAGTGTTTTTGTCATTTTAATTTATTTTTATTGCAGTTTTAATTATTTTAATACAAGTTCAACTAAATGTAAATGAGAAATGTTGCATTGAATTTTTTTTATATCTATTTTTTTTTAAATTATTTCACTTACTTCTAACGTTTATTTTATTTCAAGTAACAAAAACATTTTTTTGGCATTTCATTGTTTTTGGCATTTTTATTATTTTTTAATTTAATTTTTTTTAATATTATTTTTTATTCCAGTTTTAGTTATTTTAGTACAACTAGTTAAACTAAATGTAAATAAGAAATGCTGCCTTGAAAAATATCTGAATTTTTTTATATTATATTTTTTTCCCATTCATTTCACTAACATTTATTTTACTTCAAGTAACAAAAATGTTAAATATAAATAATCCTGATATAAAACTCTTTGCAAGGAGAGATGAAATACATAAGTTGCTTTATTTATTTATTTCTAACTTGATATGAACTATTGTATGAACTAAGTTTTCCAGTCTTTAGATTTGTTTTTTCCAGCACTTATTTTCCACAAAAATTTCTCCTCAGACCCATTTTCAAAAATAAAACACAAAATATGTGTATATAGACTCTACATTCACATAGCACAATAATAATAATAATAATAAAAATAAAAAAATAAATAAAAAACCCATCACCTGCTGTTAAAAGTTGATTGGTGAAAAATCGCAATGAAAAGTAGGCTCCGCCTCGCTGACTCTGATTGGCTGACTGTGGCCCATGTCCTCAGACTCCACTTTGACACTGGGCAGTAGGGGGTCAGGGGTGGGTTTAGGTAGGCTGGGTGGCTGCGGCACTCCTTGGAGCTGAACATAGTGCTGCTGGGGCAGGAGCTGAGTGTACTGGCTCTCATGACCCTGTGATGATAACTGTGGCCGAAACACCGCCTGTGTATACTGACCCGGCTGACTATACATGTCAGTAGCCCAAGGGTAGGCCTGAAATGCTTTATAGAAACATGCAAGTTACCACTATATATAAAGATGTTTCCTCCAGTAGTGTATGTGGAGGACTTACCATGAACTCCTGACTGGAGCAGCATCTGGTTGCCGGTTTGAGGCTGGAGATATGCGTGTCCACTGCTGGTGTATGCGGGCAGAGTGTTGTTGAGGGGCAGATATGGAGCGTTGCTGCTCTCGATAGGGTTGGGCGTGAGGTAAGGAGAGGGCGTGAGGTACGACAGGTGAGAGTACTGGGGCAATAGTGTGCTGGACTGCTGGGGCATAAGACAGCTAGTTTGTTGGGGTAACAGAGTGTTTGTTTGCTGAGGTAGGAGACTGTTAGTCTGTTGAGTTAATAAGGTGTTAGACTGTTGAGGAAATGTGTTGAGCTGGTAATTTAAAGTGCTGTTCTGTGGAGCAGAAGTCATGAAGTCCATCTTTACAGAGTTGCCCAAGCTGTCATAGTCAAACCTGTGAACAGCAGAAATAGATTTGAGGATCAAAATCATGTGACATTAAAAGATTTGATTGTTTTGAACATAAAGGTGGTATTCCACCTGCAGCGACAAAGCAACCAGATCGCATTGATTTTAATGAGAGGTTTGCAGCAACATGATGTGGGCGTGTCCAAAGTTTTAATTTATGCAAACAAGCAGTGCAGTGACAACCAACAGGAATGAAGACAGTGGAGCACATGTGATCAGTCTCCTGTGAGACACTATAGTCAAGTGTAGACTGTATTATCGTGTCAATAGTAATAATAATAAACCTCATTTAACTTTTCCCAGTCAGCGTTTTTTTTTTTTTTTTTTTAAGTTGCCAGTCACCGCTAGCATTTTGGATAATTTTCACAAAAACTTCATGGCCAGCAGAATATTTTGTTGTATGAATATCTGAACATGGAATATATCAAAACAAAGAACAGAGCTTTTAAACGAAAACAAAAAAACTTTTTATTCTAGCGTCATGCATTCTTTTTATATCAACACTTTAATGTGGGTTAGTTTAGGGGGAAAAAAAAGCTGAGAAAAATCGCTTTTTTCCCCCACAAAGACCACAAAAATCTCATCCACACAAGCATTTAAAAAAATATCCGTCCACACAAAAACACGCTGTGAAGCGCTGTCAAGAGTATGCCAAACCAACAGGTGGCGATATAACACTAACTGTAAAGCCATGTTGGCCAATCAGAAGCCTGAAAAAAAAGGTTATTACCGGTTCTGGTAGACTAAGAACATGTAAACAAAGGAGATAACAGCACAAGCCAAAATCTCCAGTTTCACCGGCTCCACGACAGCACTGCAACCGGAGTTTCTGAAAATCTTCACTCTAGCAGGAGTTTTCAAAAAGGTTTGGTTTCAGTGACCTGATGTTGTGTTTGTGTGTGGACGAACAGCAAACCGGTTGTGAAAATACCCGTGTTCGTGTGGATATGGCCTCAGAAGATGCGTAACAGCGCCCCCTACCTTACAACAGTGAAAACACGGAAAGACTGAAAATTCTGTCAATGGCGGGGAAAGAGTTAAAATGATATTGTTTGTTTATTAATTTTTTTTTACGCCATGTTAGCATCATGGCTATTTACATGGCAAACACAAAGGTCAATATCATAATCCATAAAATGTACATTATTATATAAAACATTTCAAGAGCTAAAATGAATAATAAAATATTCATTTATATAAATATAATTAATTCTAGAAATTATATACATTTAGATATAATGACATGATGTGTGGAAACTGAATAGGTTGATTTATGCATTAATAATCTTGTCCATTATATGATACAGTTTACAGACACACTTTTTCTAAAGAAAGCTGCAAGAAAACTGATTCAATATCAAAATAAAATGACTTTCTTTGCTGTTGTTTTACCAACAATACACTACAATTCAAGTTTGGGGTTTGAAAGATGTTTCTGAAAAAAGTCTCATACTCACCAAATCTGCATTATTAAAAATTAAATTAAAAAAAATACAGTAATTACTCATTTGTAAGTCATTTTAGATAAAGGCATTTGCTCAATGATTAATTGTACATGTAAACAAATGCATACAAAAACAATAATATTCTGAAATATTATTACAATTTAAAACAGCTTTCCATTTTAATATATTGTAAAATGTAATTTATTTCTGTGATCAAAGCTGAATTTTCAGCATCATAACTCCAGTCTTCAGTGTCACATGATCCTTCAGAAATCATTCTGATATGATGATTTGCTGCTCATGAAACATTTCTGACTGTAAACAGTTGTGCTGCTTCATATTTTTGTGAAAACTGATACACTTTTTTTTTTTTCAGGATTCTGTGATGAGTATAAAGTTAAAAAAGAACAGCATTTATTTGAAATATAAATATTTTGAAATATTATAAATAACTTTACTGTCATTTTTTATGAATTTAATGCAAAAAACAAACAAAAAAACATCCTCTTTGTGATCAGATTTTCCACAGCTATGGCCAGTTATGCAGACGAAGACTACCAATAATATTAAGACATTTAGCAGCAAGAACACCTGCTAGACTGTAGTACAGGCCTCCACTTCTGAGAAATCACTATAAAATGCTGTCTAGTGACGCCTAGTGGTTAACAAGGGAACTGCATGAGATGAGTAACCTCATACTAACCCCGTGTCAGTCTGCAAACTCAGCGGTGTTGTGTCTGCGGAGCTGGGCTCACTGTGTTCAGGTGTGTCCAGCAGCAGGGACACAGTGTGAGTGGAGGGGTTGTACGCCGTGATGAGAGGCAAGGAGGCTCGCCGTATCGGAGGAGGACTGTGCATGGGAGGGGGCATGTACTCCAAAAAACCTCCTTGAGACACACAAGGTGCCACGTCAACACAAGCTGGACCTGATTGCATTTGCACAAAAAACAGGGGTTACACTTCATTTTCATTCATTCTACTACAAGTACTTACAAGTAACTACATGTCAACTAACTCTCATTAAAGTATAGGTAGACTGTTTAGTTCGGGTTAGTAAAATAAGTTGACATGTACTTGAAAAGTCACTTATAGTCATTAGAATGTCTGTTGGGAGCATCAAAATAAAGTGTTAGCAGATATTAAGCAACAGTCTACAAATACTCTAATGACTACTAGTTGACATGTAGTTACTTATAGTTAATAGTAGACTATTGAAATAAAGTGTTTCCAAAACAGGTGCCCATGTTTTGAATGTCTGGCATTAAGTCCTATTGTGTAGTTTAAACAGTTTAAGTCCTAATGCATAACTGAATTAAATAGCTCAAGACCTAATATAGAGCTTAATTAAAAAGGTTAAGGTGTATGTTTGAGCATGTGACCTTGTGGACTCGTGCGGCTGGTCCGGATGGTACTGTAGGGGGGAAGTGTGTTCCCAGGCTTGGGATGTTGAGATGCAACAGCAGGAGCTGTGAAAACTGGTGGCCTGTGCACAAACAAATTAATTATACATCGATTATATGCATTACGTCACACAATATGTTTACTGCACTGTGTAAAGACTAACCTGTTGACCTGGACACAAGGCTGACCCTGACTAGCAGGAGGCTTTTTTGTTGTGGTTTTGGCTGTTTTTCTCCATTTGGCTCGACGGTTCTGAAACCACACCTGATACGAGGATCAGAGTACAATTATTGACACTTGCATGTATTTTGATTAATTTAATAACAGATTAATGTGAGAAGGGGCTTGGCGTCATAAGGAATGGATGCCTGTGGGCAGTGACCATGATTCTCTGGGGCGTAACACCGATGGAAGCAGCGATCTCCTTTCTCTTGTCTCCATCAGGGTAGTGATCATCCTGAAATACACGCTCCAGCTCCTCCAACTGATCTACACACACACAAACATGTTGGTACACCTATTATAAGGACATTTCATAGGCGTAATGGTTTTTATACTGAGCTAATGACATTTTCTAGACCTTACTCCTAAATATACCCATCACATAAAACTCTCTGCATTTTTAATATCTTTTTAGTATGTTTATTTAGTGTTTTGAATTATAAGCATGAATTTGAATTATAATTTATATTATCAGCATGTCCTAATAATGTAGGGGGCGTGGCCTGAAACCTGAACACACACTACAATATAAGGACTTTGAGTCCTCATAATGTAGGTCAAACCAGTGCACACACACATTATATATATATATATATATATATATATATATATATATATATATATATATATATATATATATATATATATATAGTACCGGTCAAAAGTTTGTTTTTGAAAGAAGACTCTTCTGCTCATCAAGGCTGCATTTATTTGATCAAAAATACAGTAAAAACACGAATATTGTGAAATATTATTACAATTCAAAATAATGGTTTTCTATTTTAATATACTTTAAAATATTTATTTCTGTGATCAAAGCTGAATTTTCAGCATCATTACTCCAGTCTTCAGTGTCACATGATCCTTCAGAAATCATTCTGATATGCTGATTTGATACTCAGTTATTATCAATGTTGGTAACAGTTGTGCTGCTTTTTTTTTTTTTTTATAAGCGGTGATACTTTTTTCAGGATTCATTGATGAATAAAAAGGTAAAAAGAACAGAAATGATTCAAAATAGAAATATTTTTCTAGTCTTTACTATCACTTTTTATCAATTTAACACATCCTTGCTGAAAAAAAGTATTAATTTCTTTCCAAAAAAAGAAAAAAAAGTTACTGACCCCAAACTTTTGAACGGTAGTGTATATTGTTACAATGTTAAATAAACACTGTTCTTTTTACAACTTTTTATTTATCAAAAAATCCTGAAAATAGTATCACAGGTTATAAAAAATATATATTAACCAGTACAACTGTTTCTATATTTTTCATCAAATAAATGCAGGCTTGATGAGCAGAAGAGACTTCTTTCAAACACATTAAAAATAGTTTTATATATATATATATATTATTAATTAAAGTCAGAGTGTTCTTCCGTGGAACACAAAAGAATATATTTTGAAGAATGTTTTTGTCCACACAATGAAAGTCAATGGGGTCCAAAATAACACTAAACAGAATTGTACGGACAGCAAAACACAGACATTTTTCAAAATATCTTTGTGAGTTATACAGGTTTGGAATGATATGAAGGCAAGTAAATGATGACAGAACTTTCATTTTTTTCTGGCGAACCACTCCTTTGATATGTACATTCTCTCACCAGTGCTGTAGAAGGTGCGTGTTTTCTTCTTCGGAGGCATTAGAGGCACGTCAGCGCTGATGGAAGGTATAACCTGAGTGCTGGTTTCTCCTCCGATGGAAGCCAGAGGCATAAGGGCCGCTCTGCTGGCGAAGCGGGTGTATCGGCGAGTGGTGTACACCTGCCGCAGCGTCACCTCCAGCGGTCTCGTGGCCTGGGGATCAACAGCAGGGCTGCTTCCATAGGGCCGTTTGCCCAAACACGGGGCCTCCAACTGGACCTGTGGTGGGACCTGAGGTTGAAGTAGCGGCTGGGGCTGAAAGGGGAATGCTGTGGGATTTTGAGGCGGCAACGTCATAGATAATGGTCTTGGTGGGGATTTTATAGAGGGCTGCTGGGAGAAATCTGAAGACTTGGGGGGGCATAACAAAAGGTCTTCATTCATACACCGCGCTACCGACTGATCACACACCATCACCAGGTCTATAGTGCAATCTGGGCCCATCTGCAAAATACAGTCATCCTCTAGAGAAGGCACCAGCAAGTCACTTGCCTCTTCGTCATCATCATCATCTGTCTTTGTTTCATCATCTTTTAAACCGAACATACTTTCCTGCTTATCTTCTTTGTCCGATTCAACGTTATCTACTTTCTTGTTTTGCTCTTCTTCTTCTGTGCTTTTCTCATTTTTCTGCTTGGTATCTTCAGTTTTTCCTTCCTCTTTCGTTTCTGTTTTCCTTTCTTCAGGTTCTTGACCTGCAGTCTGGTTCTCCTCAGTTATTTCCTCTAGTTTCAGCTCGGAGTCACTCTTGAACTCGCTTGACTCATTGTCTTCCGCTTCTTCTGCATCACTCTTTATTTCTCTCTCATTCTCTTGCTCTGCATTTCTATATCTACAATACCCTCTCTGTTCATCCTCTTCACACAGAGGACAAGGACCATCTATGAACATGAGATCGCAAGAAAAAGACTAAGTAACACTAACCAGCAAACTTGCATTGAATGAAATCTACTTTAATTCAGAACTGATTATCTCTTTGACCTAGAAAACTCTCAAATTTTGCTTTCTAAAGGGATAATTCACCAAAAATGACAATTCAGTCATCATTTACTCACCTTCCTGTTGTTCCAAACCTGTATAACTTACTTTTTTTCTGTGGATCACAACAGATATTTTGAAGAATGTTGGTAACCAAACCGTTTTGGTTCTTTCATTGTATTAAAAAGAACAACTTGAGGGTGAGTAAATGACAGAAATTTCATTTTTGGGTGAACTATCCCTTTAAATTCGAATCATGGCTCTCCTTGTCTCAAAAAAGAAACCGTTTTAGTTTTAGATAAACTTTATCATGAAACATTTTACAGTTCAAAGTTCTTTATACGTTGAATGTTACTGTTGTTCAAACCACGTGAAAAATGACTAACGTGTCTGTGTGTGTGGAAACTATAAAAATGTTATTCCCGGAGACTTCATCATCCAATTAAAGTTATAAACATTACTTTAAGGTTATGTGTTAAACGTGACGCTTTCTCCACGTGCTTGTTTATCACTAATTAGAGAATAAATTGGACCTCCGCCCTGAGTATCAAACCATTAGACCTTTTATCCGTTTTAGAAATGAGTCCAATTAGACAATTATCGGTGTCAAAAACAATGAGTCAATCAGCTCATTTACATCAATTCACCCACCGTAATCACTGGCAAACAAGGCATCTTCGGCCATCTTGTTGCCCACGCGCACAGGCTTCTATCAGTAAACTTGATATTAAAGTTATTGAGCTTGAGTGAAGCGCAAACTCGAGCACCAGTATTGATTGATAACCTGCAGACGCTGCTCAGGTTACATCACGTGACGTGACATGCAGAGGAGGCGTGTTTCCATCAGGTTCAGTACTGTTGAATTCATGCGCGCTTCACCTTCACTAACAAGTCACTGAACTTGAACAGTATTTCGTAATCTGTTTTTGGATTAAATGAAAAAAGACAAATTTTAGAAAATAGTTATAGTATATAGAAATATATAGGCCTATATCATAATGTCTGTTATCGTTTGTCTGACAACAACAAAAAAATTACTAATTTTAAATTAATTGTTGACTCATTTTGACCTTATTTTTCTTGACTATGGGTGGGTCAAACTTAATTTAATTTTGATATTCTTTTTAATATTTTTCATTTAATTCTAACTAAAATTTCAGTAGCTTGTATTTTTGCAATTTTTTTATATATATATTTAAAATAGTGGTGCTTTTAAAAAATAGTTTGTGAAACCTTACACACAATCCAACAATAAATGTTTCAAACTGTGTTGTTTCATGACCTGTGCAGTGTGTGCCCTGTTATCCTCTGGGGAAAGAAAAAATTGACTTGGCATTTATTTTTTGCACTCCAACTTGCTCAATAATGAAGATGCCAAAGAAATCGCATACTTTCTTGAGTAGGTACTTATTTTGAAAAGTAATTATTTCGCAGCCACTACAAAAAAAAAAGCACATTCTATATAGTATGAGTGTGTGTAGTATGAATGTAATCCAGACGTACTACATTCACCATGTTGACACTATCACGTGACCTACCTGCGTCAGAAGCATCGCTTCCCTGCCATTCACAAATCCTCTCCTGTGGCCTCATGGGATAGTAAAGTGTCCATCGTATGCACACTTCAGAATCTCGCCAGAAATAGTAGGTCATCCAGGTACTTTTTGCCTACTGTTTTATGAGTACTGTGAATTTGGACATACTACTTTTGTCACATACTGTATAGTAGGGAAGTGTGCGATTTCGGATGCAGCCGGAGTTAAAATTGTGGCTGATATTGCTTTTGGATTAACAATGACAGCAAATGGAAGGTCAAGTCAAGCACGTGCCATTGGCCGCATCCGAAATCACATACTTCCCTTACTCTATAGTAAGTGAAAAACAGTATGTGACAGTATATCTGAATTCACAGTACTCATTAAAGAGTAGGCAAAAAGTCTTCTGGTGAGCATATGATGGACACTTTACTATCCCATGAGGCCATGACATTTTTGGAGTAGTACCTACTCGAGTATGTGATTTCGGACGCAGCCATTAAGTGTGTTCAACTGGAAGCGGCGCTGCACAGACCGATCGGTGAATGACATCAAAGTACCACAAGAGCAATTAGAGAACAGACGAAAGTTCAGTATGCTTTTGAATCTCTCGCTGTACTTTAATGTCAGACACAGTCTGTGCAGCGGCGCTTCAACAAACCTATTGTAAGATGCAGAATTCTGAGCACTTAGTATACATACTACAGACAGGGCATTACAAGAAACTTGTTACATAATCAGATTACTATTTCAAGTAACTAGTAAAGTAACACTTTACTCTTTCAATTTACAACAAAGTTACTTTTTCAAATAAATAACGCAAGTTACTTTTTCACATTATTGACTGACAGCTCTCCTGTCCCCATGTTGAAAGAAATAAAGTGCAGAGGTGTTGTGTGCGCTGTGTGAACATGACGGTTATTGTAGTTCTAGACTAAACTCGAACATGCATTTACTCATCTGACTTGCACAAAAACATTCAGTATTCCTCAAAATGAATAAAAACAGTGAAATGCAATCTCAGAATTTTACACAAACCTGTAATAATTAACTATATTAAATTATACAAATATACTTTATGTATTTAATCTCACGTTATTAACTAATGTCTTTGCTGCTGACCTTCAATGATCTAATTAAACCATACTAATTATAAAAAAATTACTTTAGATTAGATTTAGAAATAAGAGTGCTGAACTTTCTCCTTCTGTATAATATTCTTCTTTAATCCAGAATGGCAGCAGCACAGCTGAAAGGTTTGTTTGAGCTGCGCCCTCTACTGTACAGGAGTAAATATGCATTTCCTTCAGCTTATTTCATTTTTGGTGTGAAAGGGCCTTTATATTTGCAAAAAATAGAACTTTTTTTTGTTGTTATTAAAAAACAAACAAGCAAGACCGCCCAGATGAGAAAAAGTAACACAAAAGTAACTTCTAGAAACTTTTTTTTTTTTTTTAGGAAGTAACGCAATATTGTAATGCATTACTTTTAAAAGTAATTTTCCCCAACACTGACTACAGATATAGTATGAATAGTATAGTAGTATGCTATTCCAAGCATAGCCAACTTCAGGCTTTTAACCAATTAAATCACAGCAGCTACAGAGATAACCAATCAGGTTTTATTTTGAATAGAGTGGCTTATTAGTGACAGAACTTTGCCTCTTTATACACAAATCAACCAATGAGGAAAAAAATTAAAAACAAAGAAAAAACAAAAAAAGTTCTTTTAAAAAAATGTGCATGTATAAAACCACGCTGGGCGACCATCAGACCAGGACCACGCTGGTCTGTGATTGGCACACAGACACAGGAAGGCCCGCCTCATATTTGGCTATGAATAGAAAGAGTTACCGGTAGAAATGAGTAGAAAAGACAGCAATGCAAACTCAAAGATTCACTGACGTCCATGACATTAACACACAGTGAGCTCCAGACGTTCTCGAATGGACAGATGCAGGTTTGTTGTTGGGAGGTGGGGGCTTCACAAGGACATGTGAATGTGTTAGACTGTGGTGGGGTGAAAGCGGTGAACATCATTTTGATCGAAATATTAAACCTCCAGCACCAACAGCTTTTTTTCTTTTTTTTTTTGTACAAAAATGTTAAACAATCATCACGTCTTAATACCTGAATTTCACATACTAATTGTAGGCTTGCAACTATATGTTTAGCATGTAAGCATTTGATTAACATTATTCACATCCATATTCCAATTAGACACTAATGATTGCTGAGGTTTTGTGAGTATTTGTCGTGACTGTGTTAGAGCCAGTCTCTTAGACACAAATGAGAACAAACAAATAGATTTTGGTTAATGACCATTTTTTCTGTTTTTTTTTTTTGACTAATTAAATAAAACATATGCATTATAATTTGTTTCCAAATAATTTTAAATATTATTTTGTTTAGTTGTAGGAATGCACGATATATCGGCCACCATATCGGTATCGGCCAATATATATTCATTTTTAATGTTATTGTCCCGATAAGAAAATTTGGCCAATATCTTAAAGCCGATAAATAATGGATTATTTTTCCTTCAGCTGAGACACTTCAGATGCGCACTGTCTCCTATTATGGTTTTTAATTGCTTGAAATATAATTGAAATCATTTATAAAAAAAAAAGGAAAATACAGTTAATTACAATGTACAGTGCAAGTCTGTCATGTAGGCTACATAATATTATAATGAGAACATTATAATTGTGTGCTTGGGACATGGCTTTTTTTATTTTTTTTTATTTAGATTTATTGGCCAATATATCAGTTATCGGCTTTCAAATATAAACAATTATCGTTATCGGCCAAAATTTTTTATATAATTGTGTGCTTGGGACATGGCTTTTTAAAATTTAGATTTATCGGCCAATATAACTGTTATCGGCTTTCAAATATAAACACTTATTAGTTATTGGTATTGGCCAAAATGTTAATTTATTTAGATTTATCAGCCAATATATCTGTTATCGGCTTTCAAATATAAAGACTTATCATTATCGGTATCGGCCAAAATATTCATAATTGTGTGCTTGGGACATGGCTTTTTTAAAATTTAGATTTAACAACCAATATATCAGTTATCGGCTTTCAAATATAAAGAATTATCGTTATCGGCCAAAATTTTCATATCGGCGCATCCCTATTTAGTTGTTTTGAGATTTCTTGCTTGCATCTGTTTTGGTCTAACTGACAATGCTTCATGTTTCTCTTTGTTTTATGTAAAAAGTTAATTATACAAACATTTTATTTTACATCAACATACAGTTCTTTTGACCTCTACTAAATGGCACACTTCAGTACCTATTATTAAAGAATAGATAACCAAGCAGAAAAAGTGAATATGGGTTAAAAAAAAATATATATTGGTTGTCTTTTCTTTTCCTCATGTGTGTGTGTGTGTGTGTGTGTGTGTGTGTGTGTGTGTATCATGTTATTTATTATTTCTTTTTTTCTAGCATTTGGGTTTGTTGTGTTGGGATGGGAATTTGTGGGTGGAAAATGTATAAAAAGCAATGTCTTAAGTAGTGATTTTTTCACTGAACACTTTCTATTTAAACCAATTATCAGTCTCTAACCTTACTCAGTGTCCAAGGGACTGGCTCTTACTATAGTAATTTATTCAAAGGAGTGCTGTGATGGGTCAGAAATTCTTCTAGATCCTATATAATAATAATAATAATAATAATAATAATAAGGCCGAGGCTGTGATGCTATAGGTAACGTGTTTTGTGTGTTTGTGCAATTGTCAGTGTCAGTGTCATAGCAATTTAAGTGCAGGGAGAGGAGAACATGTCCCCATGAAGGAAGAACTATCGGGGAGTGAAACACACTTGCAGATGCATTAAAACAAGCCAATCTTCACACTCTCACACACTGTCAGGACATGATAATACAGAGTACAATATTCAAGCTACAGGTACTGTTGCACAGGTGTGACATTACAATCTTAGACTTAAGTACAACCACCCCGTATGGGTCTCAAGATTTCCCCCACCTGCCCGAAATGTCCCACAGAGAACAGTGTGGCGTCTTGAATGTGCTCTTGTACACACACTCAGTGGAATATGCTTGAGTGCAGATTTCTCACATAAAAAAAACACCACCATGCATTCTAAACGCATGATTTGTGATATAATAGGAAGCGTTATTTGATGTCACGTTTCAGTGTTATGGCAGCTTTACCCTCAGCGATATGTTTATAAATGGGAGTGGGTGTAATTCTCTGTTACTGTGGATATAAAAAGGAAATTTCAGGGACTGTGTGTGCCGATACTGCGCACAAGCCGTCCCAGATTCGATATAGTACATTTGCACGTTCGGATATTTAAAATGATATGTGTTAAGACAAGTAATGTCATTTCAGCATTTTGCTAACATCTTGTGCTACATTTGCGAGTAACACTGACATCACACCACATGACATGTCACATACATTCTGAGCATGTCAACCACAGAGTCTGTTGTTGATAGCTTGTTATTGCTAATTCATGCATTTCTAGTCATTTTGCTTTTATGAATGAAATGTATTCTGATATAGCATATCAAATAAAACAGAATAACTCAGGGAAAAATGAAAAAAATAAAAAAATATGATAGTAATTCTGAAATCGTACTATTTAAATCAGGGGTCTCCAAACTCGGTCCTGAAGAGCCACTGTCCTGCAGAGTTTAGCTCCAATCTCAGTTAAACACACCTGAGCCAGCTAATCAAGGTCTAATTAGGCATACTAGAAACTTCCAGGCAGGTGTGCTGAGGCAAGTTGGAGCTGAAATCTGCAGAAGAGTGGCCCTCCGGGACTGAGTTTGAAAATCCCTGATTTAAAGGCTTTCAGCTCTGATATCTTTGTTAGACACGCTATTTTTCTCCTGAAAAGTTGCATCTGTTACCCACACTGATAATGTCCCAACCCCAATCCCCATCAACACGTTCCTACAACATCCATCTTGAGCACGACTGTCCATCAGGCTTGTTTGAGAGTAAAATGTAGCTGTGTGAAAGACTAACCTTTCAAAACAAAAACCAGACACTCGTCTAATGATCGGTGACACACTAAATGCTGAGCATTCAGTATTTCTCCAGGTTAATCTGATAAAACAATTTTTAAATGATGTCCAGGTGGATGTGTGCATGTTTATTTTTTACTACAATAGCATGGTTAAAAGCATGACAAACAAAAAAAAAAGTTGAATTGATATTTACACCGATAAAACCTTACTGCACAGCTAAATAGATAATATCCTTCACTACGAATATTATGATCACCAATTTCCTTCCATTCAGAGCTGCTGATATATTATTGATTATTACTAATGATTACTAAAGTTTTTATACAGAGCAGAGGAGAGGCTAGTCCTCTGATTCTATGCATGCGCTCCCTCACAGCAAACCTTTAGAGTTTTTAGTGTGCTGTGTACGTGTTTCGGGCTCCCTGGTCCAAACGGACAGTACCGCCGTGCCGATACGTGCTCTCACCAGCAGAGGGAATCGTGCTGCGTGTGTGCGCCTGCGCACGTGCACGTGTGTCTAGGCTGGGGTCACAAGGGCCATACTTAGACATACTATCGCACATATATGCGCAAGCACACACACTCGCTCTGCTCGAGCTCTGTTTCTAGCACCTGGGAAATGGAAGGCACCACACAACGCTGGATCACTGACCTTGGTGACAGAAGAGCATTTCGAGTACGGACTCTACTTCTGCCATGCAACTCTTATTTCTGCTCCTTTTTCTCCCTCTTGTCTGACTTGCACAATCCCTCCATGACCCCAACTGTGTTCTTTTCCTCTCCCTCATTTTTATCATGCTTTTTTTTTTTCTTTTTTTTAGCTCCCATGTTTTCAGTCTGAGAGTAATATTGTGCAGGAAACACATCTGAAACGGAGTGTCTTTACAAAAAAAAAAGATTCAGGTCATAATTCCATAGAACAACAATCCTAAACATATCAATAATAACATGTTCTTAAAAAAGTTCTCTCCTCTGTGTATGTATAGATTCAAGCCCCGCCCTCACTGACCCCACCCCTAACCCAAGCCCCTCCCACAACCAATTCCATTTGTTTCTACATTGATCTTTTTCAGTTTTTTTTTTTTTTTTTTTTTTTTTTTTTTTTTTTGGAAAAGAAAGTTCTGAGTCCGTGGAATGAGAGGCACTCTCATGGGGAAACGAGGGAAGAAAAGGATCAAAGGAAAAGGGGCGAGATGAAAAGAAAGGAGGTGGGGTCAGATAGAGATGGGACGAGGTTGGAGAGATGGAGGAGGGTTAATGTATGGATGTTAGGCGTAGAATTCTTCCTGCTTGTCCGGTTTCTGGTAGGTGACTGTAGCTTGTTTAGGCTCCTCCAATGTATAGCTGCCTTCATCTTTCTTTTTCATCCGGTAGACGAGTAACATTACGAGGAACGCAGCGAAGAGTGCTCCGACTACACCTCCGACGATCACCGCTGGAGAAAGAACAAGAGAGACTGATTACCTCCAGCATTTCATTATGAACACTTCAGCAACAATTACATTGTCTCCCAGCATCCATAAATGTGCAAGTGTCATATCTGGGTTAAAAGACAAATAAGAGTGTTCAAGATAAAGAAAAGGCATTTAAATCACTTCTTTAAATCAAGCACTGAAGACTGGAGTAATGATGCTGAAAATTCAGCTGTGCATCACAGGAATAAATTACATTTTAAAACATGTTCAAATAGAAAAGTTGTAATAATAATAATAATAATAATAATAATAATAATATTAAATTGTAATAATATTTCACAATATTATAGTTTATACTGTATTTTTGTATTCTGTATTCTCAGAATTGCGTGATATAAACTCGCAATAGTGAGAACAAAGCCAGAATTGTGAGAGAAAGTCAGAATTGAAATAAACTCACAACTGCGAGGAAAAAAGAATTGCGAGAAAAAAGTCAGAATTGTAAGATATGAACTCGCAGTTGCGAGAAAAAAAGTGAGAATTGAGAGAAAAAAGTTAGTATTGCGAGATATAAACTTGCAATTGCGAGAAAAAAGTCCGAAAATATAAATTTGCAGTTGCGAGAAAAAAGTGAGAATTGCGAGAAGTCAGTATTGCGTGAAAAAAAGTCAGAATTGCGTGAAAAAAAAAAGTATGAATCGCAAGGAAAAGAAAGTCAGAATTGCGAGGGAAAAAAGTCAGATTTGTGAGAAAAAAGTTAGTATTGCGAGATATAAACTTGCAATTACGAGAAAAAAGTCAGAAAATATAAATTTGCAGTTGCAAGAAAAAAGTGAGAATTGCGATAAGTCAGTATTGCGTGAAAAAAGTCTGAATTGCAAGAAAAAAATTGTAAGATGAACTCGCAGTTGCGAGAAAAAGTGATATTTGTGAGAAAAAAAGTGAGAACAGAGAAAAAAGTTAGTATTGCGAGATATAAACTTGCAATTGCGAGAAAAAAGTCAGAAAAAATAAATTTGCGAGAAGTCAGTATTGCATGAAAAAAAGTCACAATTGTGAGAAAAAAGTCAGTATTGCCTGAAAAGTCAGAATTGCGAGGGGGGAAAAAAAAAAGTCAGAATTGCGAGGAAAAAAGTCAGTATTGCCTGAAAAGTCAGAATTGTGAGGGGGAAAAAAAAAAAAAAATCAGAATTGCGAGGAAAAAAGTCAGTACTGCCTGAAAAGTCAGAATTGCGAGGGGGAAAAAGTGAGAATTGTGAGAGAAAAAAAGTGAGAATTGCCTGAAAAGTCAGAATTGCGAGGGGGAAAAAGTGAGAATTGTGAGAGAAAAAAAGTGAGAATTGCCTGAAAAGTCAGAATTGTAAGGGGGAAAAAGTCAGAATTGCGGGGAAAAAGTCAGTATTGCCTGAAAAGTCAGAATTGTAAGGGGGAAAAAGTCAGAATTGCGGGGAAAAAGTCAGTATTGCCTGAAAAGTCAGAATTGCGAGGGAAAAAAAAGTGAGAATTGCGAGAAAAAAAGTCAGAAGATATAAATTTGCAGTTGCGAGAAAAAAAAGTGAGAATTGTGAGAAAAAAGTCAGTATTGCCTGAAAAGTCAGAATTGCAAGGAAAAAAAAGTCAGAATTGTGAGATAAAAAGCAATTATCTTTTAAATTGTTTTATTCCGTGGCGGAAACAAGCTTCCATACATTAGACCCCAAACTTGTGAACAGTAGTGTATACATTTCAATCAAGATTTTTCAGAAATTAAAAACATTTTAATCATAGATAAAAAAAATAAACATCATGACATGGATCCCTTTCTTTGTTCATTTTAAAAATCAGTGAGATTTTAGGGGATGCGATGCCAACAATGAGCACAACTATATCAATATCAGTTTCATTAATTAACCACGATAAAAACCAAACCAACAAAAAGACAGAAATAGAGACACAGACAAACAAACACGAAACACATTTAATCAAGGCAGGGAGAGTTTTAAATCTCTAAAACTAAAGCTTAACTGCAAGAGCGTGAAATACGATGTATGAGCTAAATTCAAACTAATTTCACGCTACAGCCTGCGACTCCTACATCTTTACCTATGACCAGGAAGTCTGCAAATACAAAGGCAAACAGTCCTCCAATCAGAACGGCTGAGGAGAGAGAGACAGCATATCAGATGACAGAGAGAAACGAGAGGGGAGAGACTGAGGCGCAGCTAAACAGAGGTGAAGGTGAACAAGGAAGAGAGACAAAGAGCAGAAGACAGTGTTGTCCACAGAGAGCTAAAATAAAGTCCACTGGAGGCTCTTGCTTGAGATCATAGGAGCTGTTCTTAAAGGGACAGTACACCAAATATAAAGTAAATCAATATAAATCATTTTTTGGTGAACTGTTCCTTTAAACAACTAATACTCCATATAAAAATACTATTGATATTGCTAACAGATAATGACTAAAAGCTTTTGTAAAATGCTATTTCATGCTTGAACTTTGAACATAATAAATACACTACCATTCAAATGTTTTGGGGGTCAGACAGATTTTTAAAAAAAAAAAGAAAGAAAAAAGAAAAGAAAAATAAATAAACACTTTATTCAGCAAGGATGTATTAAATTGATCAAAAGTAACAGTAAAGACATTTATAATGTTATAAAAGATTTCTATTTCAAATAAATGCTGTTCATTTGAACTTTCTATTTATCAAAGAAACACCGTTTGCATAAAATATGAAGCAGCACAACTGTTTTCAACATTGATAATAATCAGAATGTTTCTTGAGCAGCAAATCATCATATTAGAATGATTTCTGAAGGATCATGTGACACTGAAGACTGCTGAAAATTCAGCTTTGAACACAGAAATAAATTACATTTTAAAATATTTTTAAATAGTTACATATTCAAAATGTACTGTATTTTTGATCAAATAAATAATGCAGCTTTGGTGAGCATAAGAGACTTCTTTTAAAAACATTAAAGGAATCTTACAGACCCCAAACTTTTGAATGCTAGTGTGTTAAGCTTTATAATAATGCCAATAAAGTTTTTCTGCTGTAGGGTTTTCAGTTCAGTGTGATCTATTTTATAAGCAACAGGGAGACAGACAAAAACAAGTACAGAAAAAATAGTAAATTAAAGATATACAGTTGCATGAAAAAATATGGGAACCACTTGCAGAATCTGTGAAAATGTGAATAATTTTAACAAAATAAGAGAGATCATACAAAATGAATGTTATTTTTTATTTAGTACTGTCCTGAGTAAGATATTTTACATAAAAGATGTTTACATATAATCCATAAGACAAAAAAAATAGCTGAATTTATTCAAATGACCCTGTTCAAAAGTTTGTGAACCCTTGATTCTTAACACTGTGTGGTTAACTGGATGATCTACGACTGTTTTGTGATAGTTGTTCATGAGTCTCTTGTTTATTCTGAGCAGTTAAACTGAGCTATGTTCTTCAGAAAAATCCTCCAGGTCCTGCAGATTCTTCAGTTTCAAGCATCTTTTGCATATTTGAACTCTTTCCAGCAGTGACTGTATGATTCTGAGATCTTTTCACACTGAGGACGACTGAGGGACTCAAACACAACTGTTAGAAAAGGTTCAAACATTCACTGATGCTTCAGAAGGAAACACGATGCATTAAGAGTCAGGAGGTGAAAACTTTTTGAATTTGAAGATCAAGGTAATTTGTACTTAATTTGTCTTCCGGGAAACATGCACGTATCTTCTGTTGATTCCGAAGGGCAGTACTAAATGAAAAAAAAAAAATCATATTTCAACAAAATATGAAAAACTGGGACATCTTCATCCGTTCAAACGTTTTCACCCCCCGGCTTTTAATGCATCGCGTTTCCTTCTGGAGCATCAGTGAATGTTTGAACCTTTTTAATAGTTATGTTTCAGTCCCTCAGTGTGAAAAGACGGATCTCAGAATCATACAGTCACTGCTGGAAAGAGTTCAAATATGCAAAAAATGCTTGAAAACTGAAGAATCTGCAGGACCTGGAGGATTTTTCTGAAAAACAGAGCTCAGTTTAACTGCTCAGAACAAACAAGAAACTCATGAACAACCATCACACAACAATAAAACAGTCGTAGATCATCCAGGTAACCACACACAGTATTAAGAACCAAGGGTTCCCAAACTCTTGAATGGGGTTATTTTAATAAATTCAGCTATTTTTTTTGTCTTGTGAATTATATGTAAACATCTTTTATGTAAAATATCTTACTCAGGACAGTACTAAATAAAAAAATAAAATGCATTTTGTATTATCTCTCTTATTTTGTTAAAATTATTCACTTTTCACAGATTCTGCAAGTGGTTCCCATACTTTTTCATGCAAAAAAGTCAGACAGAAGCCAAAAAAACGTTTGAACTGGGTTGTGGAAGTGGATTTAAATGTGTCAGGCATCTCTCACCTATCAAAACTTCCTTCCTCTCGAGGATATTCTTCTGTGGAAGTTGAGCGGCGGAGCTTCCCGCAGCATCTACTGTGTTTCCAGTCAAATCTGGATCTCCAGCCTTTCTGCCTCGGCCGACCTCGTTGCCTTGGTGAACTTCATTCTCGTGGATTTCAAAATCACCACTTGGACCTGGTCCTGCAACTTCATTATTTACAGTTTCATCTGGTGTTTGTGTCTAAATGAGGAAGAGAAAGAAAAAAGGATAACCCTTTACAATTGCACAATAGTCCATGTGAAGCTGAACATTTACAGAGAAGCAGAGCAAAAACTGTTGACCGAGACAGACCATTCAGTAAAGTTGTCTAAGCAAAAGCAAAACTGTCTAAATCATCTGATGAAAGTGTGATTTTTGACGCAATATGTATATACTCACAGATGATATTCATATGCACAAATAATACAATTCTTTTTTCCTTATTTCTTTGTCTTAAATGTCCAAAATTTGAACCCAATGTGAGTGAGAGAAAAAGCAATAGGGATGGACAATATATTGGTAACATATCAGTTATTGGGCAATATGATTAAAAAAAAAAAAAAAAAAAAAAAAGGATCTACATCTGCTGACATTGGATATTTAACTGTGCATTTCCACTATTTTTGCATCTAGATCACCTTGCTATCATCTAACGCTCACTGAAACATAATTAATTAATAATACATTAATACTGTTAAATGTAATATTTAGCTAATCTTAAAATGAATATCCATTTTTAAAGCTGTACATTATAATGTTGTGATGCCTAAATTCACTTAAAGCATTTAAAATTAATCATTTGAATTTTGTGTGTTTTATGTTTAATTTAAGACTTGGAATAATATAAAATTTTTATATCTACCATTAATAATTACTGGCTTAATTCTATTCGCTGGAATTGACATATTGGTGCATATTTGCATGGAATATTATTTGTGTGTTTGTTATTTTATTTATGAATTTATTTAAAGTCATATACAATAATATAACATTTTAATACCTGCCATTTTTTGAAAAAAAAAGAAAAAAAAAAAAAAAGATTATATATATATATATATATATATATATATATATATATATACATATATATATATATTAGTGGCATATCTGTATTCCAAAATTTTCATATCGGTGCAGCCTTACATTGAATATTATATAGATAATATATACATAATTTTAACATTTACCATTTACTGAAAATAATTACTGGCAAGAATTTTTGTATTTGTGCACCCTTACATGGAATTGGAATATTATTTATTTGTTTTATTTATGTATTTATCTAAAGACATCTAGATAATACACAATTTTAATATTTACCATTTATTGAATCTGTATTGGCCAGATTTGTTTTACATCGGTGCATCATTACTACCTAACTATTTAGAGTTCAAATAAATCCAAATATCCAACCTGTGTTGTGGAGCTCATCAGCGAGCGAGTGCTGCTCTCAGGCGGGGTGGCTCTACTCGCGGTGGTCTGTGGTTGTCGGGGTCGTATGGGGGCGGTGCTTGGAGTGGTCTGGGAAGGACGTGGTCTGGGCGGCTTAGCAGTGGTGGATGAAACGGTGGTGGGAATAATCTCAGTAGTTGTGATGTCATCCGTCATCGTCTCTGGTGTGCTGGACGGCTCAAACATCATCGTTTCTGTAGTAATGTACAGATCGTCCTCCTCTTCCTCCAGGTCACCAGTGGCCGCTGTAGTCTCACCCGGAGCGGTGGACGAATCCATGTACACTACAGGAACGTCAGTCAGCCGGGGTGCAACTGTAGCCTTCGACGTCTCTTGTTCCCGCTCTTTGTCAGCATCCAACCTTATTTCCATCCCGGATTCTCTTTCTCTATCCGGCTCCTTCGTCGTCCTCATTTCCTCCTCCTCAAGCTCCTGTTTGCTGTCTCTGTCTAGTACATCTTGTCCCAAGCCGCTCTCACGGTCCACCTCAGGTGGAGGTGGGCTACTCGGCTCTGCGGCGGGGGAGGCCGAGGGGGCGGGGCCAGTGGCCTGTGTGGTAGAAAGTGGGAGGGGCTCCTCCGTAGTGACAGCCACACCTGCTGCAGTCGGATGAACGCTTATATCTGGAACTGAAAGCATAGAGGAAGAGCTATGAAAACACTGTGAGACAGGGCGAAGGAGATCAATACTCACAGCCATTTTAGACCGTGTTAATGTGTCATATGATACCTAGCACAAGCGTCTGTAAGGCTTCAAAGCAACCTTTAGATTGGTCAGCTCAGGAATGTGAACATCCCCATGGCAACACATGAATAAAATATCAATAACCTTGGTAAGAAATACACAAGCACACACACAGAACAAAGCAAACAGCACTGCATCACACAAACTCTCCTCATGAAGCACACACACAAGATGGTCTTTTTTAACTACAGGCACTTATGTCCCAAGGGTTGATTTTTATAAACTGATTTTAACAGATAACAGATGTTTTTTTTTTATTATATGAAGGCCACATTAAAATTGTCTTAGAAACTCATTATATTATATGTGTGTGTGTGTATATATATATATATATATATATATATATATATATATATTCATATTATAATTATATTTCAGGTATTATATTTTATTATTGTTAAACTAAACTAAAACTAAAACCATAAACATCTGTTGCTTTAAATAAAATAAACATTAACTGAAATAAAAATATAAAAAACCTAAACGTATGTTAATTCTGCTACAGCAACATTTCTCATTTTAATTTTGTTTAACTTGATGTACTAAAATAAATCAAACTGAAATCAAAATTATTAAAACCATACAGACATTTAAAAAACATGACAAAAACACACAACAAAAATCACTAAAACTTTAACTAAAATGAAATGAAAACGGAAAATATAAAGATAAAAACCAATTCAAAATATTAATAAAAACTATAAACAATACAAATAAAATAAAACTTGTCCAAAATTGTTTAAAATGTCATTTTTTCCTGAAATGACATAACTGAAATGAGATTGTGGTGGAAATGTTCGTGATTTTCAGAGAAATTACAGAAGTCTCCTGTGAGATATTCATGTCCGCTGTCCAGTTAGTGGTCAAATTAAATAATGTGTGAAAAGTGTGTTTGAAGACAGTTTATTTTCTAAGCATCCACAGGGCACAAAGTGCACAGAAGAAACACCCAACACTAGCGGATATTGGCCGTCTACACCCAGATTCCTGCTGATTAAGTGATTTTATTTACGGTAATCTGATTACTGAGGATCAGATGATCTCACACACACACACTAATACATGAAGAAGTGCTTTTATGTACAAGAAAAGAAGGTTCTATTTCACTGTCAGTCTGTGGGCTTCAGTTTAGCAGAGGCTAAAATAACTGTATGAAGTTGTGGGAGGAATGTGAAAGAGAGAGAGAGCAAGCGATGAAGAGGGGGAAAGGCGTTGAGTTGTGAGAATTATACCAGCTGGTGAGGGGATTGGAAGTCCAGGACGGACTTTTAAACAAGGCAGCTGTGACCTCTTAATGAGTGATTCACACTCACATGTCACAAACACACTAAAGTGACACGCAGACAAACACAACACACATCATACTCACAGCCAGAGCCAGATCCGGAAAAGAAGTCCTCATCATCGGAAAATTCATCTCCGGAGCCCTCGTCGTCGCTTGGTCGATATGCCTTAAAACAGAGAAGAAGATAAAGTCAGAAGTGTTTGTGATGTCACAGGAAGTGGAATGTGTGTGTGTGTGTGTGTGTGTGTGTGTGTGTGTGTGTGTGTGTGTGTTCGCTCATGTGTAAGTGTGAAGGGGTCTAGCGTGGGGAGCAGTTTCATCGAGAGGCCCGTTGCTAGGAGCAACACTTGCCTTTAACCCAATTTCTTAAATAGGGATGAAAATTCAGCAGAAAAAGAGCTCTAGACAGTCCTCAGACCCAACGTGTCACATGAATGAGAATATTACAAGAACATATTGTACATATAAACCTATATAATAGTACAATGCTTCACAAATCAGCAGAACACACAAAAATAAAAAATAAAACATTTTAGAGGCTGTTTTTGGCAAGAAATGTACTTAAAGAGAACCTGTTATGCCCTTGATTTTGATTTTTAGCTCTTGTAGAATAGGTTTTCTTGCTTGAAAGTTTAAAAAAAAAACACATTCAGGGTGAATTCAGGTTGATTGGGACACTTTTTCCCAGTCATCTCAATAGCAAAACGTGTCCCAATCAATCTGAATTCACCCTATTCTCCATTGTTGCAGCTCCTCTCTTCCTAGTCTGTCAGTAACGCTCTGTTTAGTTCCTGTCTCTATGAAGCTCCTCCTTCTGAAAAGAACAATGTGCTCTGATTGGTCAGCTGCACCAGTGTGTTGTGATTGGTCAAGCGCTTCGAGGGTGTTTGGGAAATGTCCCGCCCCTTACCATAACCGCCAGTTTCAACACACTACTAACTAACTCAACTAAGCACCGCCCCTTTATTTTGCATATGCCTTGGGCGGGAATTATTTAAATGAGGAATACTGTGGCGTGTTCATTCCTGGAAGAAAACTCAAGACTACAATGGAGGCGTTTCAGGGAGTTCAGAAACTGACACTGATATAGACCTTTTTCATGCTCAAACTGCAACATTACACACTAAAGAAAGGATAATAGGTCCTCTTTAAAAAAAAAAAATTTGAATTTAATTATAGTCAGCATGCAGACAAAGTGTTCAGTGAGGTTTTCTAAACAACATTACGTAACACACAATCACTGGTGTAAAAGCTCTTCTACACCCCCTGTCTGTATCATTCTTTACTCTTGTGGTCTCTTTCCTTCCCCCCACTCTCATGATTGGTTGACCTCCATCTCGGTAACACCCCATAAATACTTAAACCAATAAACTGACCCCATGCCCTCCCTATAACCCCCCCATAAACACAAACACTGGCCCAAAAATGCTGTCAGTCATCAGTATGCCCCTAAGCTTAAAGGATTAGAAAATTCTGTCATCATTTACTCCCCCCTCAAGTTGTTCCAAACCTAGATATTTGGAAGAATGTTTGTAACCAAGCAGATCTCGCCCCCCATTGACTGTCATAGTATTTATTTTTCCTACTATGGTAGTCAATGGGGGGTGAGATCTGCTTGGTTACAAACATTCTTCCAAATATCTTCCTTTGTGTACAGAAGAACAAAGAAATTTATACAGGTTTGGAACTACCTGTGGGGGAATTTTCATTTTTGGGTGAACTATCCCTTTAAATGAATCACACACAAACAGACACACAGTTATGATTGCACCCAGTTCTGTATCTGGTTTAATTACATATGCACATAATGTCTGTTTATGTGTCTTCATGTTTTGTACTGTAAGCATGTGTCATACACTCTGCCTATGTAAATGAATGCCCCAAACAGGACTAGCTGAGATAATTAAAAAAAATATATACATAAATATAAATGCTTATATAATATGGAATTGTAATTTTTTTTAAATGTTTTTGTAAAATGCTCACCAAGTTATTTAAAAATACAGTAAAAAGGCAGTAATATCATAAAATATTATTAGAATTTAAAAAACTGTTTTCTATGTGAATATACTGTAAAATGTAATTTATTTCTTTGTGATATTTCAAAGTTGAATTTTCAGCATCATTACTCCAGTCTTCAGTGTCACATGATCCCTCAGAAATCGAATATGCTGATTTGCTAATCAAGAAACATTTATGATTATTATCAATGTTGAAAACAGTTGTGCTGCTTCATATTTTTGTGGAAATTCAGGATTCTTTGATGAACAAAGTTCAAAAGCACAACATTTATTTGAAACAAACCTTTTATAACATTACAAATGTCACTTCTTCTTTTACTAAAATATGTAAATATATGAACAAATGCCACAGATGTCCATGAACATGTTGAAGCAAACAACATGTTTCAAATCAAAATCAAGTCATTGATTAACTGAATAGTGTTTCAAATCAAACAGATTTACATTTCTGATTTATAGTTCATCATTTCATTGCAATAAGAAATTAACTGATTCCTGCTATGCAAATAAAATCAGAAACCCATCTCTGTCTTAACACTCTTGTACTCAAGAGACGGGGCATTTAACGGCCAGGAAAAGAAAAAAAAAGACATTTAAATCATCACGACATTCATGATACAATGTTATTTTGCCAGCAAAATCACTGACATTTCAGCCAGCTCTAGTAAACTAGCAAACTGAAGCGATTCCAATTACAATTCTAGCCATTTTATCAAGTAAAACAGTTCTAAATGGTGGGATGGATTCATGCTGATCTTTTTATAAACACAAAGTGCATGTGAACACCAGGGAATCAGATCCAACTGTGCCTCAATCTGAACTGCTATTAACCACAGGCCATTCACCAAATGCAATCAAGTCTAATGCGATTTCCTCTCCAACCTGTACACTCAGAAATACATGCTGCAGATGCACCGGATCTCCTTTCCAAATCCTTGCAAAATCTGCTGCTCAAGAAGCAGGATTCAGCCAGTATGCATATTTGGATAGATTGTGTGTTTGTGGACGTCTGCGTATCCTCCCCTGTAATGGCGGGGTTGGTTTGTGGTGTAATTTGGTCTACGATATGATTAAGGGGTAGAACTGGCTCGCACAGCAAGGGTTCTTTCACAAACAGTGTGTGTGTGTGTACATAGAGATAGGGAAGGGGTGTGGGTAAAAGCTTTTTAGAGTCAAATGTAAATATAACATCCATCTGTCTGGCAGCACAGAATTATAAAGAAACCATAGCAGGGCTGCATGATTACAAATGATCAGTTTCCTTTGATATTGTAATCATGATTATTCATTTTGAATAATATAATTTGCATAATAATGCTTATTTTGTGAGGGGCAATAGGTACATCTGTAAACGAAAAAAAAGTGTTGTTATGAACATTAACCCTCTTTTCCAGCATAAAAAAAATAAATGATGAAATATAAATTAGTTTTTTATATTTTTTTTTTTATAAATAAATGCTTTTTATCTATCTATTTATCTATTCTCTACAAAAAAGGTTTCAAATATATGTAACTAGACACTTTTAAAGAATAGAAGCAAATGAAAGTCAGTAAATTACACTTTTCAAAATTAATTTTGGCTCCATAAAATAATTTGTTCATTTATTTAAATAATTGTGCAGCCCTAATTTATGGAAAAATATATCTATTGTGCTCTCTTCCTCTGCCAAATTTAATGTTGTTCTGTACTGGCATCTATCCAGAGGAACAGCTGTGAGAAGGACAAGAGATAGAGAGAGTGTGTGAAAGAGAGAGAGAGAGAGAGAGAGAGAGAGAGAGAGATCAAGGTGTAAGTAAAGTTAAGAGGTGAGTTGGTCACTAGGTAATGACCTCATTATAAGAGTTAAACACACGTGTTAATGCACATCTACATGTGCCATTATAATACTCACAATTACACATTACAGCACCTCCACATCTATAACACATCTGACCCTCAAGTTTAAACTTTGTCTCTTGAAATGTGTTGTTATGAAATCATGTATGAAGTGGACAGCTGTTTCTATGGGACAATCCTTAATCCAACCAGCAAGTGATCCCATAATCCCACAGGATTAGGACCATGTCGGATGTCCATATGGGTAAGACACCCTGTGTGTCAGTATAAGAGCTCCTCCGTTGCATTCAAGTATTTAGCATTTATGATGCTGGGACAAAATCTAACCCTGGTTTAAATCAACAAAACCAAACATAACCAAATTCAAAATTTTCAAAAAGGTAATTATTACATTTAACAACAATAGCCCAATTCTGTATTATCTGTAATGTGACATATTTAAGAGTAAAATAGGATATTCAATGAGAAACAAATGTAGGCTGGAGCTAGATTTCATTCATCTGGAATTGATTGGATTGTGGAAAGTGACAAGTGTTTAGAGGGAAGGGGCTGAAAAATAAAAGTAGCAAATAAATAAATAAATAAATAAAAAAAACATATTTACACCCATGCATGCATACACACACACATTATATATATATATATATATATATATATATATATATATATATATATATATATATATATATATATATAAGTTATTCAAATAAATATTGTTACAAGTATTTTTATATTCTAATATATATACACACACACACATATACACACAAACACACACGCAATATATATATATATATATATAAAACATTACATTTATATATATATTATATATATATAGTTATTCAACTAAATATTGTTACAAGTATTTTTATATTTAATATTATATTCTATTATTAATTATAATATTAATTACTTATAACCATATATATATATATATATATATATATACACACACTCATGATATATATTTTACATATATGAAATATATAGTATATAATAAATGTATTTTATTTAATTATATATATATATATATATATATATATATATTATATACACACACACACACTTATACACACACGTATCATTAAATATAATTAAAAATCATTATCATTAAATACTATCATTATAATTATAATGTGTGTATATATGTGTATATTATAATGTGTGTATATATACACACACACACACACACACGTGGAAAAATTCAATTCCAAAAAGAACATTTTTAATATGATTTTTAATTTATAATTTAAGATAATACAATACAAATTAAAAATGTGTATTAAAAAGAAGTTTGAAATAAATTTTGAATCATGTTCCCTGTGAGTCATATTAAACATAAAACAGCTTCCATGTCACAAGAGAAATGTGATTTTGTAATAAACAAACATGAGGAGTTAAGGCAGTTTAGGGTTGGGTTTACCAAGCATGATATGGGCAAAGTGTCTAGAAAGCTTTCTGCTGAGAAGTTGCCATGGAAACGCTTTCACGGTATATTATCCGAGTCATGACCGCTCTTCCCACACGACAGCCAGCCTACAACACCCGGAATCACTGCTGTCTGGGTTAACAGGGTAAAACAGGGTGAACCCACGACAGCATGTGCGTAACATGACAGCTTTCACATGGACTCGCAATAAACTCAAACATGCAGATCAGGTGGTTCAAGTACGCAGTGTTTGTGAAGTTTAAAGGATGATATTGTGTGTGTGTGTGTGTGTATTTGTATGTCCGTATGTGTCTGGGTGAATGAGCGCTTTCTCCTCGCAGGCTTCCTGCGGATCATAACTTCTCTTGTGTTTCTAAGAAACTTTTCAAAGGAGCTAAAAAATGCAGCCAGGGGCTAGGGAATGGCCTGCCTTTGTGCGTATGTGGGTGTGCATGTAAGGGCGAGTGTGTGTGGCCCGTCTTTGTGATTATGAACAATCCTCCCCCTTTCCCAGAATCCCCTGCTGTTCTCAGTGTGTGTGTGTTTGAACTTCTGTATGTGCCCAGAGATCCTCATTTCCCATATCTTTGGGGACAATCTCAATTTTGCTGCACAAATAAAAAGAAGGATTAGGTACATAGAAGCGAGGGAATATGGCTAATGGCAGGCTTTCTGGAACAGCAGTAGCTGAAAGTGCAATTGGAGCAATTCTGAACTATTATGGAGAGTTGTTGCTCAGTAACTGCATACCTGACTTGAGTACAGAAGTGGATGAGAAACACTGTGGAAATCTGGTCCGGTGTCAAGTATTTAATAGCATCTACTGCCACTGACGACACCACAGAAACATACTCACCAACAAAGGAGCGTGCATTTTATGTCATGAGATCATTTTACGTAATGTTAAACTTGTTTTTGTCTAGGATTAGTTCATGGCTCAACATGTCTTTAAATGGTGCGAGGTGAGTTTTGTTTTCAAAGGTAAACGACACGTCCAGACACATACTCAAACAAGTATGTGATTGAAATGGTCACATGTACACCTACACACAGCAGTTACACACCCCACTGTATTTCCTGTATGCGTACAGGTGTGTACATGCATTACCTCGTCCTTTACCTATGGATATTTAGGCAACGTGAAGTAGAGGGATCGACCGTTCAAAGATTCGAATTTTGAAAGGAATACTTTTATGCAGCAAGGATGCACTAAATTGATCAAAAGTGACAGAACAATGTCTACCATTATAAATGTACTTTTTACTATTTCAAATAATTGCTCATATATATATATCTCTCAAGGTTATATATATATATATATATATATGGCAGGCTTATATAATTATTGTATAAGCCTGCCATAATATAATTATTGTTGTGGAACCTTGATATATATATATCTCAAGGTTCCACAACAATATTAACTTTCCCAGCCATTGACGGAATTTTACGTCAATTATGAGATCATGGCTGCATCCGAAATCGCATATTTCCCTACTATATAGTAGGCAAAAAACTGTGTGACAAAAGAAGTCACAGTACTCAAAAAGTACCCAGATAATCTACTTCCTCTGGCGAGATTCTGAAGTGTGCATACGATGGACACTTTACTTTCCCATGAGGCCACGGGGCAGGATTTGTGAATGGCGGTGACGCGATGCAACTGACGCTGGTAGGTCATGTAATAATGACAGCATGGCAAATGTCGTACGTCATACTCAGACTATATAAAACACTTTTTTTTTTACCAGTTGTGAAGTAATTGCTTTTGCAAAGTCAGTATCTACTCAAGAGAGTATGTAATTTCAGATGCAGCCCAACACTTCTACGGCATTGACGGAATTTTCAGTCTTTCAGTGTTTACTTTAGTAGGGGGCGCTATTACACATCTTCTGAAAGAGTACAGAATATCTGGATCAAAACACAGAGGAAAAAAAAAAAAAAAAAAAAGAGTATTGGGAAGTTTAGATTTGACTCGGATCTTCGAATTTCATTCATCAAAATGAACAAATCTTTTTTTTTTTTTTATGTCATTTTGGTGATTTCAGCAGAATATAATTAAAATGTTACATGACAATAGCCAAAAACACATCAACTTACATGTTTACCTTGTCAAGTTTACCTCCCAATCGGAGTCATTCGTTCATCCAGTGACATCCCCATAAGCTGAGGTGTGCAGTCAGTACCGGGTTCGAGTCATTTCGTTCTTTTATCACGTAACTGTATATGTTGTTATTATATGTAGGTATCTTTATCAAAGTGATTTTTCCGCATCATACGGCTAAAGTTTAAAGCATTACCAACTACTTATTACCACATTAAATGTTATGGAAAATTACCATCATGACAGAATTTAAAAATGTATATATATAAATGGTAAGAAATAAAAAAGCTACAATTTGAGACCAGAAACCAATCACGTAACTGTAAAGGTGATGATTCATGGGGCAACTTTTTGAGCAATGTTGCCGAGCAATGTTACTTGGGCACTTTCCCACTGAGAACGAGCAACACATTTCTATCTGGATACTTTAGATCGGTCGTGGCCATTTTTTAAGATCCCCAATGCAGAGTGCTAGAAGGCGATCAGGTTGGAGATTTCAGAAAAAATTCAAACAAGATGGCGGCCCCTCAGCGGCAATGGAGCGAAGAAAAGGAGCGTGAACTTATATCTTTTTACGCTGGTAAGTTGTCATGTGTCAACCCAAAACAGGGAATTTACCTACAACAGATGTCCAATTCAATGTACCTAGGTTGTAATTTAGCCACTGAATATTTTTAGCTAAATGCTAAAGGACGTGCTCCATGTAATGTCTGCAGTGGTGTAGGCTGTAGGGAGTATGGCACATGAAAGTAGCTTTTGATGCAATCGAGCTTTCTGTATTCAATACAGCTGTCACGTCACGTGACAAAAGAACGAACAACTCGGAAGAGTCAAACCCAAAGACTCTGGAGGTGAACTAATCAGTTCTCTTTCCTGTACAGACTGCATAGCCTCTATGAGGCTGTCACAGGATGAATGAACGACCCAAACCCGAACCTGAAGACTCGAGAGGTGAGCTAATCATTTCTGTTTCCTGTACAGAACCATGTGCGGTCAACACAAAACGAACGAATCATTCTCTGAGAAAACTCGTTGTTCCCGAGTTATATAGAAGATTCGTTCAAAATGTATGAATCATTTACGATCAACCCATCACTAGAAAAAATGAGCAGAAACAAGCAATAAAAGCTTATGCATGTTGTAGTCTTTGAAAAAACAATTTTCTCAGCTTTTTGTTCAAAATGTTGCCTTTTATTACCCACATTCAAGTGTTGATAAAAAAAGAATGCATAAAGCTAGACTAAAACGGGGTTTCTTTTGATATACTGCATGTTCAGATATTCATACATTAAACAAAATATTCTGGAGGCAATGAAAGTTTTGTGAAATTTACCAAAAATGCTGGCGGAGGCTTGTAAAACAAGATAAAAATGCTGATTTAGACATTGATTTTGCAGTGTGGAAAGAGGGAAAAAAGTGGATGTCATTCAAATCCAGTTGTTTCACCACCACAGATTATGTTACATGCATTTAGTGACATACAGTACAGTAATTGCAGGGACTATCCTGCTTAAGTAACTTTGGGTTATGAGTCTTACTTAAGGTCACAGTAATGACAGGGCATCTGTCTAACGCTTCATTTCAGAATCCGTGAGCTTTGGGTTGCCAGCCCACACCATTAACCTCTACTCAACCATCATGTGATGTGCGCGTCTGTGCATGTGCATTATAAATGAAAGTCACATTTGCTTCTGAATAAGACTCATCTGACCAGAATTCAGATCAGGGTCATCATCACGCCCATTAAAAAACATCAGGTTAAAGCAGGAATGCAGTTGCCAGCCACACACTCCTTCCTGCTCCACACCGTAAGATAAAAATGGAGTGTGTGGAATGTGTTTATTTAAAGGGGAGCAAACATGCAGTGAGCGCGATCACGAAAGCAGTGGACTGTTCTTTCTCAACGTTATCTCTCTCACCGAATACAAATGGCCCCTGAAACAAAAACATTCAAATCTTTTTATTGCTTTTGCGAATATGTCGGTAATCAGCAAATCTCACAACACTAAAGAGAAAACCGTAACAGTTCAGTTTGGATCAGACTTAACCGAAAATGACTCATTGTTTAGTTAAACCGATTCATTAAAAAGGACCTATTATGCCCTTTTACAAAGTCTTGATTTTGTTTTTGGACTCTAAAACAACTTCAAAAAACAACTTATTTTTTTCATATTTGACATTGTCGCAGCACCTCTCTTCCCAGTCTGTCAGTAATGCTCTGTTTAGTTCCTGTCTCTATGAAGCCCCTCCTTCTGAAAAGCACAATGTGCTCTGATTGGTTGCCTCAGTGTTGTGATTGGTCAACTGCTTTGAGTGAGCTTGGGAAATGTCCCGCCCCTTACAATAACTGCGAGTTTCAAGTTACTAACTCAACCAGGCCCCGCCCCTTTATTTTGCAAATGTCTTGGGCGGGAATTGTTTAAATGCGGAATATTGTGATGTGTTTGTTCCCAGAAGAAAACTCAAGACTACAATGGAGGGGTTTCAGGGAATTATTGACACTGATATAGAGAATAACTCCTGCTGGAGGGACTTTGCAGACCTTTTTCATGCTCAAACAGCAACATTACACACTGAAAAAAGTTGAAAATGTAAAAAAGCATAATGGGTCCTTCGCTCATGATTTGGACATCACTGAAGTGCCTTGAAACGCGCAACATTATTCAATGTGTTGGCGTAAATTCCACTGAAACAGGAAGACAAGGCAGGACATATCAAGCAGCTCCTCCCCTTTTTTAGCCAATAGCGTTTAGTTTATATCAGAGCTCGGCCAGAGCCGTTGAGCTAATCTCTAACCGTTTCTCCTCCTAATCCTCTCCGTATCACTTTAAAATATAGTATTCTGTGCAGAATTCAAATGTGTCTGATATGTTTTGTGGTCTGCACCGACCCACGCATATGATCTGCTCTGTGCTATCTTGTCTCTGGATCGGAGCAGACTGTGCGCACGCTACATCATTTACACTGTCTGAATCATTCCCTATACCCTATGTAGTGCACTATGTGCCATTCACCATGTAGAAAATAGTAAATGTTAGAGCTGCACGATTCTGGATAAAAATCACGATTTTTTGGTTTCAAATAGAGATAAAGATTCTGAATACAACTAAACAAAATAACAATTTACTTTAGGTTCTGACCAAATATTAATTTCTGTTCAATTAATTTTAAATGGATTATTTAAATGGTTTTGAA
Organism: Elopichthys bambusa; assembly: GCA_037101425.1. Classification (NCBI taxonomy): domain Eukaryota; kingdom Metazoa; phylum Chordata; class Actinopteri; order Cypriniformes; family Xenocyprididae; genus Elopichthys; species Elopichthys bambusa. Next base: position 2,828,119 of record CM074448.1, read on the forward strand.
TGAATTAAATGACTCATTTCATTATTGGATGAATCAGTGTTTTTGAACAAATCTTTTGAATGAATGATTCAACGACAAATACATTTTTCAACAGTCACTTGTAGCCACCTAGTGGCGTATGATGTAACTGTTAGTTTTAAATGTGGTTTGCGCCATTTTGATCGCTATCGTACACAAGGTTATATCCTAACTTCAAACTTTTATCTCAGTACTTTTGTGATAAATTTGAATTTTTGTAACACAAAAATAACTATGGTTCAAACCTACTCTCTCTGGCTCAGTGCGGCAGCACGAACACAGATTTGAATGTTTCGGTATGATTTTATTCCTCAATAAACAAGCTACAATTAGTACAAAATGCAGCTGCTAGAGTTCTTACCAGGTCAAGAAAATATGATCATATAACACCAATTTTTATCATATCTTCACTGGTTACCTATTAAGTTCTGTATTGATTATAACTAATGACCTACAAGGCTCTAAATGGTTCAGCTCCTGTGTACTTAACTGATCTTCTATCGCCCTACAATCCTTTACGCTCTTTAAGATCACAAAACTCTGGACTTCTGGTTGTACCTAGGATAGTTAAGTCCACTAAAGGAGGGAGAGCGTTTTCACATTTGGCTCCTAAACTCTGGAATAGCCTTCCTGATAATGTTCGGGGCTCAGACTCAATCTCCCAGTTTAAATCTAGATTAAAGACGCATCTCTTTAGCCAAGCATTCACGTAATGCATCTCATATCAGATCAATTGCACATGACTATCTTTGCTTAATGTTATGAACAGCAGCTACGCTAATTATTCTCCATTTGCTTTTCCTCGGGACGCCCAGAGTACGTCAGCTTCAGTTTGGATCCAGCCTCTTAAGAAGACCTCAGATGACCAACGCCTTTGAAGAGCGGGCGCCAACTCCTGCGAGGACTTCAGAAGACGCAACATCTGGATCAACACGCACATTCCCAAATTTCTATATATCCTAATTATTGTTAATATGTATAATTCATTTTTCCAGGACCTTCAATGAAATTGCTAACAGTGATTGTAAATAAATTGCCTAAATTATTACATTATTAGCTAACTGCATTCTCTAAATTGTAATGTTGACATGCATTCTCTGTAAAGCGCTATACAAATAAATGTGAATTGAATTGTGTCAGAGATTTAATACACAGTCAAATAAGATCGCATGGGCGTTTGAATCGCGATCTTTTTATGATTAATCGTGGAGCTCTAGTAAATGTGTGAACAAATGACCGATTTCAGCTGCAGCTTCAGCGTCCATTTATAATGTAGGGGGCGGGGCGCTTTACAATCTAGAGAGCATTTGAGTGGACAGAAAATCTGATGAGAAGCTGAAGTGCAGCGTGATGTCATCAAAATCAGTCCCATCTGAAGCTCTGCTGTAGTGACGTCGTTCTCTCTCTCTAATCTGTTTTCTAGGTTGTGTCGAGTGTCCCACTCTGTGTACCATCCCACAAAGCTCTTTAGTAACTGTGTTTAACTCTCTCTTTCCTGGTCTGTGTGTCAGTTTGTTCTACCTCCAGCAGGTGACTCTGCTGTAATCTTTCATCCCTACACTTGTGGATTAGCAGCAGTGTAATCTGCTTTCCAGCACATCTGCCAGAGCGGACGCGCATCTCACTTAACTCATATCGATCAATATCATTTTCCATGCACAACATGATAAGTGAGGAGATTAGCAGGAAGGAATGGAGAGGAAAATAGATTGACTGAGGCAGCTGATTCCGGTCTTTCCTCTCTTGCTTTCACACTCCACCTGCTTGTGCAAAAGCACAAAATGACAGGCAGCTATTTAACACGTTTGCAGCGTGTCTTCATTGAGAATTTATCATGCATCCATTTGTTCCCGCTTGAAAGTTTATCTGGGGTTATCCAGAAAATCACTGCGTGGGAAACACTGTGCACAGCGTGACAGTCGCATTTCTCCAAACACAGCTGCTCTTATTACCTGACATGTCAAAATATAATCAAGCCTTAGGTAATTGCAAGTAGATACAAATAGTGGGGATATTGTGAAAGATGCTGACATAAATTAGATGCAGACATTGCATGAGCATGACAATATGCCGTATAGATTTATGATAGATAGATCGTAGATTATGTGGCTTTTTTTTTAGATTATCTACACTACCGTTTTTTTTTTCCCCCCAAAAAAGGAAATACTTCAGATACTTATTCAGAAAGGATGCATAAAATGAATCAAAAGCATTTATATAACGTTACAAAAGATTTCTATAAAAAAAAATCCCAATGAAACATTAAGTAGAACGGATTTCAACATCGATAATAAAAAGAAATGAGCATCAAATCATCATATTAGAATGATTTCTGAAGGATCATGTGACACTGAAGACTGGAGTAATGATGCTGAAAATTCAGCTTTGATCACAAGAATAAATTACATTTTAAAATATATTAAAATGGAAAAAAAATATTTAAAATTGTAAAAAAATTTTTTTTTTTTTTTTTTTTTTTTTTTTTGATCAAATAAATTCAGCCTCGATGAGCACAGGACTTTTTTCCACAGACCAATAACCATAACCACTAGTACAGAGTAATAAAAAAAGGTTAATAGACAAAATTACCAACGAAAAAAAAAATGGATGTGTGTCAAATATCAGATCTCTGCATAAGGTTGAATATAATGTCTACACTTTGCATGGTCTATTATGTTGTTAATATTAATTAAACACCAATATTGACAAGAAAAAATTAAAAATCACAACACAAGTTAACCCTAAAAAAAACCAAACTGTACATTTCATTTTATTTACAGGCTTCCCTCTTTTCTGCTGTGCTATTGGAATTTATTTTAATGTAATATAACACTTCTTGATTTTATCTGTGCTCTATAAATGAACTTTACTGACTCATTTATTCCACTGAGGAGGACCTACAGTCACGGCAATATCAGCTGTACTATCACGGTGTTTGTGGAAATGACAGCGTAGAGCTGATCTTGGCCTAAGCCCTTGACTTGGAGGCCAAACGATGGGGGAGGTGTGAGCGTGAGCCTTGACATCACGCTTGAGTCAGAATCCATCAGCTCCATTATATCTGTAGTGAACCTGACATGCAGCAGATTGTTAATGATGCAGACCGTGGCCAGAAACTGTTAGGTCAGACTACTGAGAGAAGATCACATGCCATTTAATGGGTAGTTCAAAATTTCTTCTTTCTGATGAACACAATCAGAGTTATATTAATATTAATAACATCCTGACGCATCCAAGCTTTATAATGGCAGTGAACTGGACCAACAAGTACTAGCTGAAGAAAGTGTATCCATCCATCATAAACGTACTCCACACGGCTCCAAGGGGTTAATAAAGTCGCTCTGAAGCAAAGCGATGCGTTTGTGTAAGAAAAATATTCATATTTAACAAGTTAAAAAGTAAAATATCTAGCTTCTACCAGACCGCCTTCCGTATTCAACTTACGGAAAAAAGCGCAAGTTGAATAGGGAAGGCGTAGGACGTAGCGTAAGCGTTTTGAACTGCGAGAGGCGTTACACTTTCTTCCTAAATTGAATACGGAAGGTGGTCTGCTGGAAGCTAGATATTTCACTTCATAACTTGTTCAATATGAATATTTTTCTTACACAAACCCCCAGGAGCCGTGCGGATTACGTTTATGATGGATGGATACACTTTCTTGAGCTTCATACTCGTTGGTCCCATTCACTGCCATTATAAAGCTCGGATGCATCAGGATATTTATTAAAATATCTCCAATTGTGTTCATCAGAAAGAAGAAAGTCATATACACCTAGGATGGCTTGAGGGTGAGTAAAGCTTGGGGTAATTTTCATTTTAAAGTGAACTAATGCTTTAAGGCCCCAATATACTTCAGGTGAAATCGAAGATCGAACTAGTGTGATGTCTTTTTGAACAAAATCATGCCAAAACAAAGTTTGTTTTGGGAGTTCGAAACAACTTGCCAAAGCGAACATTCCAGGAATTAATGTAATAGGTGGGTGTGGCTCTGAGGCTCCGCCTCTTTTGACATGGTAATCTTCTCCGGTTTATTTCTTCTGTTCAGTCCGTCGTGGTCAGACACGAATAAAACATGAACACACTGCAGAGCTGCTTTATAGTCGAAAATGAAGTTGAAATTATAATTGAAAGAGACGCTTTTTCATGTTGAATACTGTAAAGCTGCTTGCTCTAAAATAAAAGTGACGTGACTTTACTGGAGAGCCGAATTAACAGTATATCGAAGAAAAAAAAGACAGCATTCAGGTTTGGAATGACATGAGGGCGAGTAAATGACAGGGTGAACTATCCATCAATCTTATGAATTAATGACGTCAACCACGTCAATCTTCCGTTTTGCATATAATGGAGAAGTGTGTACAATGGAAATTTCTTTTTATATCTTCACCATTCATTTGTGCAATATCACAGCTCTTGTGCAGAACTGAAAGATCTCAATGTTATTTACAGGGTTTCTCTGTTAGTCATTCTCCACACTTGACAGAAGTCTGCATTTCATCAGCCGTGTGTGTGTGTGTGTGTGTGTGTGTGTGTGTGTGTGTGAGCTCCCTCTTATCAAATAAGCAGCACACAATCTCTTCAGCCAACATTCTGACATTTCATCACATTTTTTAAAATGACTTCACAATCATGTCCCTGGTACAGACTATTATGCTGGTTTTTGTCAAGAATGAATAGATAAATACAAAGTAAAGCATTCTCTCCAGTCACAAAAACAACCTACACTGGCTATTCAATAAAGTGAGCAATAATGCTGTGCATTACATCATCTTGCATTGAGAAGTCAATAAAACCTTGTGAATAAAAGGTACTAGAATTAATATTCGCTGTACGCAGGCCAAGGTCACAGCTAATGGAAACGAAGGGCTAATGTTTAACAGAGTTTGCTTGTTCCATACAAAAAAAAAAAAAACCTGTATAAAAGTATTTGGTGATTTTTCCATTACAAATAAGACTAAATGGGCTGGACAATAATAGTCTCAGTCAATCACTTCTGACGTTCACATCTATATCAACCATCTCCTGGAAGACGTCGTTTAGTAAAGATTTTATCAGAGCAACAAGCCTGTATTTCGATTCGACGAGCCTCTTAACTGCACCTACTGTAGGAAGATGTTCTGGTTATTGAGTTGGAAAGACGCTGTGTTGATTTGCACATCAATGTGCACAAAGCTCTCAGCTCCGTCACTCAAACGACTCTTTGAGCTTCAAAAACGGGCAACTGTTGAGTGGTTAAGCTTCAGTAGAGGTTATCCTGAAGGTGAGCATGACCTTTTGTGCACGTGTTTGCTGAGAAACAAAGAAAATGCAAATGGATTAAACGGCGCACGGTGTGAAATCCTCAAAGATGCTTTTCTGTTATGCGTGTGTGTGCTTTTACACACATTTTTGTCTTCTGGCTGTAGGCTCATTTTTTTCTCTGGCTCTTATCTGGGAGTTTTTATAAATCCTTAAAATAATGTGTGTGAATGATAAATATTTTAAAACTATTAACTCGCTGTTTGGTGTCAGATCGGCTATGTATATTAGTCACATTATATAATGGAACTAAAAACCTCTAGAGAATCATCTATTCAGATATTATGAACAAATACTTGTATCTTCAAAGCAAAAACTATTTAAATAAACTGAATTAAGAGCAACAGTTGTATATACTCTGCAGTACACACTCCATTTTGTGTTTTCTACCATGGGGACTGACTACTAAATAATGTAAAGTTCTTCCCGCCAGGAAATCCCCTCAGAACTATCAGATCAGCATCATTACTCCAGTCTTCAGGGTCATGTGATCCTTCAGAAATATGCTGCTCGAGAACCGTTTCTGATTATTATCAATGTTGAATACAATTGTGCTGCTTCATATTTTTGTGGAAGCCCTGATATATTTCTGATAAACAGAAAGGCCCAAAACGTGACAGTAAAGATTGATAAAGGTCAGATAAAGTAAATAAATCTTTACTGTCACTTTTGATCAATTTAGTACATCCATGCTGATTAAAAATATAATTTTGTTTTTAAAAAAAAACGGTATGGTTATATTCCAGTGGTATGTAGTTTGTGTTTAAATGTGAACATTCTGAACTGAACCTCTTAAATTTTCAGGACTCACTTAACTTGTGTATGTTTTGTGTCTTTTCACATGTGGTTTCTGTAAATCACAGAGATGCAAACATAAGCTGCGCAGCGTCAGAAAGTTTTAAATCTAGTCGCCATTTTTCCAACTAAGCCGCTCTTATCAGTTTGGTGGCCTGGCCGCGATCCAAAACCTGCATTGTACACTGGTTTTTTTTTTAAGCTTGTGTCAGTTAATTAAGATTTGACATATGAGGTTGTGCCTTCATTGGCCTCATTTATTATATTACGCCATTTTAATAGTGATAACGCTTTCTGGAGTTATGAAAGGCGTTGGCTGTGCGAACGTAGTCATGCACATAACACACATCACCCTACATCATATTCACTGCACACCAATCTTGCAAAGAGCAGCTACAGATAGGAGCGTAGTAGTGCCTGTCCAATTTTTCAGCGGCGCTGGTTCAAGAAGTATTTTTTCCCATTCATTACTCCCATAGGGATTTAAAAAAAGTATTATAGGCCATAAACCAAGCTAATCAGCTACGAGGTGAATCATAACATTGATTTGAGTCAAAGTAGTACTTGGAAATCGGACAAAAATACAAAAGTACAAGACTGTGTACTTAACGGCTTTACAGAAGGAAAGAACTACAATCCCATGAAGCATTGCAAAAATCAGAAATCCCTTTTGGCTTGCTCCCTAGAAATCAGTTAAAACAATGGAGAAATGTAAAACTACTCATTTAGATTACATATATAAAAATATATTTTAAGTTAATTCTAAAATATGCACATATATACAAATATTTTGGTATTTTGAGAGGATAGGGAGATCGACTCAATTACGTCATTCTCAGTGCTTATGAGAGTGGGCGGAGCTATTTTGGCGCGTTTTGATTGTGGCGACTCTGATTGGTGAAATTTTCTGTACAGCATCATGGGTAATGTAGTTTTTCCACCACGAATTCTGCTGTTAAACACGATTATTTTAAGAATAATTTGAAATAATGTTGGCTGACGGCTTCAGCAGAAGCAAATACCATCCATTACCAACCTCATACCTCACAGTAGGCCTGTCTTTAAAGGTTTACAATATAGATGCACCAATATATCTGCCAATAAAAGCAAATTTTCACACTAATCAGCCGATAGTTTAAGAACAGCTGATAGTCAAGGCCGATATATGCTGTCAATCAAAAGAGGGCAGGAAAATGCACTGAATTTGTTTTTTGTGTAAAGAGAATGCTAAGAAACCAGTTTGATGTTCAATATTAATTGTAATTATATTAATTAATAACATTCAGAAAGGTAAGAAATATTAATTTAATCTTCAGAATTTAGTTAATATTAATTCGAGTAATGTGTTTGTTTATAACTGATGCCAGTTACTCTGAAACAAGTTGATGAAATGGAGAGAATAAAGTTTTTATTTGCATTTCTTTCAAAATATAATAATTAAAAATATAATGATTAATTATTAATTATAATGAAATTATCAGGATAAAAGGCAGAACCCCCAAACTATCGTTATCGGTATTGGCAGATATCACTCTGAATAATTGGCTATCGGTAGAGAAATTTAGTATCGGTGCAGTTTATAAGTTACAATTAAAAATCTATTTCCCTATGGAGAAAATTCCCTATGGAGTTTTTACTTCCGGAACCCAACTGCTGCCACTTGAATGGTAAATTGCTAGTGATGTTCCTCATTTGTAAGCCGCTTTGGATTAAAAGCATCTGCTAAATGCCAAAATGTAAACGTATATGTAAACAAACACCATTTATTCACAAAGCCATCTCATTAAACGCATGAGCGTGTGCTCAAAATGAACGAAAGCACTTAGTTGCATGCAGTTCATCATTTGCCTTGATAATAAACGCAAATCTTGTTGATTAATGGCCCGCACATCGCATCTGACAAGCGTTATCTAAATATTCCTCGTTCCCAATTAACTCCGGGCTGCTTTTAACACTGTATAGACACTCGTCTGGCGCTCACCTCGCTCACCCTGCCCTGCTACTGGAAAGTTAACGACATTCCAGAAGTCCCCAGAGCACGTGGCCACGCCCACATTCACTCGTTAACCCAATTATCCTCAAGGTTCCGCTATCTCCACGGAAACGCGTCACTACCTCTACCCTTTCCCCCAAGCAAGAGGCCATGAGAACATCTGCAGAACAAACAAACAGACGGACAGGGAAGGAGGAGGAGGAAAAGGAAGGACACATGCGCATAAACACGTTTTCTCCGGGCAAGGGCTGTCCTGTTTGGCTACAATAGCCGTATTCATATTTATAGAGCGGCTTGGTGAGGCATCTTAAAACTCATTGTGGCTTTGGAACGCCTCCTACCAATGCTCTCTAATTTAGGCTCTTATTATAGCATGGCGCACGCACGCAAGCACATAAATTTGGGACAGAAAAGCGCTCGTCGTTTTGAGGAAAAAAAAAAAAAAAAAAACATTCAATCAAGCTGCGGGTTTCTCTGAGATACCAGATCACAAACTGCCATTTGCACATATAAAACCACACCCGTAAAAAAATATTACACTACGGCCTGCTATAAAACCATAAACGTCCACATATCCAGCTGTAAAATATAGTTTACGTGTCTCTCTTCCTGTGTCTCTCTCAGGTATGGAGTGATTTCCCCTCCCCCACCAGACTGCTGGAGCCGCATCTTAATTAGCGAGGGAGACCGAAAGAGAGAGAGAGAGAGAACGAAAAAGAGCAAGCAGGGAAAGAGAAAAGGGTGAATGACAGAATGAGAGGGGCAAAGAAAAGGGAGAGACCAGAGATACGGCTGTGACGGAGATGTGCTCTGCTGTTGTCATGGTGACACTGTGGAGAACAGGTAGAGGAACACAGTCTCCTGGGAAAGAGCAGCGAGCCCCGACAGCCTCCACCTTTCTGTTTCCACCTCTCTCAGCAATTCATCCCTCTCTCTGCTCTCCTTTCGTCGCTGTACGAGTACGAGCTCAGATCCTAAAATGGGTTTCTACTTTCTACAGTACAATGTTAGAGCTTGTAATGGTAAATCAAAGCTTGTTCGTCCAATTACCACACAGGTCAAGTATTCCAGGTTCAATAGGGGTGAGTGACAGAATGAGAGGTGGGAATCTGTGGCATAATGTTGATTTACCACTACAAGAATTTTGCCTCAACCCTCTTTTGCTTTTTTGCTTATATAATTTTTTTTTAAATATTATATTATATATATATATATATATATATATATATATATATATATATATATATATATATATATATATATATATATATATATATATATATATATATATATATATATATATATATATATATATGTGTGTGTGTGTGTGTGTGTGTGTGTTTAATATTTTGTATATTTAAATCTTATTTTTATGAATTATATATTTTTATATGTATTTACAAATTATATTTATTCATAAATAAAATGTATATTATATATATATATATATATATATTTAATTGATTTGTATTATTTATTATATATATAAAATTTTATACATTTATTTATTTATATATATTATATATATATATATATAATATAATGTATTATATATATATTTTTTTATTATTATTTAAATATTATATATTTATTTGTATTTATATATTATATATTTATTTAAATCTTATATTTTATATATTTATTTATATTACATAGACACACATATACACACACACACATATATATATATATATATATATATATAAAAATTATATTATATATAAATTTCCCCATGGATTCCCTTTTATGGTATATAGTTTGTTTTAAGTGTTAAAAATACTTGTATGTTAATGTTAATAATGTTATTAAACAAATTTAATAAAAAGTTGATCACAAAAAAAGCAGGAATCAAGGTTACAATGAGGCACTTAAAATGGAAATGAATGTGGCTCATTTTTAAAGAATTTAAAAGCAGAAATGTGAAGCTTATAATTAAAAAAAAAAATGCTTAAATTAATTCTTCAGTAAAACTTGTGTATTTTTTGAGCTGTAGAGTTGTTCTCACCATTTTTATAGTCGTTATTATTAAGGTTTTAGGCATTACACTGTTATGGCAACAATGACTTTACACAGAAAAGATAAGCAAGCTATTTTTTTTCCAGAGATTTGCATCTCATGGCTATACTGTTGAAACAAAGTATTTTAAGGTTTACAGATCGGCGCCATTCACTTCCATTGTGAATGCCTCACTGTAACCCAGTGTTTTGCTAAAGGGATGAGTTGAAACCATTTTTTTGTAGTAATCAACATTATATATTCCTTCAAATGAAAGCTTGAAGATTTTTCCCAACTAAATAAATGAACGACACGCGCGTGACAACGATTTGACCCAGATTTCACCTACCTGCATCCATCATCTTCAGGTTATCGGGCAGGAGGCGGCTGACGGATGTGAGGAGGTCAAAGGGAGGTGAGCGTGATGTGGCTCATTTAGTTTATGTGAAGCAGGTGGGCTGATAAGGTGAACCTCCTCGGCTGACACCTCTAAATTAAATGCTTTCACACTAGAACACTGTGCCATTTGGTGGACCTGATAATATTTTTTCTTTAGCGACACTACGCGTCAGCTGGAAGCCTTGGGAAACGCGCTTATTATGTCAACATGGAATTACTACAGTGTTTGTTGCAAGACTGTGGCTAGGACTGAGATTTGCTTTGAGAAATTTAGAGCGGGAAGGTGTTACCACAAACAATTAGACTGGCCATATATAGAAGTGTCTGAGAACATACATTGTTAAAATAGGATCAAATTCAAAACATTCAAATTTATATGCAGAACTTGTTTTAGAGAACTTTATCAAATGCTCTTTGTGTAGGAAAAAGGTCACATATGGGGCTGTTCACACAGAGCGTTTTTGCAGGTCTAGAGACATGTCTTAAAGTTGAACTTATTTTCATTTGAGCACAGTGTTTTCATGCGTGAGACGCTGCAAAACACGAGGCACAAGCGCAGCGGTTAAACACGTCTGTCTAGAGCATTGTAAATCAACTGTAAAAGCAGTAGAATAAAAGAGACAACTTTTACAACAGGTTTTTTTTGTCTTTCAGACAAACTGTTGTCTGATTAATGTTTGGGTCAATGACGTGACGGGTCATTTTTTTTGTCCAAAGGCCTTAATAATAATAAAAAATAAAGATGTGACATAAAAAGTATGTAAGGTAGTACAACTAGATCTCTTTTATTGAATCCAAAAGGTTTTAATTATATTTTGCTTCATATAAAGGTATTTTAAAGATTTTACAATGTCATTCGGTTTAACCATCCAAAGGCCAATACAGCCATTTCATTTGCGATTAAAATATCTTAAAATGTAATAAATGTATATATTTTTTTATTCTGGCATGATTTTATGACATCATATATCAACATAGTGCAAAATGGTATTAAAATTATGTGTAAAAGTCGTTGCTTTGTTATGAGAAAGAATGTCTGGAAAAATTAATTTCATTGATGTCACTTGGAGTAACCAATATAAAGGGACCATTTTGGATCAAGTCATGTGGTCAGTATCATGTGACAGGATGTGACATCATTCATACACCTGCAAAGGACCAAATGGTCATGAAGCAAATTAACTAACTTTCTTTTAGCTATTTGAAAAATTCATGTTTTTACTTGCTCATACGCATGTGCCAAAACATCAGGTCATTCGGTACAACCGTTATAGAACTAGGAAAATGTTGTAATATTTAAAAAACTTGTACTAAATATAAAATGTTTGATTGTCCTAGATGTCAGCCTGTTAGCATTGTTTGAAAATATCTTTATTCGGTATAACCACAAGTTTCAATCGGTAAAACCAAAATTTTGGTTAAACCAAATGACTTTTTTGGTGACAAATTTTGTCCATCTTGTAAAAAAAATGACAAAAGTAGTGTTAATTGATTATTAAAACCACATAATCTCATTGTTAACACTTAATTAAACTTCAAAAGTAATTTTGTACACTTCTAAAAACCTTATTTGTCAATGACCCGTTTACATGCTGGACAAAAACGAGCTACAATCGCATTATTGAACTAACACCCCTACTGAAGCAATTTCAGTCAGACTAAAGTGTTTAAGTGACATTTTAAAGAGACACATGATCGCTTTAGTCAGACTGAAACTGAATGTTAATGAAGTGCATGTAAACATGTATTACTGAGATGAGATTCTCTCTCACATTTGTCTCCCGAGAGAAAGATCTAATTTTACAGCTCCTAAATGATTGCCAAGAACCAAAGTCTGTGATCAAAAGTCACAGAAAAGTCAAATATTGCTCATCAGGTTCTTCCAAAACCAAACGATCTGTGTTGTGCAACTGGATTTTGCTCGGGTGTGTCATAACTAATCGACTGTTTTTGCTCAAATCTCACCCTGTTATGTTGAAGCTCAGAGACCCGCCCCAAAGACCACCTCTGATCATTTCAAACGGGACGGAAGTTGACTTTCAGACTGTAGGGTCATTATCTCAGCAGGGATCTGGGTCACCAGAGCTGTTAACACCCTCCTGCCGAGAGACGCATCCACACGCATTGGTTCTTCAGCAACTGGAAAACAACTAAGATGCCGGCTTTACTGTATGCCAGCGATTGTGGCTAATTTGAACACTTTTAGTAGAAACATCTGAGACAATGTAGATGCTTAAATGGGTCAGTTTATCAGCTCTCATGTTGCTCAAAACATGCATGACTTTCTTCTGTGGATCACAATCTGAGATATTTTGAAAAATGTCCCAGTATTTTTTTGTCCATACATTGAAAGTCAATGGGGTCCAATGTTGATTCGAACTGAACCGTGAGGTACCAAAAGATTCCCATCTTTCCGTACCGCAGCAGCATAAAATCACAGGGGAATGAAACAAGGGTGAGTAAATGATGACAAAGTTTTCATTTTTGGCTGAACTAAACATTTCGGTTCTAATCCCACATTGGTTTATTTTCCCAAGCAATGCTAATCCTCCTCACAAGCCAAACAGACTTTGAGCGTGGCATGTCCCAATCAAAACTTTAAACTTTCTAGCTCTTATGAGTCTGGTAAAGCGCAAGCCCTTTATACAACTGAGCAAGAAAGCCAGCAGCAGAAACTTCCTGTGTCAAATTGCTTCACACATTCCTCTCTACTCATTTTCTCTCATTCCCTCCTCCTCATCTCCCCCCCTCTCTATGGTTGTCTTTGTCGTCTACAGCACAAAACACTGATTCAGTGCTGAACCCAGGAGTCCAACATGATCCTTTAAAACACACACAAACGCAGGAGCTCTCAAGAGTGGATGCGTGTCCATTAGCTCAATTCCCAGATCTAAATTAAACTCCATCTCTGGCACACAAAGCCAGAAAGGATATGACACCACTGACCTGATCCACATCAGACTTCCGTTTGAAGTGGCCACAACAACCAATCACGCATTATACTACAAGTGTGCTGATTCATTTTAAGTGGGCAACATGGGTGTGAAATTAACACCCAGCCAAATGTGGGTATTTTTACACAAAGTGTGTGAATTAGCTAGTCGGCCAGCCTACTGTGACTTGTAAGAGATCTCCGTTTGACAGTTGACAAGTGATCCCACAAACACTTTTGAAGAAACACATTTGATTATATCTTGATGAATAGACAAAACAAAAGCAGTTAAAGTTCCTGTGTCTGGATGTTCACTGGCCTCAGTGCAGTTTTTCAGTGAATTTTGTTGCTCGATATTAACCCTCAGACCATCTCAGGAGTAAAGTTTGCTTTAAATCTACACTGTGATTTGCTTATAAAGTTAATGCAAACAATGGAGGTTCACTTGTTTGCTGCTGAAAAGGGGTCAGTATGAACCGGCTTCAAAAAACCAACAACAACATGAATGGGAAGACCTAAAGTGGACCAAAATGAGATCCAAGTTCACTTTCAAGGTCATGAGTGCAATGAATGTCATTTTTAGCCAATTATGATTTAACTTTTTTTAACTTTAGTTAGTGTGTTATGTTGCTGTTTGAGCATAAACAACATCTGCAAAGTTACGCGATTTTTTAAATAATTCTCTGTTTAAGGACTACAACGAGCTTCTTCCCGGGTTGGTGATAATCACAAATTTACATAAACCCCACCCCCCCGAGAACACGCAATAAAGGGGGTGAGGCCATGTTGGGATGCTTTAGAGAAGAGGAAGGAGTTGTTGTCATGCCGTCATTTTACACCGGACTGCCTCACAAACGAGGGTCAATTCAACGCTGGATTTGCACAAAAGATTAACATGACGGCACATGCTAGTCGATGAGTTGAATCAACTCCACAGCAACTACATCAATTTATCCATTAACCGTTCAGAAACGTCCAGATGCAGTCTAAAAGTTGTAACTTCTTCCTGAGTCTCTCCATCAGTGTCGACTCCGGTTTGAACAATGTAAGGCTGAACACCGTTACTGACAATCCTCATTTTGGCTGCGTGAGATTGTCCAGCTTTGTTGTTGTTCAGCAACCGAAGTGTGAGCTGTTAAAGCTCCGCCCTCTTCTGGAAAGAGGGCCGGGAGCAGCAGCTCATTTGCATTTAAAGGGACACATTCAAAAACGGCGCGTTTTTGCTCACACCCAAATAGGAGCAAATTTGACAAGCTATAATAAATGATCTGTGGGGTATTTTGAGCTGAAACTTCACAGACACATGCTGGGGACTCCAGAAGCTTATATTACATGTTGTGAAAAGGGGTGAAATATTTTGGGCAACACTTACAATGGTCAACTATAAGCTACCTCAATAGAGTGCAATAGTCAGATTCCGAAAAGAAAAAAAATACCATGTATATGTTTTGTAATGCTGTGATTCACCTCGTAGCTGGATGGTTTGATTCATGGTTTATAATTCTTAAACTAAGACCTTTTAAAAAAATCCAAATAGTAAAAATGAATGAGAAAAAAACCACTTCCTGAACCAAGGCTGCTGAAAAAGTGGACGTTGGCATGGATTTGAGACCTCCAGTAGCACCAGTAGTTTCTCATTGCCCGTCAGTTGTTTAAAAGAATGTCTTTGGGCTCGACACAAGTGCTCAGTAGCATAAAAAGTCAATAGCATCCGTAGTAAAGACTCTGGAGAAGAACTAAGAGCTCTGTTCTAATTTTCTTAAAGGATTTCATGCATTTCCTCGCGCGCACTGCTCAAAGGTAAATACACGTCTCGATGTGGATCCTGTGTTCCGCTAGTTTTGTTAGTCTCAAACAAACAAAAAAAACGTAAAGGAATTTGATACCCTTCTAAATCTGGGTTCCTCTAGTTGCTCTCGCGCGCAGCCAAAACCAATGACGTCATCCCCCCGCAGCCTGCTGCCCCTCCACACCCCACCTCGGGCGATCTCCGGCCAATATCATCCGCCGAACGGCGACACTTTCAAAGCTCGGCCAACACCTCCGTCTATTACCTGCTCCAGACCAGTATATTGCAGCTCTGCTGTAATTACCAGCCAATGTCTGGAGCCCACCGATCACTCTTGACCTCAAAGAAAACGGTACGTGTGGAGGGACCACCGACAGGCAAACATGAGGGACAAAAGGCTCGTAATTAAACCCTAATTAGATGCGACGCGTTAATTATAGTTTATCATGACACGCGCGCGAGCGCGCACACACACTCAAGCTTCACGCCAACATAATCAGACAACCGGGGAAGGTGGCTAACGGTGCGTCCGTGACCCACAACACCAATACACACCCACCTACCCACCCACATCCAGATCAAAATGGCCAAACAAGGCAAAGGTGCTCAAGAGAAACCCGCACCATAGGTCCCAGGTCGGAGCTTTCTCCAGCGCACTTACAGCGCTCCCCAGGCCGCCAGAGACGCGCTGTCTGCGGTCAGCCGAGAGAATGTGGGTCGCGTCCAAGATTTACAACCAAGCAGCAACACGGCTACTGTCGTCTAATTAATGACATTACAATTCACACTCTCTCATAACGATTACCGCAAACGCGCACGAACATAATCCCGAATGTTGGACATGTTGTGAGCGCGTGTGACCGGCGGTAAGTCGCCCTCTCGTAACAATAGATCACAATAGAGTGTCATTCTTACCAGTGCAGTCTGCGCCAGCAGCAGCAGCGCGAGCGCCATCCAGCACGGGAGCTTCATGGTGCTCCGAACGCAGCAAAACACGGGGGCTCGCGCTCTCGTCTCCCCGCTCCTCGATAAGGTATCTAGGTAGGAGTAAACCTTTCGTTTTCGGTATCCAACTTTAAGGCAGGCGCTTTTGTCGGCACATCCGTCTGCCCGTGATCGCGTCAAATCCCCGCAAAACCACGCGAAGACCGAGGAGGAGTAGCAGCGCGCGCGCACGGCCTCTTGTGATTTCCTCCCCTCTGACTCCAGTGGTTGAGACTTGATAGATGTGGAAGCAGGGAAGACCAGAACTCCTCTCTCTCTCTCTCTCACACTCTCTTTCTCTTCTCTACGCTATGGCGTGTGTGAGAAGAGGACGGGCATTGGCTGGATTTTCCTCGTGCGGTTGAGGATGCCCCCTGCAGCCCAGTCAAGCATCGGCGTCTTCCCTGCCTCTCCCTTCTTCTCCTCCCCTATCTCGATTTCCATCAAAGCCTCCCGAGAACCTGCATATCATTTTTTTGGGGGGTCTGTACTAGTAGACATATGTTTTTGATAATACCTCTGATATAATTTCATGCTACTGTTTGGACTCCTCGTGCATCTTAAAAAAGGACACTAAGAGCTTTTAAGAATCTGAATCTGAATAAGATTTATTGGGAAGTCTGTTTTTACACACACAAGTAATTTGTCTTGGTCACAGAAGCAGCTTCCAGGGCACAGAAACAACAGTACACAAAGATTTTTAATAATAAAAATGCTCATATATAACTCAAAGGAGTGTTTGGTGCATAAGAAACAAGTATGTCTTGCATGAGTATGGGTGGGATTCCTTCAGATTACTACATTATTCAAGACATATGTGTTTAGGAAAGTCTGATGCTCTGAGCTCAGTTATTGGGCAGTAATATGCAAGATAGAGATATTGTGTAGCAAAACAGCTCAAAATTGTGTCTCAGGCAATATGCATATAGAAATATGTATGCTTTATTAATAAATGGACCATGAATACCAATAAAAATGTTACTTAACCCTATAAAGCCTACTGTATCATTTTCTGAGAAACATGTTGTACACAATCAATGCCAGGTGATTTATAATGATAAACGTAAATCGTAAATGTAAGAATAACTTTTAATATTGTTATTAATATTTCAAGATAAACATTCACTGGATTGAAGCAGCTTAGGTCTATCTGATTATCCTTTTTTTTTTTTTTTTTTTAGAAAAATCATGTTAAAATGTATCAAATATGAAACAAAAGATTTCCAAGGAACGTTTATATGTTTATATCTCTCAATCATTATTGTATTGTATTGCATTATATTACTATATAATCTATGAAACTATAACTCTGATCATAAAACATCTTACTAAGACATTATTGGGAGACAACTGATCTTTATATGCATTTTCAAGTAGTCTGTTATAAAAATATTAATTTATTTTACAAGCTATCAGAATTTCATCTTACTTTTTGGACATATAAATAACATCTGCATCTATTCTCATGGTTTTTAAAAAATATTTTATCATTCATCAGCTGGAAGTGAAATCACTCTGAAAGTGAATCCGATGATACCGTTCCAGTAGTTGTTGTGTGGACTTACCTGTTGTCATAGAATTAGAACGATTATTAAAACGTTACAGTTACAGCCATCATCCTTGGTGTGAACTGCTTTTAGTCACCTTTGAAAAGAGCAAGATTTACAACTGCACATCTGTCAGACGCTTTTATCTAAAGGGATTTGCAGTGCATTTGAGATATGCATTTTGTCATAATGTGTTCTCTGGAAAGATGTAATGCAATGCACATTTCAAAACCACTCATGAGAGTGCAATTTCTAAAGAAATCCTTCACCTAGGCGTATCTGCTACGCTCATTAAGACAATATCCTAAGGCCATGTGATTAAGAAACTTCAATTTATTGCTTAATATCATTTGTGTTTCATTTAAAATGCCCTATTATGCCCTTTCACAGCCTTGATTTTGTTTTTAGGCTCTACTAGAATAGGTTTTCATGCTTGAATGTTCAAAAACACATTTTTCACATATTTGAAACTCCTATTATCCCAGTCTGTCAGTAAGGCCCTGTTTAGCTCCTGTCTCTATGAAGCCCCTCCTTCTGAAAAGCACAATGTGCTCTGATTGGTCGGCTGGACCAGTGTGTTGTGATTGGTCAAGCGCTTCGAGAGTGTTTGCGAAACGTCCCGCCCCTTACCATAACCGAGTTTCAACCGGTTTCAACCATAGACTGTAAAAAAAAATATGGACGACGCGCCTCGCCAGTGTCCCAATATGGCGCTTGTGCTGATTTGAGACCTGAGTCTGCGCAGTAGTGAGCATAAAGTGGAGCCGCGCGCTATCAAGGCCCCGCCCACATTCCTGCAGAATCGTTTAGTACGGTTTACAGCAGGACAACTAATTATGTTGGTGTGAAATAAACAGTTATGGAAACGTAGAAATTAAAGTTAAAGCTCCAATCTCCTCCGAAAAAGTCTGTTGGTGCCTCAGTGACTACTTGGCTCAGAGAAGCTGTCAATCAAGACGTCAGACCCCCGTTTTTATAGCATCAAATAACAAAACCCAAAATTATTTAAAAAAAAACAAAAAAAAAACAACGAACAATTTAACTTACATCAGTGTGATAAACTACATAAAATGACAGGAACCATCTTCGGAAAAAAAAAATCTTAAGTGTAATTTACATGGAGAGGGTGGGATTAATGACCTATACTTGGATCAACCACCTGGGGGCGATCGAGACACTAGCTTCACTTTTCAGGACTTTTCGGCACTTGGTTTCAAAGCACTAACTACCAAGCCCCGCCCCTTTATTTTGCGTAGCCTTGAGCGGGAATTATTTAAATTAGGAATATTGTGACGTGTTTGTTCATGAAAATAAAAAACTACAATGGAGGCGTTTCCTTTCTCGTGCTCAAAATTACACACACAATAATTTATATATATATATATATATATAATATATATATATATATATATATAGATATAGTACTTCACACATTTAAATAGGTCCTCTTTAACAGCATGCACATTTAAGTTGTGAAACTACAGCAACTAAAATTAGTCCAGAAGTCTTGAGAACGAATACAGAATACCTTATAATTATCACAGTCCTGAACACAAAACAAGCACATCAAAAGAAAGAGTCAGACGCCATTGTGAAATTTTGAAATTTTTTCATTGTTTTGTTTCAAAATAAAGATCACACGTTGTTTAGAGACAATCTACAACTGGAGTTACAAAAAATAGTTGCCCAGGCAGAAAGCACACACAGCATCTGTTACCTATACACATTATGGTTACAAGTGTGCCTGCATAAAGAGAATCATAGGAAATATACACAAGGCTGTTTAAATATACACCAGAGAGTGTTCCAAATCAAAAACCAATGGCCAGTATGTTACAATCACTTACAAGTAGACAAAAGAATGGCAAATCTGTACACACCTCCGACTCTGACCCAGGGCAGTCGAGCGCGTCACACACATACACACAAACGCGCTTGCTGCTACCTGCCCAGGAGCCAGGGAGGGACTATAAAAGATCTTAAAAAAAGAAAGGGATGAGTGGAGGTGAAAAAGAGGTGGCTGGTGAATGGCTAAAAGCAGAGTGCGCACTTTTCTCTGTTCTTTGTACATCTATGCAGTAATAATTCAAAGGGCTTCAAAACCAACAAAAAAATCTGATATTACAATTTACAATATATAACAACTTAACTCAGAAACCACAACCAAAGAGGTGAGAATTTACACTGAAATGCACAAGATTTTCTTTTTTCCATTTTGTCGTTTTTTTTTTTTTTCTTCTCATACCAAAAAAGGGCTGAAGAAGCAAGTCCACATTTACATTAGCGAAGGTTTACAAATGTACAATTATACAATCAGAAGTATGTAATCACTACAGGGGAAGATTATAGATACAGATTGGACATCAAAAACCAGAAAAACTACAAAGTTTTATATATATATTTATATATATATGCAAAGGTCTACACCAAGTATGCACTAAATAGTTTATAGAAGCAAGACCAAAAAACGTCTCCCATGCTAAATGTCTGCGTGTTAGCAATCAAGTGTTAGTGATAATGTATGTGTGTGTGTGTGTGTGTGTGTGTGTGTTATGAAAGAATATGCGAGTTAGAAAGGTGTTGAAGCAATAAAGTGTGTTTGCGCAAGCCTACATGATAACGTGGGATAAATCAAATATTCTCTCATTTCATACAGGACCAAAAAAAGGACCATCATTTAGGTAGTAGATTGAAAAAAACAGAAGAAATGCTAAAAGGGAGAGGAAAAACAAACAAAAAAAACAGGTCACAACAACCTGGCGATGATTCAGCGATGAGGGGAAGGTTTCGGCGACTCCACCCCAACCTCCCTATGTCGTCGGGTGTGGA
The DNA here is from genome assembly GCA_037101425.1 of Elopichthys bambusa. Lineage (NCBI taxonomy): Eukaryota > Metazoa > Chordata > Actinopteri > Cypriniformes > Xenocyprididae > Elopichthys > Elopichthys bambusa. The sequence continues at coordinate 2,848,698 of CM074448.1, forward strand.
CAAACACGCTCACACACACGCACGTGCGCACACACAGACGGCCATCCTAGAGGAGTTATGGGAAGGATTTACATGATGCCATTAGGAGGTGCACAGAGCGGGCCGAGGTCCACGCCGTTCTTCATGTAGTACTTCTCCAGCTTGGCCAAAATGTGCTTTCCATACGTGTACTTCCTCAGCGTTGCAATATGGGGCCGGATCTACACAAAAACAACCAAAAATCAATCTCAAAACTCACATCACAATTCTTTGACACTTTGGCATGGGGGTGGGTGATACGACCAGAAACGTATTTCACGATATGAGATATATTTGATCATGTAAGCGCAATAAGCTGCGAAAGAGAACTGAATTCGGGTTCGCACACTGTCTAAGAGGCGGTTTTCTGTGAGCGCACTTCAAGTGTCAGCGACTAGCGTGAGTAACACGTTGTGATCTTTTTTCACAACTTATTTTTGTAAAAGCATGCACATCACGCTTTTTATCTGCTACGTGGATATATTTGCATACCGCGATATAAACGATATAGCAAAACTTCTAACGGTTTCTAACAACACTAGAGCTGCATGATTCTGGAGAAATAAGAATAATTTTTTTTGTTCAAAATGGAGATAAAGTAACATGCAATTTACTAGAGGTTCTGACAAGATGTTTATTGCTGCAGTGTATTTAAAAAAATATTTTAATAATTTGAATCATCGTTTTTGAATGAATGATTCAATGACTCATTTGTTTCAGTACTGGACGAATCTGTTTTTGAAGAAATCTCTTGAATGATTCAATGACGAATGTATTTTTTAACAGTCAATTGTCAATCTTTATTTAAAGCATGAAGTTACCTTTAAAAGGTAATTTACTCTATTTTGATAAGTGTTTTGAAAACACGAATATTTGTAACAAATAATGACACTGTGAGGCTGAAAAGTGTGTTTGTGAAGCTGTTTCACATCTCTACACAACAAATGCTCTCTCTGAGTCAGCAGCAGCGCCGATGTAGATTTAAATGTTTTCTGTGATCGCACCAGACACGCTCTAGCAAACGACTGGATGATAATGCAGTTCTCTCACAGCACAGACAGGTTACAAAATGCATGTAAGCAGACTTTTCTGTCCCCAGTATTCATTTTAAAAGAACATGGGTCCCATAGACTACTTATTCACTGTTGCAGCCATTTTGGCCAGTGTGATCCACTGAAGAGGAAACACTGAATTTGACAAGACTGCAGTTCTACAAATATTTGACAGGAATTTTTTTTTTAAAGTTCAGATTGGCTCCACCACAAAAAAACAACAACAAAAACATTATATATCTTGTTGTCACCTACTGGTGTAACTATGTAATTTGAAGCATTAATTTACTTTGATTGATTTGCTCTATTTTATTTTTCTACCGTAAGCATCAGCGTTTATAACTTGTATTAACTAAAGTAACGTGCAAAAAAAAAATGTTCCCTATAAAGTTTAATATTCTACTCTTAAATGTACCCTACTAAACTGACCAACAGCTTTAGTGATAAAAGGAGCGCTCTTTACTTGCTTTCTGTGTAATTCCGTCACAATCTGAAGAAAAGTTTTTGTTTTTCATGAGACCTTTCCATATATTAGGGAGTGGAAATGGCTAATAAGCTAATAAGTGCTCCTCTGCTGCCATCTACTGGTTATAGTGGTAATGTCGTATCTTTTTTATTTTAAAATAAAAGTTTGTTTGCCACAAAGTGTTTGTTTTTTCTTCATCTTTTAACTTTTAGTTTTACAAATCAACACATTAATAATAACATTATAATTAAAGCTTTGAAGTGTTGGAAAAAATGTGAAGCACTTAAAGTCCTTGAAAAGTTCTTGAATTTCACTCTCAAAAGTTTGCATGAACCCTGAAATGAATAACGTAAAAACATTCAATTATATCTTCGACCATGGTTACAGTTAACATTACTACAGTAAATCCATGGTGAATGTTGGTGATTTTATTGTGGACTGGACAGCCTTGCATTACTTGTTCATTCATGGCTCAATATTTTCCTGGTTTCCACATCAGCGTGGTTTGATCTGATACCTGTAGTTTATAACAGAATACTTAGCCGAATTGAAATGCTTCCCACTAGATCTCGCTGCGATGTTATTAATTCTGCGGGGAATTAAAGAAACGCTTTCCTCACTGGCAGGAAAAAAGGTCCCAAAATAGAGCCCTGCGCCATACCGCCCAGCCCTACTTTGCCACAAACAGGAAAAGAAGAAATAATGATAAAGAAATAGCAGCCGCACCTTGTGCATTACAATCTTGCGTTGTGTCGGCTCGGCCACATCGATCATCTTCTGCACAACATAGTTGGCATACTGGTCCTTCATCATGGTGTATAAGGCACTGTGGGGCCCGTCCGCCATACTGCACACCTCATCAATCAGCATCGCCCTCTCAGCACGCAACGAGTGGGTCACACACTTTTCCACCACGTTACTGAGAAAGAAAACAAGCCCCCAAATAAGACACTTCCTCCTGCCCATCTTCGTGCAACGGTTTATCATGCATGCGTAAATGCTTTGTGCTTACCTGGCAAACTTATGCTGGCTGAGACCCAAAACATTCCCTCGGATTTCAGATACAATCTTGCTCTTGTCCTCAGCGCGGCCGTGCTCCAAAACGTGCTGAATTACATAATTCCCATACTGATCCTATATGGGGATGGGGAAAAAAGGGTTTTTAGAGGAATGGATAAGACCCTGATTCAGTGCAGAAAGAGACTGCTTCATAAATTACCTGGACCAGCTGCTCGGTGTGTTGATGTATTTCCTCCAGTATCGGTAGAGTCTGCTCAGGCAGGCAGTGCTCCAGAATACGCTGGATCACCCGACAACCATATGGGTGTGTGGACAGAGCAAACACCTGCACAACACACATAGTTATTAGTTAAACATGCACACCAGAGACAAAGGTTTTAAATACATTTCAAAATAAGCCGCTCTAGACACATGACAGGATGATAATGCAGTTCTCTCACAGCACAGACATGTTACAAAATGCATGTAAGCAGACGTTCCTGTCCCCAGTATTCATTTTAAAAGAACATGGGTCCCATAGACTACTTATTCACTGTTGCAGCCATTTTGGCCAGTGTGGTCCACTGAAGAGGAAACACTGAATTTGACAAGACTGCAGTTCTACAAATATTTGACAGGATATATATCTCTCACAGGAACAATTTAAAATATATTAAAACAGAAAGGTTCTTTTAAATCATATATGGTTTAATATATGGTTTATCTGAGTTCTTCAAGCCTTCTCGGGTATTTTCATGATAATAAAGTATATTTACAATATACTGCTATATACAATATTTGCAATGCTAATCGACATACCCTTTATCACTGTATTGAATACTATGAAATATGTTGTGTGCCTTATTCTGTGTAAGAAGCCACATCATCTCACAGATGGATGTTATTACAAACACTTGACTGATGTTATGAATTGAGTTTAAAACAAGTTATTAAAATGTTTATTTTTTTGGACAAGATGTTTGACGAAAAGAGTTTGACGCATGTTGCTTTTTTAAATGCACGTTATAAGCCACTCAAACTCGCAGTGCTTTTAGATGGAGCAGCATTTACTACTGATCATAGAGCTGTGCTTCATGGACAAGCTGTGCATTAAAAAAAAAAAAAAAAAAATTTTTAAATAGCAGCCTTTGCGATTCCATAATTGCATTAACCCAATGGGTTTAAATGTGATTTCGGGTTATTGAGATTAATCGTGCAGCCCTAAATAAAGTCCTTCAAAAATCAAGGCCTCCATAAATAAGTCACAAAGGTTCCTATGATACACAAACATACACACTCAAAGCCCTTCTATTCAAACATACAGCATTTCACACAGTTCAAAAGAGACACACCTGTCCTTTGAACGCATCAATGATGAACTGAAGAGCATGAGGCTGGACACACTCAATGCATTTCTGCACAACATGATTGCCATTTTGATCCTTCACACACTTTAACACGTGTCCGTCAAGCTCTCGAACCATCTCATTCTGTAAAAGACAAACACATTTGATTCAATTCAGACATTTTGTGTAACTTCACCACAGCCACGTGAATAATTATAACATGACGGTTCGGCCTTTCATAAACTTACAATGACTTGTTGGTCCGAAGGGATGAACTCCAGAGCTTTCTGGATCACTCTGCAGCCGTACATCTGCAGCGCCAGGGATAAAACATGGCCACGGATCCGCTCGGCCAGCGCCAACTTCTGATCGAGACTGCCAAACTAAACACATTGAATAGCTTTTAGCAGACGCTTCTTATCCTAATTGACATCCGGTACACTTAATGCACATAACTGATGAACTTTGCAACACTGAAAGGGTTGTTTTCCTGTTTAACTGTGAAGCTGCATTGTATTATATAAATAAATATAACTTGACTTAATGCAGTACCAAATCAGGTTAAAATCTGAACCTGCAACAGTGTCAAACTGCACAGTTCATCGTATACCAAAATGATGCATTTATCAACAAAAGAACTCAGTATTACCTCAAAGAACTTCTGGATGACATAATTTCCGAACACATCAACCATGAGCTGGTAGGCTGCCTGTAGTATCTCGTTGAAGACCAACTGACGTTCTGCAGGACTTGCTCTCTCCAATTTCAGCTGGATAAACCTGCACACAACCCAAATGTTTTGTTTAAATATTTTGGACCTTCTTTTTATTTATTATGTCCTGACTTTCAAACATTTCTGAGCTGTAGCAGACGCCTGCATTACCTGGAGCCATGCTGGTCCTGAGAGAACTCCATGACGTGTCCCGCGATCTCTCTCAGCTGCAGGTTGGGGTAGCGGTTGTTTCTGAAGTCTTCGAGGAGACGGCTGCGTCCTGAAGGCATCACGTCAGACATTCCGTAACGTAGCCGTGAGGACGGGAAGAGCTGGCTGCTGGGACTGAAGAGAGACGAGCCTGTGGTGGCATTGCGGTACTTCGCCTCCGCTCCTGGAGCTGCCGAGATGAAACGCCCACTGCCATTGGTCAGTCCACCTGAGGGAGAGGAGCCAGCCCTTAGATTCAATTCATTAAAGATGTTGGATAAAAAGATCACTGGAACATACATGTCGTACTCACCAAGGTTAAGACTGCTTGAAGAACCATGAGTTGAGAGCGAGGGAGGTGGGGTGAGAGAGTGGGAGGGGCCTTGGTTTGGAAGAGGCATGCCTACTGGGCCAGGGGAGGAGCTAAAGCTGAGGCCATTGTAGAAGCCCCCATGGCCAATAGGGGTGAGGCTACTGGGTGTGCGCTTGTACAGATCAGAGCTTCCCGTCAGAGAATCCCGACGTGACCCACTGGAACTGGAATTAGCCACTGCAAAACAAAAGATGGACAAGCAAAAATTAAACTGGAGTCAGAATAAAAAAAAAAAAAAAAAATCAAATGCAAATTTGATTCCATTTAAGCATTAGGAACAAATACATTTTTGTGGTTTGGTCCTGCAGTGCAGTATGCTTTAAAGTTCACTTAAAGGATTAGTTCACTTTCAAATGAAAATTATCCCAAGCTTTACTCACTATCAAGCCATCCTAGTTGTATACGACTTTCTTCTTTCTGATGAACACAATCGGAGTTATATTAATAAATATCCTGACGCATCAGAGCTTTATAATGGCAGTGAGTGGGATCAACGAGTAGGAGCTGAAGAAAGTGTCTCTATCCACATCCATCCATCATAAATGTACTCCACACGGCCCTGGTAGGTTAATAAAGACATTCTGAAGCGAATCGACGCGTATGTAAAAAAAAAAAAAAAATATCCATATTTAACAAGTTATTATTAAGTAAAATATCTAGCTTCTGCCAGACCGCCTTCCTTATTCAGCTTACAAAGAAAGTGTAAAACTCACGGTTCAAAAAGCTTACGCTACTTCCTACTCCTTCCCTATTCAATTTACGTAAAAAGTGTAACTGATGCGACAGTTCTTTTTTCGAAATTCAATACGGAAGGCAGTCTGGCGGAAGCTAGATATTTTACTTAATAATAACTTGTTAAATATGGATATTTTTTACGATGGATGGATGTGGATGGAGACACTTTCTTTCATTCATTCTTGTTGATCCTGCTCACTGCCATTATAAAGCTCTGATGCGTCAGGATATTTATTAACATATCTCTGATTGTGTTCATCAGAAAGTCATATACACCTAGGATGGCTTGAGGGTGAGTAAAGCTTGGGGTAATTTTCATTTTAAAATGAACTAATCCTTTAAAGGCTTGAATATATGCCACAACTTTTAAAATTGGAACAGATGGGCATCATATACCTAACAAGTGAGGATCACACATTACTAGACTTAAGTCCTTTTGAACACAAACGCACACAAACATCTGCTTCGTTGCAAGATGCATGACAAATTAAAACAATGTGTTATGAAATCTGCCTAATATATCAATATCCTCAAACTGAATGGATTCATAGTCTGAAGCTAAAAAATCATCAGTGTACATTATACAGTCTGATTGAAATGGGTCAACTCTGTCCAAAATCAGCAGACTGGCATCAACTCATCCCGACTCCAAATTGGGCAAAAAACTAAGCAAAAGTCATGCAGTGTATTCCAGTTTTTAGTTTACAATTAGCATTACGCATGACATTCACATAAACTACATAAAAATAACATTCACAACCCATTTTACTTCTGCAATGTGACTTATTTCCAGGTAAAATTCAGTCACAAAACTTTAGCGGCCTTGGCACAACAACATCGCCTCTGAAACGACTTAGCTTTTTTGGATGAATAAGTGGTTACATTTTAATGAAGGATTTTTTATAATACTGTGGAATATTTCTTGAATAATGTACACTGAAAAAAAACAGACAAACCAGAAACACATTAGGGATGGGCAGTTTTGGCAATTTTTCATTTCAATCATTGATAGGTTTAAAAAAACGAGCAATCGAGTACTCGGGGGCGGGGCATGGCCACCATGGAGATAATGAAAATATCTGAAGACTTGAAAAGAACATGAAAAGAATGTTAAAAATAAAAATATGACATGAAAACATGAACGTGATTAGAACACAGATTATGATGCAGCAATGTTATTAAGCATCTAAAAGGAATAGTGGAAAAGGAAGTGACTTTGCCAATAAACTGAAGCCCGTTCTATGACACATTCTATGATATTAATTAGATAACTCCGATACATAACAGACTTAACATTACAACTTGTATCTGCAAAAAAAGGATGCAAATGCCAGTGAACAAGTTACGCGCTATAGCGAGAGTGAGAGCTCCCGCCGTTATGCGCTTTCATGACAGCACACTGAAACACGGGCAAGGACAGAATTTACTATAGATTTCTATAAAGTTCTCATTATAACGCTATGTTTATAGCATATTTGTGCTTTATTTTCATCTAGATTATTATTATTACAACTTTCATCTGCAAAAAGTTTGTGAATGCAAATGTGACCTTGACCGAAAGTGTAACTCTGATTGCGCTTTAAAACGAAAGCCAACAAAACGAAAGCACAACAAATTCACATTCTATTGGGCTACATTAGTGTCACTATTGTAATTTTTTGTTTATTCTAATATTTCAGCAATATTTTGGATTCAATTTGTACTTTCTGATAAACCAAAATGTTATTTTACAGTATGAAAATCACTGATAATCATAGGTGCCGATTTATGTTTCTGCCGGTGGGTGCCCTAACTCTATGAGAAAAAGCATGTTGAGATTCGTGACAGAGTTTGAGCGCGTCCAAAAGGAATTTTGAATGCTTGTGAATTACATGGATGCGCTCTTGACATTAACGAAATAGAAACTGCCTCAAATGGACTATAAAAACTAAAAGAAAGCCATGTCTGAAGGCTTCAATCAATTTTTATTGGTTGAAATGAAATGAGAATATCTTGTGTTTTTCCGTGGGTGCTCGGGGGCTCGGCGCCTATGCTGATGATTATTGTTAAATTAATTATGAATATTCAGCACAAGATAAAAGCTTGGCGCTGCACAGCTGGCATTGAATTGTATTTTCATCTATCTTGTCAAAGTGAAGCCAGACATTCTCTCTCACGTCTTTTGACGCATGCTGGCAAGCTCAGGCCGCCCAAAGTGCTGCTATAACCAATCAGGAGAGAAAAAAAAAAACAAAACACTTCGATGATCGTTTACATGATCGATCATCGCTGTCATGGTCGAGTACTCGATCGCTGTTGCACATCCCTATAACACATATAAAGACAGGGTAATTTCTAATTTCATGTTGACTTTAAAGTAGATTTCCCACTAGGAGGAATAACCCTCTAGCAACATAGTGATTTTTATTTTCAATATAACTAAAATTGAGATCACATACCTGCTGTGCCAAAACCCCCGAGTGCTGCTCCAAGCGTGGCTCCCAGAGAAGAAGATGGGTTAGCATTGAATCCAAGTGAGGTGCTTCCTGGCTGGGCAGAGCCTTGTGAAAACAGCGAGGAGCTCTGTGAGGAGGAGCTTGGGGAGCCACTCCCGTAAAAAGAGCTTCCTCCCAATGCCCCGCTCCCTTGCTGCCCAGGAGCCTGCTGAGAACTCAACGCACGGAACGCCCCGCTTGCTCCGCCACCAAGACCGGCATTAGCCCCACCTGCTGATGCGGCAGCAGCGGCCACTGAGAAATAAGAACAAGATATTCAAATACAAGATGAGTTTGAAAGTGTTTAATGAATGTATGTCGACTGTGTAACCTTGATTTGTCATTTTTAAACACGTACCTGCTGATGGGCTGATGATAACTGATGCAGGGGCCATAAGTCGAACTGGGCCACCACGAGCACCTGTATTCACCACAAGCGCTCCTGTCTGGTCATAATACGCAGCTGGAGCCAACACAGGATAACCTGGAATACCACAGATACGTCTTAATCAGACATTGTTCTAACTGTGAGAGTTTGATCTGTTCACACTAACAGTGATTAAACTGCTGAAGATTGACAAGTCGCTGTACTGTTGGTTGATAATTGGGGTCCCAACAAGTCCCAATTGACATTTCAACTGACAGTCCAGGCTTCCCACACTTTTGACCAATGAATTCCTATGACTTTTCCCAATCATCAGTGATTAATTTAAGGACTTTAGCAATTTTTAGCTAATGAAATATCTCACTATTAACTAGTTGCTTATTAGCATACATATTACTAGGATACTGTGTTTATTAGTACTTATAAAAGCACATATTTATGTCTTATTCTTCCTTAAATGTACCCAATACCTAAACTTAACTACCTTACTAACTATTAATAAGCAGGAATTAGGAGTTTGAGGCAAAAGTCATAGTTAATAGTTAATTAATAGTGAGAATTAGACCCTAAATTAAAGCAACAACAACAAAAATATAAATAGTGTATATTCACAATTCCTTTCCATCACATACCAAAAAAACCCCCACAATTTTAAAATTCCCTGATATTTCTGGGTTTACTATGATTATCAGGATCCTGGTACCGCACATTTGTATAAGGTTAAACGTTACTCAGCTTTGTTACACTGGCAACCACAGTAGTCACCTCAAATCACACATTTCTTTAAAAAGGAACAGCTTCTAGTCACACGGTCTTAAAAATCACTGTCAGTGTGAACACCCCTTTAAAAAAAAAAAAAAAAAAAAAAAAAAAACGTATCAAGAGTCCTTTACCAGGTACGCCTGCTGCCAGACTCTGCCCAAAAGCCAAGGCGGAATTCACAGCTGCTGCTGCTACAAGCTGCTCTGTCTGCTGACCCTGCTGTCCTTGACTGGGAGTCAGAGGTCGTTGGTTTCCACCTGCACGCATCACCTGGGGTAAACAAAAGTCAAAGATTGGACGATGAGTCGAATGTATTTGTGTTGCGACTTTCACACATCAGCGTTCTGTACAGCTACACAATTAATCGTTAAAAAACTGCAATCTCGATTTAAACACCCACGCGATCTTATTCCTTAAAGGATTAGTTCACTTTAAAATAAAAATTACCCAAAGGTTTATTCACCCTCAAGCCATCTTAGGTGTATATGACTTTCTTCTTTCTGATGAACACAATCAGAGTTATATTAATAAATATCCTGACACGTCCAAGCTTTATAATTGCAGAAAGAAGAAAGTCATATACATCTAGGATGGCTAGAGGGTGAATACATTTTAGGGTAATTTTGATTTTAAAGTGAACTAACCCTTTGACGCTTCAAATAAAAATTGTGCCAATTACATCATTACACCAGTAGGTGGCGACAAGAGGCTGATAAAAAAAATGCATGTCACTGAATGATTAGTTCAAAAACAGCAACTTTGAGCGAGTCATTGAATCATTCATTCAAAGCTTTTTTTTTTTTTTTTTTAATTTAATTTTTTAAATAGACTGCAGCAATTAGCATTTTGTCAGAGCCTCTAGTAAATCACATGCTATTTTGTTTAGTTGCCCATTCTGAATCATTGGAGAATCATGAAATTTATCCAGAAGATTAGCTCTGGTTGGCTAAACTCTTACCTGCTGTTGGTTCTGCTGGGTCTGTGCTGCCGACTGCTGGTTGGCCGAGTTGGAGGGGGTGGCGGCCTGCTGCTGGAATAGGTTGGCAGGATACACACCCCATGGAGTCACACCATAGTACTGAGGGGGCATTACAGCTGGACCTGAAAGACAGACACACACGTCATGGCTCAGATGAAGGGCCAAAGCACACTGTTTTCAGAGCAGGCTCAAGGGCTTTGATGTACACGGGACTCAAGAGTCGGCAGCCATTTCCTCTGCCTTTGTACTCTGCTTCAGGAGCATCAAAGCAGGTGTGTGTATGTGTGTGTGGCTTAATCAAGCAGACTGCCTCAATCCTAGAGCTAAATCTCAAGTCTCTGGAGGACGCCGTCCAAACTCTCAGCCATCATGAGCAACACTTCTTATCCACTCCAGACTGCGACTGCTCAGCAGAGCACATTTAGCAACAGACTGCTCCTGCCACAGCAAGTAAGGCATTTGAATGCAGTCTGTACTGTCATCGTTCAAGTACAAAGAAACCTACACACTGACACTCATTATTGTGTCACTTTCATATGCAAAGCATTTGTACATTTGCATATTGAAGATGGAGTGAGTGTATATTTAATTGTGCATTCAAAAAGTGTGAGGTTAATGACTCTTTTAAAGAAATTGGCAAAGATGCATTAAATTTATCAAAAGATTTCTATTTCAAATAAATGTTGTTCTTTTGAAATTTCTATTCATCAAAAAACTAACGTTAAGCAGCACAACTGCTGTCATCATTGATAAAAAAAAATGTTTCTTGAGCAGCAAATCTGCATATCAGAACGATTTCTGAAGGATCATGTGACACTGAAGACTGGAGTAATGATGCTGAAAATTCAGCTTTGATCAAAGGAATAAATTACATTTTAAGATATATTCACATAGAAAACAGTTATTTTAAATTGTAATTATTTTAATTGTAAAGATGACTTTCTGATCAAATGCAGCCTTGGTGAGAATAAAAGACTTTACATTTTGAAAGATTTAATTTAGTTTGAAATAATATTGTTAGTTTTTCTTCATGTTGCTAGGCTGATTGTGTTTGTTGTAATATGTCTATTTATTTATTTGGAAAGTATCAGCACTTAAAACAGAAAGTGACAGGCATCACTTTGGCATCTGATCACCCTATCAGAGTTTGTGTGATTTTACTGAAAAAGAAAAATTCACAAAACAAGTCCCGAAAGGTTGATCAGAACCCCAAAGTGATGCAGACTGTACATAATCCATTAAATTACTGACCTCATTAACAATCCTTATATTATATAATCATTTTATACTTTAATTATACCTAATATATCTTGAAAGATACCATACATGACATATCCATCTCAAACAGTAAGCATGAGCTCTCACCTAGAGTGGCGGCAGCAGCGAGGCCGGCGGCATATGGATCAGTGCCGGGCGGAGCAGTGCTAATAATGTACGGATTTGGTACAAACGCAGCTGGGGCCAAACCTAAGGCACAACCAATAAGAAACCAAATTAAATAAGTCACCTGAAACTTGTCTGTTAAAGGTGCAGTAAGCGATTTCTGAGAAACAAGACATTTGTAGAAAGACTGTAGGAAGAGTGATAGCGGAGATAATTGGAAAAAGAAGGGTTACACGAGCTGTGTTAATACTGGAAAAGCTTTCCAGCGTCTGAAAACAAACGCAGAGGTTCTTTTGTATTAGTGTTGTCAATGTTAAAAATGTGACAAAACCAGCTTTTTCCCCTAGCATGTTGAGCAAATTCTTAAACGCCTCTGATTGGCCACTGTGTTTAAGTGCTCAACAGATACATCTGTGATTGGCTACAATGATCAACGCTTCAAAAACACGTTGTAAATAGACATCTTTGATGCTAGGGCTGCATTTTAATCGCGATAACGATATCTGCTTCTCTCGATTGATTACAAATAATTGTCACGATATTCGCCCGCTCGCTATTTATCCTGAAAACGTGTTTTTTCTTTGGGTTTTGCATTATCTTGCATTGGTAAGCCTCCACTAGCAGTCATGCTTGTGGTTGCCAGACGCAAAGAGCTTAAATCCCCCAAATAGAGCATAATTTTTTCCCCCCGGTGTTTTACTTCATCTGTGCAATCTGGCAACTCTGTGCACACGCTCCCTCTAAATGCAGAAAAAACGCTGATGATCTGAACACAAAAATGTGCTCTGTAGTTTAGCGATCTGAACATAATTTGGAATTACTGTAAATAATATTAGGAGTTTCGCCATTTTATCTTTTGAAGTTCCTAAAGGTTTTACCCGTTTTCATAATGTTAATCAGTTGAAAATGTTAATCGCCACTGTGACGTTCTAAAACGCTTAACATGAAAACACTTAAAGTGGCTTAATTTACTAAAACAGTGTTATTAACAAACCAAACTTCGCAAACACCATAATAATAAAGCATACTATGTACAGAAAAGCAGATGAGCCCAGAATATCAACACAACACGTTTAATTAAGCATTTTCCTCCCATAAAGAAAACGCTTAACGTGGCTTTATGTACTAAAAGTGACATTAAAAACCAAACTTAGTAAACACTATACTAATTTTATCTTTTAATGTCACTTAGTAGGCTAGGCTACATTGTGACTTAAGCTTTTTCTTTATAACAGTTTTCTATTGGAGGAAAACAATTAACGTGTAATTAAACGAATTGCATTTATATTCTGGGCTCATCTGCTTTGCTGTACATAGTATGTTTTATTAATATGATGTTTACTGAGTTTGGTCTGTTAATATCACTGTCTTAGTACATTAGGCCACGTTAAGCGTTTTTCACGTTAAGCATTTTAGAATGTCCCTAGCCAGGGACAGTTTTTATATGTATAATTTATACACACACACACACACACACACACACGTGCATCTCAATAAATTAGAATGTCGTGGAAAAGTTCATTTATTTCAGTAATTCAACTCAAATTGTGGAACTCGTGTATTAAATAAATTCAGTGCACACAGACGGAAGTACTTTAAGTCTTTGGTTCTTTTAATTGTGATGATTTTGGCTCACATTTAACAAAAACCCACCAATTCACTATCTCAATAAATTAGAATACTTCATAAGATCAATAAATTAAAAAAAAAAAGGATATTTTAAAACAGAAATGTCATGCTTCTGAAAAGTATGTTCATTTCTATGCACTCAATACTTGGTTGGGCCTCCTTTTGCATGAATTACTGCATCAATGCGGCGTGGCACAGGGGCGATCAGCCTGTGGCACTGCTCAGGTGTAATGGAAGCCCAGGTTGCTTTGATAGCGGCCTTCAGGTCATCTGCATTGTTAGGTCTGGCATCTCATCTTCCTCTTGACAAGAGTTCAGGTCAGGCGAGTTTGCTGGCCAATCAAGCACAGTAACACCATGGTCATTGAACCAGCTTTTGGTACCTTTGGCAGTGTGGGCAGGTGCCAAATCCTGCTGGAAAATGAAATCAGCATCTCCATAAAGCTTGTCAGCAGAAGGAAGCATGCTCTAAAATTTCCTGGTAGATGGCTACGTTGACTGTGGACTTCAGAAAACACAGTGGACCAACACCAGCAGATGACATGGCAGCCCAAATCATCACTGACTGTGGAAACTTCACACTGGACTTCAAGCAACATGGTTTCTGTGCCTCTCCACTCTTCCTCCAGACTCTGGGACCTTGATTTCCAAATGAAATGCAAAATGTACTTTCATCTGAAAAGAGGCCTGGAGCAACAGTTAGCTCTCCTTAGCCCAGGTAAGACGCTTCTGATGTTGTCTTTGGTTCAGAAGTGGCTTGGTATATGGAATGTGACAGTTGTAGCCCATTTCCTGAAGACGTCTGTGTGTGGTGGCTCTTGAGGCACTGACTCCAGCTTCAGTCCACTCCTTTTGAAGCTCTCCTAAGTTCTTAAATCGGCTTCGCCTGACAATCTTCAAGCCTGCGGTCATTCCTTTCACTTGTACACCTTTTCCTACCACGTTTTCCTTCCAATCAACTTTCCACGAATATGCTTTGGCACAGCACTCTGCGAACAGCCAGCTCTTTCAGCAGTGACCCTCTGTGGCTTACCCTCATTGTTGAGGGTCTTGACCATCATCTTCTGGACAACTGTCAAGTCAGCAGACTTCCCCATGACTGCTGTTGGGATTACTGACCTAAACCCAGTATTTATACCCTGAGAATGGTAATTTAATAGAATTTGAAATTAAATGTTCTAATAATCTGAGATACAGATTTTTTGATGTCTAATAAATCTAGAATATATTTAAGTTACTTTTTGAATTAAATTACAAAAAGAAAAAAAACTTTGATATTCTAATTTATTGAGATGCACCTATATTATATATATATATATATATATATATATATATATATATATATATATATATATATATATATATATATACACACACACACATATACACACAGAGCATTGTTCTTTGCTTTACGAATTTGCAGGGCGATCTGCGAACGAGTTGTGTTGCTTTCAAAATCTAATGTGAATACAGATTACAAAGCGCTCACCAAAACCATGTGTTTTGTACTGATTTACCATCTAACGAAGTTATCATAGTTGGTTAAATGAAGTCTGTGTGCCACCTACAGGCCTTTTGGGTGAAGTTTAGGTTGGTAAAGAACGTGCAAAATGGCCATTACTACATTACCCTTTTTGATAGAATAATCGTGATTTTAATTTTGAGCAAAATAATCATGATTATCAGTTTAACCATTATTGTGCAGCCCTATTTGACGCTCTTCACTGCAGGCGTCTATCAGCAGATATATAAGAGATCCACTGATAGATGCCTGCTTTCAGATGCTCCCGTGTGTATCTGTGTTAGGGCTCGGTGAAGTGTCAACGATGTCTATTTACAACGTTTTTAAAGCGTTGATTATTGTAGCCAATCACAGACATATCTGTTAATCTGTGGGCAATCACAGGTGTTTAAGAACAAAGTGCCGCTCAAATGTGCTCAAAATTCTAGGGGGAAATGCTGGTATAGTCACATTTTTTAAAAGTTTTGTACCAACTTGGTACCAAAGTCGGTACTTTGGACAACACTACTTTGTATCAGCTCGATACGAGAACATCATTGCTTTTGCTATGTTTCACAGAACTAAAATATGCTGTTGTCGCTGAAACACAGCTGATTCATCCATACTTGCTGTCTGATGCGCCAGCTGTTAGTTGTTGCCTGAGTTGCGTAGCGTGTTTGTTATTTTGGGTGTGGAGCAATTAAGGGAGGGATGTGTTTCTTTTGGGTAGGGTCAATTTCAAATGTCAACAGTGTTTCTCAGAAATTGCCCACTGCACCTTTAAGTCATCTGGACACTCACAACTACAGTCAAACTCACCGATGTGTTGTTGTTGAGCTGCGGCGAGCGCATACTGCTGCTGCTGGGCTGCCGTGAGCTGCTGCACTGCCAGAGCGCTGGGCCTCTGGAACAGCTGCAATACATGAAGCTTTTATCAGACATTAAACATTTGCATTTGTTTTCAGTCATAAATGCAAAGGCTTTAGAAGCATATGCAAATGTGACTAAAAATTACTTTCCCAAAATAACTTGCAAAGAGGCTGAACGATATTGTGGCACATTACTTCAAACAAAGGTTTTTCAAAGTTACCCTTCACACGTGTGGCCTTTGATAGCAATTATCCACAACACAAATATTTATAAACACACACACAAGCTTAAATTATTATTCTTATTCTACTCTAATTATAGTCTTGAGAGTTGAAAGTGCGAGCAGCATCAGATATTCACCTGTTGAGGAGAATTGTAGTCGAACAGGCTGACGGTAGCAGCTGTGGAGTCGAGAGGCAGCTGGCCTCCAGTGTAATCAAACTGCAAAGTCTCCATAGAAACAGATTCCATGGGGTCCAGGGTCACATTTTGTGTTTCAACATTTGAGAACTCCTCTGCTGGTTTTGGCCCTGCACCTCCAGCAAGTTCTGGTCCACCCAAATCCACCTCTGGACCAGTCGGAGGGCAGTTTCCAGGAGTACGACTGGGGAAGAAACAAGAGAGAGGTTTGTCTTCTATACATTTTAGAAATACTGAAAGTATACATATGGAAAGCCCCACAAAGAGAGGGAGGATAAACATTACCTTTCCAAAATTTGGGGTTGGTAAGATTTAGTTTCTTATCCTCAACCAAGCCTGAATTTATTTAATCAAAATTAACAGACATTTTGTGAAATCTTACAATTTAAAATCACTTTCATATTTGAATACATTTTAAAATGTAATTTATTCCTGTGATCAAATTTTCAGCAGCATTACTCCAGTCTTCAGTGTCACATGATCCTTCAGAAATCAATCTAATATGCTGATTTGCTGCTCAAGAAACATTTCTTATTACTATCAATGTTGTGCTGCTTATTATTTTTGGTGAAACCATTATAGTTGTTTTTAGGATAACATTATAAATGTCTTTACGGTGATCAATATGATGCATCCTTGCTGAATAAAAACAATAATTTACTTTTAAAAAATTGTAATGACCCCAACTTTGAGCGGTAGTGTATTATATATATATATATATTTTTTTTTTATGGTGTATACCTAAAATCCTTAACGTCGACATCAAGTCCATTCTGATTGGGCAGTCCATTGGGGTTATCCATAACATCTGGCTCTGTCTCTTTCAGTTCCTTCCGCTCAGAGTCAAATGTGGTTTTGGGTTTTTGTTCCACCCTTTTCTCAGGGTCATCAGCCTCTGAGTCTCTTGGACCCTAAGAGAAATAGAGAGGATTGAAGTGAAAATGACAAGGACTTCAGGTGCTAAAGGAAAAATTCTGTCTTTATTTACTCACCCTCATGTCTTTCCAAATCCATGACTTTTTAAATTTAGGAATAACATGAGGGTAGCAAATAATTAATTTTCAGCTTTGTGTGAACCATTTCTTAAACAGAATATTAAGAATGATAAAAGATTAATAGTCAAGACTCACAAATGCTCCTTTGCGCAAACATGAGTCCATTTTCTCAGCAGGGGAGGAGCTAAGAACATACTCCACCATAGACACGCCCAATCCACCACTCTCAGAGCGTGGCGACAGCACAGATCCCGCCTCTCCGACGGCATGGAAGCCCTGACCTGGTCGGCGCTGCACCATGATTGGCTGGGACACAGAGTGATCTACAGAAAAAAAAAAAAGGGACATGAAGAAAAAAAAATAAACAAATAAAAAAACTAATTATGTAAAATACAACCATCCCATCTGCACACACATACCAGAGGCTCCCCAAGCGCTGTCTCTCCACTGGTCCAGAAAGATCCCTTTTGGTCCATCTTTCCCTGAATCATCAGTTTCCCAGAACTTCTTCCCGGTTAGGAGCTGCTGCAGAGCGGGAACATCAGACAGAAACATTAATACATAACAAGAACGCAAAATAAAGTATCAAAGAGAAGATGAGGAAAGTAAGGACTCTAACCTCTCCCATGGCTCGGCCCTCCAGTGCAAGTGCCTGGAAGTCATGGTTAAGCTCATCCATTGATCGTACCTGTGTGAAAAGTTGTACAATTATTATAAAATAACATTTTATATAATTAAAGAGGGCCTATTATGCTTTTCTTTAGTGTGCAGTGTTGCTGTCTGAGCATGAAAAATGTCCATAGCACAAAGTCCCTCCAGCAGGAGTTATTCTCTATATCAGTGTCACGGTTTCTGAACTCCCTGAAACGCCTCCATTGTAGTTTTGAGTTTTGTTCCAGGAACGAACACGTCACAGTATTCCTCATTTAAATAATTCCCGCCAAAAGCAAACGCAAAATAAAGGAGCGGGGCCTGGCTGAGTTAGTTAGAAGTGTGGTTAACTTATGGCTATGGTAAAGAGGCAGGACATTTCCCAAACACTCTCGAAGTGGCTGACCAATCACAACACACTGATCCATCCAACCAATCAAAGCACACTGTGCTTTTTAGAAGGAGGGGCTTCATAGAGACAGGAACTAAACAGAGCGTTACTGACAGACTGGAAAGAGAGGAGCCCCAACAGTGAAAAATATGTGAAAATATGTTTTTTTTTTATGATGGATGGATGCACTTTTTTGGCCTTCAAAATCTCTTACTATTCACTCCCATTATCAAGCTTATAAGAGCCAGGATATTTTTTAATATAACTTCAATTGTGTTTGGAAGAAAGTCATATACACCTAGGGTGGCTTGAGGGTGAGTAAATTATGGGATAATTTTCATTTTTGTGTGAACTAACCCTTTAAGCAAGAGGCGAATCAGGACAAAATGATGATCTAAAACAGCAACTATAATTAATTTTTTTAAATTTTTAATCACTACTCACTCCTGAGCAGACAAATAACAGCCATTTATGGATAACAGAGGGTTTTTTGCAAAAAATTCCTACCACAGCAACTCAAGCCAAAAGATGAGCAATAACAAGGAGAAAAAATTTCTCTTATGACAGAGTTTCACTTGTTTTCTCCCTATTTCTGCTTGCAGGGAAATTACGGTTATCCTGCTCCCATTTATGTGCTGATATGCCAGCCTTCAATAATTTCAGTATTTCTGCTTATTAACAAACAGAGACGCTTTCTAACGGAGTTAAATGTGCAATCATGCCTCGTGTAAAGATATATAAAATTTAATCAATTAATTAAATTACAACTGGCCTTGTTTTATGGTTAATTTTAACTGCTGTTTGTTTACCTAAATGAAAAAGACAAATAATCTTTTTTTGAATGAAATTAACTACAATATAAAATCAAAATATAAATTGTTTCATTTAATAATTTCATTGCCATAAATACCCTAAAAAGATTAACAAGAGCATTTCATTCAAGCATTAAAAACCTATTCTAGTAGAACCCAAAAACAAAATCAAGACTTTGTAAAAGGGTATAAATAGGTCCTCTTAAAAAAAATAAAAAATAAAAAATAAAAAAAAGTGGCTTCCTGGTCATTTTTACACAGTTCTCACCTGGTTGTCTGCATGAATGTTGTCACCAGTCGGCCAGCGGTGTTTGCAATTGTTGTAACCGGGCTGGTCGCCATGTTGCCGCTGGAAGAAGTAATCCACCATGGCGTCATCTTGAGAGCGCCCTGCTCCCTGCGTAGGGGGAGGGGCCTGAGGAGAAGGGCCAGGTTGGGGTGTGTGGCCCGCAGCACTCAGCACCACAGGCATGCTGGGTAATGGCCTGTCAGGGGGAGGCAGTCTCAGGTGGGGGCTGAACGAATCCTGCCAGAGCACAGCTTTCCTCTTCAACACACACGCTACGCTCATTCCACCAGAGACTGTAACACAAGAACAAAACAAAACACTATTAACCCCTAAGGCATCTGGGATTGCTCTGTACTTGAAGCGCATTCAGTTATCATATTACTGCACCTGTATATCTCAAAACAGGCTGAGAACGACAAGGCTCACAAATATTGCAAGAAATGACCAAATCAAAACCAGCTTTACTTATTTTAAAGAAATCAACCATCTTTGGAGTTGAATAGTAAATAACAGCACTTGAGATTCAACTGAACAGATCCTAAGGACAAAGAAAATAAAATCCCTGACCGATGAAAATATAGGGCAATAGAAAAGACGACACGTTCTGGGCTGGAATGAGGTCAATTCAATCCATCAGTGTGATAGTCAGCGCTGGGATGGAAGAGCTCATTACGACATCGCACACACTTGTTGAGGCTCAGTGGGGAAAGCAGAGGTTGTTGTTCTAGTTAATCAAGCCAAGCGGGCCTGTCAAAATGACTAATTTCATTCTCATTCAGATGTGCATCTGATATCATTGTCACAGAATGACTTCAAAAAAGTTAAGAGTTGAAACAATGGAGGAATTTCCACTGGAACACATCTTCCTAATTAGAAAAGGTCAGTTTCTAGCTTGACATATACTCTCTTTTAATACTCAGAATATTTCATTACACTGTTGGCACATAAACATACAAATGTCATGGGGAAAAAGTATTAATGTTAAAATAATTTAAAAGTACTTTTGAAGTTAACACCATAAACTTGGTTCAGTGAACTGAAACCAATTAAAATACAGCATAATTTTATAATTATATATGACGTATATAAACAATTAAGGGAAGCAAAGATGATGAGGATTATGGCCTCTGTGACTGGACTGTCTTCATTGATTCAACTTTATGTTAAATGGGACGCACAGAAAGTTAGCAAAAACAAACACTAGTCACTATTATTTTTTTTAACTTTAAAACAGTAGCATTTATAATATTGTTTCATTGTTTGTCTTGCAATACATTAAGCCAATTCATAACAAAAGGTGTAAATGACTTTCTTCTTTCATCCAAACACAATCAGAGTTATATTAAAAAATATCCTGGCTCTTCCAAGCTTGATAATGGGAGTGAATAGTAACTGAGATTTTGAAGCCCAAAAAAGTGCATCCATCCATCATAAAAAAAAAGTAATACACACGACTCCAGGGGGTTAATAAAGGCCTTCTGAAGCAAAGCGATGGGTTTTTGTACGAAAAAGATCTTATATTTAAGAATTTTAAAAACTTTAAAAGTTTTATAGAAAAATGTCTGAGGATTTTGATATAAGAAGAGGTGGTATGTCATATGTCGGGTCAGAGGTCACCCTTCCACCAGTCACTCAACTCTCTCATGAACACGCAGACAGCTGTTACCGGGAGCTAGTGATTACAGTTTATAAAGTTATAAATATGGATATTTTTCTTACAAAAACCCATCGCTTTGCTTCAGAAGGCCTTTATTAACCCCCTGGAGTCGTATGGATTACTTTTATGATGGATGGATGCACTTTTTTGGCCTTCAAAATCTCTGTTACTATTCACTCCCATTATCAAGCTTGTAAGAGCCAGGATATTTTTTAATATAACTTCAATTGTGTTTGGAAGAAAGTCATATACACCTAGGGTGGCTTGAGGGTGAGTAAATTATGGGATAATTTTCATTTTTGTGTGAACTAACCCTTTAAGCAAGAGGCGAATCAGGACAAAATGATGATCTAAAACAGCAACTATAATTAATTTTTTTAATTTTTAATCACTACTCACTCCTGAGTGGACAAATAACAGCCATTTATGGATAACAGAGGGTTTTTTGCAAAAAATTCCTACCACAGCAACTCAAGCCAAAAGATGAGCAATAACAAGGAGAAAAAAATTTTCCTCTTATGACAGAGTTTCACTTGTTTTCTCCCTATTTCTGCTTGCAAGGAAATTACGGTTATCCTGCTCCCATTTACGTGCTGATATGCCAGCCTTCAATAATTTCAGTATTTCTGCTTATTAACAAACAGAGACGCTTTCTAACGGAGTTAAATGTGCAATCATGCCTCGTGTAAAGATATATAAAATTTAATCAATTAATTAAATTACAACTGGCCTTGTTTTATGGTTAATTTTAACTGCTGTTTGTTTACCTAAATGAAAAAGACAATTAACCTTTTTTTGAATGAAATTAACTACAATATAAAATCAAAATATAAACTGTTTCATTTAATAATTTCATTGCCATAAATACCCTAAAAAGATTAACAAGAGCATTTCTGGTTTCAGCAACACCGTTTTGAACACCCAAAAAAAGAGAACAAGTGTTTTGCTCTTGCTTTCACATCTAAAACTGACCTAATCTTTTCAAGAGATATGTTGATGTAGGCCACCACAAACAGCAAATTAATCCTGACTGCAAAATCCTGATCCATTGGTGTAATCTCACCCCAAAATGGTGCCAGAGGTGTTGGCAGCACAGAGAGTAAATTATGTCACATAGATCCTTCTGGAAATAAGAGTCTCCAAAAAACAACTCCAAAAAGTTTATTCCATAACCATCTTTCATAACTGTTAGCTGAGTGTCACACTCTGTTGAAACATTCACCAGGTACTGGAGCTTTCATACAAACACACATAGTTTAGTATTAAACGAAACTGGGTTTCATTATGGGTATGAAGCAAGCAGAAGAACTTGGATGCAGAGTGTCAAGATATTTAGACTATGTGATGCATGTAATACACAAATATGAACATTATTGCAATGCTGGTGAAAGCATACCAAGACAACAATGTGAAATCCAAACATCAAGAATAAACCACAAACATTTTAAAAGACTCTGTGTCATGTAACCCTGACAACTGTTTGAAAGGACCACAGATTTGTTGTTAGTCCCATTAGCACCAGAGGTTTTGGAAGCTGGAGATCATGTGCTGGGATAAAAGGCTCAATCAGTTTCAATTTCCCAAGCTAACTGTGACTAAAACAAGTCTGACCAGTCATCCGACTTGAAAGAATGGCTGGATTTAAAAAAAAAAAAATAAAAAATCACTAACATAATATAAAAAGAAATAGGCCTCTTACTCTAAGATATAGGAAGGGTTATAATAGTTAACTCAAACCATTTGTTAACCATATTTTATTAAGTTTAACTTCATGTACTAAATAAGCTAAAACTAAAATAATAAAAACTAAATAAACATCTAAAAAAAAACTAACAAAATTACTAAAACATTAATATTAAAATGAAAATAGCAAATAAAATAATTCAAAATATTAATAAAAGTCTACGTTTTTGTTCAAGAAATTACAGTGGCTGTAGCAATTCCTATCATAAAGAGGCCAAATATTAAAGATTAAGTGGACATTTGAATCAAATAAAGATTTAAAAAAACAAAAAACAAAGATTTGATCATGCTGTAAAGTGTAACAACAACAATCACCAGGCTGCTGGCGCCCTCTGCAGGCATTTGTTATAAGTTATGTTTATATTATGTATATTACATAGTTTTTTAACAGTGCTGTTCAATAAAACCATATAATTACTTGCTTTTGATACTTTATTTGAACCAATTATTATTGCCTGATTGTTATTATACCTATGTATTATAAGTCATTTTAATGGTTATTGTTCCCTTATTACCACAAAAAAATACCTGATTACTTAAAGGATCACTAAGTAATTACGTTGGAAAGGGCATGTGGGACGCAGGTGGAAGTATCGCAGTAGGGAGAAAAATTCAACTCTACTTTGGCATCTCATTTTCTCCTCCAACTTCAAAATCATTCAACATCGTCATTTTACCTTTTTTTGTAAAGGCCGTTTGACTTGGTCTTTGCATGTTCGCTTTGTAAACACTTGCTCGGTACTTCCGCCTACGTCACGCGTGACCTTTACAACGTTATTACGTAACGCGTAGCACATCGCAGAGCAGTGCAAGAGGAGTATTTGGGGTTAAAATGTATATACATTTCTATTTTTTAGAGAATGACTGATTGTTTCGCTAGATAAGACCCTTATTCCTCGTCTGGGATCGTGTAGAGCTCTTTGAAGCTGAAACTGACATTTGGACCTTCAACCCGCTGGCAACTGTTGGAAATCCACTATATGGAGAAAAATCCTGGAATGTTTTCCTCAAAAAAAGACAAACATCTTGGATGACATGGGGGTGGGTAAATTATTAAGAAATTTCTCATTTTAAAGTGAACTAATACTTTAATCGTCAAAATAATTTACCAATTACTTGATTACCAAAATAATCGTTGGTGACAGCCCTAATTTCAAGGATACTAAAATAACACTGGACATAGACAACATCCACTCCAAACACAAAGTAAACCCCTCTTTTCACCCTCTTTATCAGTTACCATATAGGCTTATTTTAAGCGTCTGCTTTCAAACATGTCCTTTGGAACATCAAACGGTGTAATTGCAATGCAGCTAGATTATACAGCTGCACAAGATCCCCATTAGGTGTAATCCTGAACACACTGATGAAGTAATGCCCTGAGCTTCAAATCAAGATAGTACACAGGGTGAAGCAACACACTGTTTAGAAAGACTGAGATAACCGCGCACACAGCACTCTAGTAATCCTGAGGCCTGCTTCATCAGAACAAAATTCATCCCACACCTCTTTTAAATGATAAACATGGTCCCATAAACCATGACTGGTCAAAACCAAGAGTTAAATAAGTTTGAAGCCTATTGGGCAAACTAACACAGACAGAACAGCTTCATAACACTCTCATAGCAGTTTTTAACTATTTTTGGTGGCTAATTCAAACGAACAATTTCATTGGCACATTGTTTTTTGTATGATCTAGGTTTAGAGGTGCAAAAACCATACAAAAATTACCACCTCATAAACAGTTACATTTTCTCAAGCAACTGGGTTGGCTTCTTGACTTCTAAGCCAGTGGTTCTCAACTGGTGGGTTATGATCCAAAAATGGGTCTGTTCTGAATACAGACAGTCACAGACAAAAATAACTCATTAAATGAAACTAAGTTGTTAGGGCAGCACAATAAATACATGAGAAAATGGTTTCTATATCTTTTGTTGCTAATGTCAATCAAATTCTACAACATTTTTACACAAATTCAACCATTACTTGGTAGAAACTATGAAAAATGAGACGTATATACTTACATGGACAGATTGTGTGATCTAGGGCTGCACAATATATCGTTTTAGTACTGAAATCGTGATGTGAGCATCCACGATAGTCACATCACAGGATGTGCGATGTCTAGCATAAGTAGGGCTAGGTATCGAATTTGATACTTTTTAGGTACCGAACGAATTGCCTCGAAAACGGTCTTGTCATTCGGTACCAAATTTCGATACCTCAGAGTCGGAACAGAGCGGAGAAGTGCTGTCTCGTTGAGCAATGTAATAACGTTGCACTACATTGTTATTTATATCTAAATATATAAACTATGCGTGCGAGAGAGACCCTGTGAATCAACGCTTTCACTTTCAGTTTATATCCGAAAAGGACGGGTGAGAGTACCGGCTGTTTATGCGAGCAGCTGGTTCACTACTTTTACTCCAGATACTGAGAACAGCAAAACAGAAGTGCCGCACTGCCTACACAAACACACAAAAAAAATTAACTAAATTCTTTGCGTTATTCTCCACATATAGCACGTTCTGATCCCTAAATACGTTTGTATTCCGACAAGCGCACTTGTTGTTTCTGTACAGAAACACATACGTTTATTTTAGCGAATCAGCACGCAGTATTCAGATCAAGTGACAAGGCTTCTAATCTAGACATTTCAAAAAGACGCACTACCTGAGGGAAGTTTTTTCCTTTTGCTTTTGTTTGTGTGTGCGCGCACGTTTATGTGCACACGTGTGTTTAAATGCGTGTTTTAAATCCAATTATTGGTTTTGTTTAACTCTGAAACCAGAAATGTGGAGTTATCTGCTTTTGCTAAGAAAAACTATGTTTGTGAGAATTAATAAAAACTGAGTTATGTTTTTGTAAATTAACTATATGAATCTTAATGAATCTTATAAAACCAAAGATTTTTGAGGTAATGTAATCTTGTTAAAACAGATTTTATAAAATTGGTATCGAAAAAGGTATCGTTATTGGTCAAGGTATCGGTATCGAACGTTTTTGAACGATACCCAGCCTTAAGTATAAGGGATCGTTACTCCGTACGGACCAGACACCACAGTTCAAAATGCACGTGATTCTCGGATTAATTGCAAAGTCTGACCATCATACAATGAAAGTTTATCATTTGAACGTGTTTTAGGTCCTGTCAGTTTAAACATTCAAGCAATTTTAAACCATCTGAGTGCGCAAAGATGCGAAAGAAAGCTAAATTCTGAATGTGAACACAGAATGCTGCTCTCTTCCGTGTCTATTTGCGCCTGAACGGACACACACATGCAAAATAAATGGTCAAAATGCACGTAAAACAGAGTATCCTAGTAAACAGTTGCTTATGGCTTAGGTGAACTAAACAATTGAGAAAGAAAACCAGATAAGTAAAAGTATTTTGGATCTTAAAGTGACAGCAGCCTAATATTCATGCTGCTTTCTGTGTCATGAATGTTAATCAAACAAAAGACTGGGGGAAAAAAAAAAACAAAACAAAAAAAACACTTTCGTAGTTTTAACACAGATGAATTATATTTAATTTATACAGTGAAGACTAAGCAGTGTTATTTTACATTTGATTATCCAATTTCTGTACCTGAACACTATTAGACTTACCTAAAAATATATAAAACACTATTTATTTCATTTGTATCTTTGTTCTATTATATTTACGCTTGTAATATGTTCATTATTTTAGGTGTATTCACTTCACCTATAAGATTCACCCCAGTCATCCTAGAATGATTCGTTCTCTCCAAATAGAGCTATTCAAGTCATCTGGTGAATTTTTTCTTATCGCAACGTCAGTTTTTTCCAATATCGTGCAGCCCTAAACCATGCAAGGTAAAAGAAAATGTGAATCTGACTACATTAAATATGGGTTATATTTGGTTATCCAAGAAAAAATCTGGGTCTTGAAGCAAAACCTGCTGCGAACCTAGACCTGCATATGGGGAAAAAAAAAAAAACCCACACTTGTGACTTAGTGGAAAAGTTAAATCCCACCATGAGAGCTAGAGAAATCCCCCAAGTCCAGGATCAAACCAAAACTCCCCTTTCACATTCATCATCACACACGGCCCCTTATTTGTCTCTCAATTGAACCTAAAAACCAGCTTGCTCTGATACTACAGTACAATCATCGGGTTTCCGGATGTAAAATCCCATTTTTATTTTCTCCATAGAGGAATTGATTTTTAACAATAATGGTTATGCACAAGACCTACTGTGAGCTATTAGGTTATTAATCAATGCTTTTGGTACATGCATTTCCATGCTCAAAAGCTGGAATTTACATCAACAATTCTGCAAAGAATCTCCAGCAACCCAGAGAGTCGAAACACACCAAAATAACTCTTTGGCTCAAATACTTTTCTGTTTGTAATGTTGTGATTCACCTTGTAGCTGGTTGGTTTGGTTCATGGCTTATAACTCTTAAACAAAGACTTTATGACATATTGGCTGTGTCCTATATGCTATTGTGCTGCCTATCTAGTCGTGTGCAGACGAATATGATGGTCAAACAAAGTTTTGAGACAGCCATTGTCCTCGTAGATTACATGCACTTCATAGTCGCCTGCAGCCTGATCAGTTTCGCCATTACATGGCCCGAGCTCCAGAGATACCCGGAAACAAGCGCTCCTGAGTTTGGGCGGCCGCATGTACACCTCCCGGAAGTGGGCAGAGATACCGTAACTGGTTACCCATGACCAAAGCATGCGTTTGCATCACGATAATACAAATAAGTAACAAAAGACGCGCGCCATAACCCTCTAAAACAAACCACTGAAGGAGGAGGAAGAGCATACATAGTCACTAACGGTGTTCACGAACCCGGTGACATCAGACAGTCGTGAAACAGAAGCGTTTATCTGAGTTGTCACCCATTAATTCACGACATGGGAATCGGTGAGGGGCGGAACTGTCTGGCAAGGCTTTGATCAAACGTTTTAATGACTGTTAACACGGCCTAAACGGTCAAATATCGCTGGTTTCCAATAGAAACCGAACACAAACGGGTATGTAAAACGCACAGACCGGTACCTGTAAGTCCGCGAGCCGCTATTCTACAGGTCCTCTTCCCGTTAACAAAAGGCCCGGGCCGTCTGGACAGGAAGAGCACTACAGCAGGAGGAAGACCCGAGGAGAGGAGGGGGAGCCACTGCCTTATAATAAAGCCCTCAAAATCACTCGTTACGCTTCATAACTCCAAAATATAAACGCTCGGTGAACTAAAACGCTTCTGGACGAAAATACGGTTTCAGAACAGAGGGTTACTTACAGGTGGAGGATGCGGATGGTGACGGATTTCAGCCCCGGTTCGCAGCAGCTCCCTAGCTTTTACACCGACAACATGGCGGCTCGATCCAAGCAGACGCGCGCGGGGCATCATGGGTAGCATGAGAAGGAGCGCGTGCGGTTCATTGCGCCAAGAGGGGAGTGTCGTCCTTTGTTGTGCTCGAGACACATACAACAATGTACAGATTTACAGGCGCTCATGTTGTGTGACACACATCCTTACACAGCGAGCGAGTGCCGAGAGTTGCTTTTGAAAGTGAAGTATTGAAGTTTTGTTTCTATTTTAAGAGCAGAAATGTATTCATCTTTTGGCTGTATCTGTTGTTTTGAGCAAGACTTATCCAATTTATTCTGCTTTCCAGTGTGAGCACAGGTATTTTACTCCATTATAGGCCGATAATCATACCTGCTGGTTTCAGTAGAAAATAATAATGTATTTTTTTTTCTATCAGGCAATTTTAGAAAATATAATAAAAGGCAATAAAGTACACAGCAGTTGTTTAATAGCCTAATGAGTTACATTTATTATATCATTAATAGTTATCAGAATATGATATAGTAATGTACAAAAATAATACTTAGAAATCTACAATTTTGTAACGTGAATCAAGCATCACCTATTCAAAATGTGACCACTGACATGTTTACATGTATTATAATCTCAGTATCTTTAAAATACAATGTTAATTACACTCTAAAAAATAACTAAAAAAAAAAAACGAAACAAATTTACACAGTAAAATACCATTTTCCATTGAAACAGTAATATACCGTAAAAACAATGCATTCTGGGTAATATTTGTCATTTTAAGAATAGAGGCCTATAGGCTACTTTCTTGAAAATGAAAAATTATATTACCCAGAATGCATGGTAATATACTGTAAAAACAATGGGTAATATTTGTGGAAAATGACAAATAATATTACCCAGAATGCATTGTTTTTACGGTATATTACTGTTTCAATGGAAAATGGTATTTTACTGTGTAAATTACTGTGTATTTTTATACATTAATAATAATTTTTAAAATCATATTTCAGAGTGGCAGTACATTTTACCGGTGGGATTAATAAATGTTTTCTTTTCCTCTACAAACACAGTTGCAAGAGCCATGAGGTACTAGAAAAGAGGCCTTTTCTCTATTATAAATTGCATTCATGTGAATGAAACGGTCCCCTATTCAAAATGTGACCTCTGATATGTTTATGTGAATTATAATATCAATACCTTATTAACACAATGTTAGTAATGCATTAATAATAAATCCTTTAAAAATTAAAATGTATCAAATATTGCAGTTGTATGTATAGTGTTTTACATGATTTTATGGATCGTCCTGCTTTTATCATAATCTTTCACAGTAGTTAAGACACCACAGGTCAATAGGATAAAAAAAAATGTAAGAAATATATATCACAAATATACTTCCCTCAGTTTTGTATTACAAGTTTTCTGAAATGTCATGTTTAAATATGCAAAATCTAATTAAATATGCATGCACCTACTTGCATACATTTCCAGAACAGAAATCTAAACATTGGATAAAGCCATGAGGGTCAAAATCCTTTTTTAAAGGTTTTTACGGCCTTATATGTGTTGTAATTGAATTCTACAGATGCAAATAGATAAAAGGCCGGTTTCACAGACAAGGCTTAAAGGGGTGGTTGATTATGATTTCACTTTTTTAACTTTAGTTAGTGTGTAATGTTGCTGTTTGAGCATAAACAACATCTGCAAAGTTACGACGATCAAAGCTTAATGCAAAGGGAGATATTTTCTTTTACAGAATTCTCTGTTTAAGGACTACAACAAACGGCTGGTAGGGACTACAACGAGCTTCTTGGTTAGTGATACTAACCCTAAAATTTACATAAACCCTGCCCCCGAGAACACGCAACATAGGGGGTGAGGCCATGTTGGGCTGCTTTAGAGAAGAGGAAGAGTTGTTATAGTAGATTGTTGTTACCATGCCGTCGTTTTACGCCGAACTGCTTCACAAACGAGGGTCAATTCAATGCTGGATTTGCACAAAAGATTAACGGCACATGCTAGTCCATGAGTTGAATCAACTCCACAGCAACTCCATAAATGTATCCATTAACCATTCAGAAACGTCCAAACGTTTTATTCTGAGTCTCTCCATCAGTGTCCGACTGAACAATGTAAGGCTGAACACTGTTACTGACAATCCTCATTTTGGCTGCGTGAGATTCTCCAGCTTTGTTGTTGTTGAGGAACCAAAGCGCAAGCTGTTAAAGCTCCACCCTCTTTTGAAAAGTGGCGGGAGCAGCAGCTCATTTGCATTTAAAGGAACACACAAAAACGGCGTGTTTTTGCTCACACCCAAATAGGGGCAAATTTGACAAGCTATAATAAATGATCTGTGGGGTATTTTGAGCTAAAACTTCACAGACGCATTCTGGGGACTCCAGAGACTTATATTACATCTTGTAAAAGGGGCATTATAGGTCACCTTTAAGCTAGTCCTAGACTAAAATGCATGTTTGAGCTGTTTTAACTGAAAGCAACTTTCACTGGCATATCGTTAAATATGTCAGTGCCATTGTTTTGTCTCAAGATTCACAACAGTAATGTTTTTTTTTTTTTCAAAGGCACGTTTATATAAGCTACTTAAATGTCCTAATTGAACTAAGGCCTAATCCTGGCTTAATCTAAGCTTTGTCTGTGAAACTGGGCCAAAGTGTAATAAAATAAACACTAAAATGTGTATTTTGGACATTTTTTTTTCCGGTTTTATGGTTATGGAAGCAAAATAGCCCAAAATCTCAAAAATTGACCAGTGCATGAAAAAAACAGTAGTTTTTCCTTTAGTGTCTTGCCTTAAAAGAAAATTAAGTCACAAATTTACCAGTAAGATTATTAAATGTTTCTTCTCTCTCTACAAACATGGTTGCAAAAACATGCTGTACTAGAAAAGATGCACGTTCTTCATTATAAGTTGCAGTCGTTCTAAAATAACAGGCTGTTGGAAATGTGAGCAGCTACTTAACTGCCTTTGTGTAAATGGCAGAAGGACATTGGCTGCGAGCGAACTATTGCAACTGACGTACAATGAGACAAAACAGGTCTGGTCATTGTCCTCACATCTGACTCACAGCTCTCTCTAGGGAGCACTACTTTTATACACTTAGCCCTGTGAAAACAAGATAGAGCTTTTCATCCTCATCCATATGTATTCGAGAGAATAAAAACAGTGTTATATTTCACCCGAACCCTCTGTGGTGCATTTATAAGTGAACGAGACAAAGAATAATCTAGAAAGAGTTTATTATGCTGACCAACTGTCCCACCCTTCAGGTGTGTCCCTCACGCACCCACTCGCTCACTCACACAAACACAGCCTTCCTGAAACAAGTATTGTACATTAACATACATTCATTCTATAAGCTTGTGTTCAAATAAACATTTATGGCTAGTCACATTATGCGTCAGGTGCATAAGTACATATCAAAACTTGGACACAATCAGAAACGCACATTCATGCACGCAGACGTATGAGGTCCACCCAGAGGCACGACTCCTCTATCGTGAGTTTTACATGCACAAAGTCCTACAGCATTCCCCAAATACACATCTACCCCACCTAAAACATTCATCTAACACATTACATTATAGTGTCTTATATCAGAGTATAAACAATCTTTCTCCGACACACACACACACACACACACACCAGAAAGAGCTGAGCGGTCAGCTCCGGCGTGTGTTCAAAGATTACCTGGGTCAAAGGTCGGCCACCTTGTGAATACACAAACATATACAAAGGCCTATGTGCTTGTGCACATATGAACACACACACACACACACACATACAGAAGATGTGTTACTGTCTTCAAGTCCTATTTAATAATGCTTGTCTCAGCATCTTGTTGTGGTCCTGCCCTCTCTCTAGAACTCTGGCTGGTGTGGCACTATATATTTTCTCCAATAGAGGGAGACAAAGTTTGAGAGACACAGACGTTGAAGTTGGTAGAAGATTTCCCACAATGCAGAGGACTTCATCTCTCAGAGACAAGCAGTTGTTTTCCTCTGAAGGTGGGTTTTGCCTCTGGGTTCTATCCAGCCCTAGGTATATAAAAAATATGCATTTACAAAGTGAAGTTTCTAAACCAATAGGCTGTGGCTGCGTCCGAAATCGCATACTCTCTTGAGAAGCTGCTTGTTTTGACTAAGTAATAAAAAAGTATGTTCTGTATAGTATGAATGTAATCCGTATGACAACCTACATTCGTCATTTTGTGATTATCATGTGACATACCAGTGTCACAAATCCTCTCCCATGGCCTCATGGAATAGTAAAGTGTCTATTGTATGCACACTTCAAAATTGCTGGAAGTAGTAGGTCATCCAGGTACTCTTACTCGCCTACTATTTTTTTATACTGTGAATTCGGACATATTTATTTTGTCACATACTGTTTTGTGCCTACTATGTAATAGGGAAGTATGCGATTTCGGATGCAGCCTGTGTTTTAAGTACTTCCATACTATTTTTATAGTACATAAACTGTGCAAAGTATGCAAATTTTCACAGCCGAATGACCATGACATTTATGGCAAAATAAGAAGTATACAAAAGCAGCCCTTTTTCACATGTTTTTCTTGAAAAAAAAAAAAAAGTAACATTAAAATGCAAAATAACAAATAAAATATAACTAAAATTAGTAAATTGATAAATTACATTTATTAAAAACAACAATGTGGCACACTACTTTTTTCCCTTATACAATAGCTGCTTCCGAAATCGCATACTCTGTTGAGTAGGTACTTATTTTGAATACTAAAAAAGTACATTCTATACAGTATGAATGTGTGTAGTATGAATGTAATTCAGGCGTACTACATTCACCATGTTGTCACTGTCATGTGACCTCACCAGTGTCACTGCCATTCACAAATCCTCTCCTGTGGCCTCATGGGATAGTAAAGTGGCCATCGTATGCACACTTCAGAATCTCGCCAGAAGAAGTAGGTCATCTGGGTACTTTTTGCCTACTGTTTTATGAGTACTGTGAATTCGGACATACTTCTTTTGTCACATACTGTTTTGTGCCTACTTTATAGTAGGGAAGTATGCGATTTCGGATGCAGCCTGTGTCTGAAGTACTACCATACTACTTATACTATTTTTATAGTACATATACTGTGCAAATTATGCAAATTTTCACAGCCGAATGACCATTTATGGCAAAATGAGAAGTAAACAAAAGCATGTTTTTCTTGAAAATGCAAAATAACAATAATAACAAAAAAAAACCTAAAATGTATACATTTGTAAACTGATAAATTAATTAATAAAATATATAAATATACATTTTCTGGACACCACCTGGACAAACAATGTGATGTAACAACAACGTAGCACACTACTTTTTTAAATGTTCACATCGTTTCCTTATACAATGGCTGCGTTTGAAATCTGACTGCGTCTGTTGTTCTTGAAAAAAAATTAAAATGCAAAATAACATAATAAATAAATAACAAATAATTAAAATGTAAATTAAATGTTAAATAAAACACTTATTATAAAATATATTTATAAAAATTATAAACTATATACATTTCCTGGACACCACCTGGACAATGTGATGTAACAACACTACTTTTTAAAATGTTCACATCGTTCCCTTATGCAATGGCTGCATCCGAAATCGCATGATCTCTTGATTATTTTGAATAAGTAATTACTTTACAACTGCTAAAAAAAAGTAAGTTCTATACAGTATGAATGTGTGTAGCATGAATATAATTCGGATGTACTACATTCACCATGTTGTCACCGTCATGTTGTGACCTCACCAGCATCACCACCATTTTCGCCTACTATATAGTAGGGAAGTACGCGATTTCGTATGCAGCCAATCTGTTTCACATGCTGATTTTTTGAAAAGCAGTTGGCTGTTGCAGTGTATAATGCAAAGTATTCAAAAAGTTGTAAAACTTGATTAAATCAGATTTCTAGAGAAATTAGAACATGTGTACTTACGTATAGAGAGGCTGCAGCTGTAAATGAGAACTCTTCTGTGGAGGCTGGTAACTATAAGAGTCCAATCCACCAATGAAATCAACTGCAACAGAGAGAGAGTCATCAAAACATGAGCACTTCAATGTCACTGGAATTCAGTTACCTAACAACAGCAATACTTACAGGCGTCCTCATCATCCTGGAAGACTTTACTGACATAGCAGGCATAAACAAATCCAAAGAGCTGAAACACAGAACAAAAAATATAAACACGCATTCAGGTGTACTTTTGTAAATGTAAAGAAAAGAGATCAATCAGAAGCACTCACTGCAAGAAACACTTGCAAGGCTGAGCTGACCACCTCTATGTACTGGTAGTCCAGTAGGCAGCCACTGACAGTGATCACATGATGATCCTGAGGAGCCAATGGTGATTCAGGCACCGGAGTAACTAAGCAACCTGGTCCATTCTCCATCCACCAGGAACGATGAAGTGATGTGTTAAATGTCATTAGGAAATCCCTGTCCTGCAGAACACAAACAGGATTGAGAAATCCACTAATCACTAACTCAACTTTGACTCTGTTTACTAGTTTTATTTACTCTATTTTAGTTTTATTACAGATTTATTAATATTTTGAATTAAATTTTTAGTTATGTTAAAGGCGGACTATTATTTCAAATACACTGTTTGGAAGTTAGTCGGGCCGGTACCAACAACAAACGTCTAACCAATCAGCATTAGGGGGCGTATGGCGGTCAAGGAGATAGAACGAGCAAGAGAGATCTGAAAATTAGAAAAGAAACTGCTGAACGAGAGATGGGACACAATACAAAAGAGCTCAGAAGAATATCACTGGAATAAAGGTTTATGACTGGGCAAGCGCTTTAGGACCCGCGTTTATATTAGAAAAGCTTTCCAGCGCTGGAGAGAGCTAAGCGGGAAGGCCCGAAAACAGACGTGGAGGCTGCTTTGATCCTGCTACTCATGTGATCACACTGGGTTTTGATTGTCTGGTGCTGCTGTGCTGTTGGTGACTAACAACGAACACTTTGTATTTAGTCTTGTGTACTGTACGTTAACTTTTTGTGCTTCCTTGTCATTCGTTCAACAGCTGCGCTTTATTTTTCGTGAAGCATTTGGTGTGCGTCAGCTGTGATAAACAGATAAACAGTGGCCAGATAGTTAGAGTTCTGCAGTTAAAATACTGCGCGCTGACGACCGCTAGAGAATGCGGCGTTTAGCATCATTGGTAGTGCATTTGCCTTGCATGCCAGCAGCGATCGGGTCGGGGTTCGAGGCCGACTCGGAGCAGGGTGGTTAGGATCGGAGTGTGAGTTTTGGAGACGGAACAATGAAGAGAGGGTGAGTTTGTTTGGGTTGATTTCAAATATCAACAATGTCCAACAACGAATTTGAGAAATCGCATACAGCACCTTTAATTTTATTTTAAATTTTTGTAATTTTATGTGCTTTTGACATTTTTTTAGTTTTTTTTTTAAAATATCGTTATTTAGGCTTACATTTTTTTTTTTTTTTAGTTTCAGTTTTAGTTTATTTTAGTTTTTCTTTATTTCCAGTTAATAATTTGATCATTTACTTGTACAAAATAAATTAAATGTAACTTATTTCATGTTAATTTTAGTAACTTTGTTATGTGCTTTTGTCATTTTGTTAGATTTATGTTTTTTAAAATATTGCTATTTAGGTTTAACTGTTTCAGTTTTATTTTCTTATTTTATTTACTTACTTTTTAGGTCTAACTTTTAAATTTTAATTTAAAATTTTGCTTATTTCAGTTTATTGCCAAGGAAACATTTCCTGTATAGAAAGTTTTTCAATGAATATTTATATTTTTATTCTAGCATTATTTTAATTAATAGAAATGTTTTTAATATTTAGGTATTTTTATATTTAATATTTACCCTGTTCCAAAGAAAAATGTCTTCATAATCTTTATATTAAAATGTCCTCCAGCCCTACTATTAGATCATGTTAGCCAATAAACTCTTTTACAGGACGCCCACTTTTCATGATCAAAAACGATTACTAATTAATAAAATCAAATAAAATGTCCTAGATTTCACCTGAAATACAGAAGAAAAATGGTTTATGAATGCCATTCTTTAAGATTAAAGCAAAACATTTCCAACTGACTCTTTGGTGTATTTACACAATGACTGGAGTCTGGAACCATGCAGTAAATCCACCTACCTGTGACAGGTGACCAACTTCCAGGTAAAAACAGATGATGAAAGAGTTCCAGCCGACCCAGACCACAAGCCACACAGCATACTGAAAATGTGCACATGCAGACACGCACACAAAAATATATTACAGAACACATTAGAGACATGTAGTGTTCAAAAAGACAATGCAAAGAAACCATTTTCAACAGTAGGTGCAAAATGTGGGCATAAAACACATACTCGTTTGTCTCACTATGATTATGAATATGCCTACCAGTATAAGATATCTGGAGCGGATTTGCACAGTTCCAAACACTCCCAAAATGACGGCCACGATATGGAGGAAATTGGCAAGGATGGGAGCCCACTGATATCCCAAAAAGTCAAACACCTGCCTCTGTAATGCAGCGACCTGTGAACAAACCAAGAGCAGATTACATGCACAATCAACCAACTTTTATGCATGCATATGTGTGCACAAAAAGCTTGAACCAATACAGATAATCTTAAGTATAACTTGTCCCACATCTTTGCAGACTTCAAAATGAGCTATACTGGGTTTATTTAGGCAAATATGAGACTGGCAAAACAAGCTTGTGCTGCAGACTCCCAAGTTACATTGGCAGGAAAATGGTACACAAAATCTGGTATTGCTGGCTACTATTCTTGGCAGGAATTCACTTGCAGCATCCATCCAAGAAACAGCCCAGTGCACTGACTGCACATTAACCACGGAAAATTCTTCAGTGAAGGATCATCAGCCACAGGGAATCTGCACCAGAAAAATCCCGTACACTGGAATGTCCATTATTGACAAAGTACTGAACGTCCTCTGCCGCTTCGCATATTAAATATTTTGGTGATTTGATGATGGAGTGAGTCTACAGACTCTGTCTGGCCCTGGTGGTGGGTTACTTTAGCCAAACTCCCAAGCTGTGCCGTGTTTGCTATGTACTTTAATTAGTTCAAGGCCGTAGCCAACACAGGCACTGAGGAGGACAAGTCCCCCCCCAATAATTGGAAATGGCCAAACTGTCCCCCCACCCCCAGTATTTAATATTCCTTAATGCTGCTTTCCATTACGCACCACTCTGTTTGTTGTTAGGAGGACAGACAGTTTAAAAAGTTACATTTTTAGGCTGGTCTGCATCAGCGGTCTAACAGTGCTCATCAATGTCAAAATGGCGGCCAATCAGATCAAAGAAGACGGGGCTTACTATTCACGTAAGACAAGTGTGAATTTCAGCACGTGGTAAGATATAAGTAGCTAAACATTTAATATTTGACAACTGTTTTACAATGTTTAACGATCCACACATACAGTAATGCAAACTGTATGGAATTTCTCCATCTTGAATTGAAAATATGCAATCATTTTAATGATGTCATTCATAACTGAATGTGACGAGACGAGTTTTTTTTTTTTACATTTTTGACATATTAGACATACAAACAAGAGTGAATGTGTGCATATTTTTAAATAAAATATTATTTGCAAAGATATAATAAGTATTTACTGTTCTTATTTCTTCTTTATTCCCTTAAATCTTTTAATTATTTGATTTCTTTAAATAAAAACATTGGTTAGACATGGCCTTGAATTAGTTTAGCTCTAATGTCACCGTTGGAGGCTTTTTGACTCATTTTTAATAAAGAATATTGTGTGTGAAAAGCCTAAAAACCGAGAGGCCCTATGAATCAGCAGTACAGGTTGCAGTGGACCATTAAACCCACTTAAGCCAATGGCAAGTAAATAAAAATATTTTCTCCACACACATAGGAATGATCCCAAAGCTCTGTGCTGCAGCTGTTTCCATGGAAACTGCCTGGAGCCCCGGCCCACAGCCCTATGAGAGAAGAGCCCCTTCCTCAGGAGGCCCCTCATCCTCACATGCAGCTCATCTGTGTGTTACACAAACAAATCATGCATATGCATACATATCTGGGGCATGAAGTTTCTCCATGCAAAGTTTTGACAGGCAACTTGATTGGGAAAAGAAAACCAGGACACCTTCTCCCTTGGCTCTTATCACACACATATTTTTTCAGGTTAGACTAGACGTGAACATCAACAACAGTGTCTTACCAGCTGCAGGCAGCAGATGACCACCAGCGTGCACCTCCCGTCGCACCGACCCATGCTCTCGCGCTTGAGGCACGGCTTGGGCCCCGCGAGGCGTCGGGAGAAAGCGGACTCCCCGGTGAGGTCCAGCGCGCTTCAGGGTCTTGCTTCACGATCACCGTTCAAAACATCAAGAAGCCCACCGGGCCGCGTGCATGCTTCGGTGCGTCGATGCTTGCTGATGGCTGCCGGTCATACCGGATCTCCCCCGCTGAATTGTCCTGACCGAAGCGTCCTACAGCCCCGCTGCGGATCCGAATCTTAGCGGATCTGCCACACCTTCATTCCGTGCCGGGTACCAGGCGCAGACAACCCCAAAATAGCACAAAGAACAGAGGAAGAGTCAGTGGGCGCGTTTAACTGGCAGAAATGAGCATCATATGATAAGCATCAGACAGAGCGCGAGCGGGGGGTGTAAGGGCGCGAGGTAAGGAAAATAACGCAAATGAAATCTGGAGCGAGCACAAAGCGAGCCTTTGTGACTTACCGTGAGGTCCGGTATCCGTTTTTCCGAGCCGATTTTACCGTCGGGGGTCTCAGACTGGTGCTGTAGTTTGAGCAACCATCCTCCTGCTCCGGCTCTTTGTCAACATCGGCACCGGGAGGGTGAGCGGAGCGGGTTTGTGGGTGGAAATCAGACACCCTCGTGCGAGTCTGCAACCCGCTCGCGCAACCGCATAGAGACGCTCGCCGCCCGCTTGGCACAACACGAGGCGTTTTACAGAACACAAAGAAAAACATCATGCGGCTGTGGACACTCTTTTATTACAAAGTGGAAACATTTCTATTTTTAAACCAATTTTACGTCAAATTATCTTATATATACATATCTATATCTATATATATATACACAGTAGTGAAATACATACACACATGTATATGTGTGTACACACACACACACACACATATATATATGTGTGTGTGTGTGTGTGTGACCATGGACCACAAAACCAGTCATAAGGATTAATTTTTTGAAATTAATATTCATCTTATTTATCTGAATAAATAAGCTTTCCATTGATGTATGAATATTTGGCATCTTCGTGGAACATGATCTTAACTTAATATCCTAATGATTTCTGGCATAAAAGAACATTTTTAATTTTGACCCATAGTGCATTGTTGGCTTTTGCTACAAATATACCCGTGTGACTTATGACTGGATTTGTGGTCCAGGGTCACATAAACACACAAAGAAATCACTATTTTGTTTCTTTTCACACAAACTTGTGTTAATCATATTTGATGTGCTCTATGAACATGCACTGTTTATATGTTTAAATATGAATAAAAATGTCTAATTTAAATAATTTGTCATATGAAGCAATCTTTTGTTTTCAAAAAGACTTGAATTAAACTGCTTCAATTATTTTGATTACTTTTACCATGTTTATTACATTTGAAGCTAAATATTTGGTTGCAAGGATGGAGAAAAATGAAGAAATACTTTGACACTATACTGTCCATTGTATAAAAGGTCAGATGTTTTCATGTTTTCTTTTTTTATCTATATATCTCTATCTCATATATATATAAATAAATAAAAATTACACACACCATACTTCATACACAAAGACATAACAATTTTGGAAACAAGTTTATTAAAAGCATAAAAAAAGCCAACATCCAACATTTCCCCCCTCAACTGGTCATCACAATTTTCCAACCAAATACAAATGTCAAAATTCCAAATAATATCTCCTTCTCACATTCAGTCACACACAGAAACAGCATTCGCACACACAAACACACAGTTATTGAATCTCTCCGATGTACAGACGCTTATCACTGGATCCAGAGAGAACTGTGGAAGACATAAAATAATGGAGTTACACATGGATCAGAAATGAGTAAACAGTACGGGAAACATGTGCTTGCTTTGTTTGTTATATATTATTAGAATAAAAGAGTTTTTTTTTTTTACCAATGGGTTCTTCTGGATGGAAAGCCACCTCATTGACAGACCCAGCATGACCAGGCAGCTTATAAAGGATCCTACGGGACGTCGTGTCCCAAATATACACAAACCTACAACACAAACACATCGTATTAACCTCACACATAATCATACTGTACAAACACTGCAGAAACCACACAGAAACACCCATACCTGTCAGCAGAACCGGCAGCAATCTTACCCCCATCAGGAGACCAACAGCATCTGAGAAGATTCTAAGATACACAAAAAACCTTCAATTACAAAACACTGCAGTATGAACTTCCAGTTCAGCCTCAGTGATGTTTATTGAAGGAATTTATTGATAATTCAGCCCTGATTTAAAGTCTAGCTTAAAAAAAAATATTTTGATAGCAGCAGTCACAGTGGGAATCACTTTTCGTCTTTATAAAAAGCAGAATTGTAAAAAAAATTTTGTAAACATACAGAGAGAATTAGGCTTACCTTCTCAAAGTTATGGACATTTCCCTGAAAGATCTTGACACACCTCTCCTTTGGTGCGAATGGACGGATATCCCAAACACGCACTGTTTCAGACACAGAAAACATCAGTACATGTAGGCAATCAGTCATAAACACATTAATAACAGGTACACATATACTTACATTCAACATTTAGGGTCAGTATGTCACACATTTAAGCTTACCGCTGTTATCCATGGAGTTAGACAGCAGGTAGGATCCGTCTGCGCTGAGACTCAGACCGGTCACAGAGTCTCCATGACCCTGCATACTGTAAATCAGTTTGTTTTGTCTGAGGTCCCACACCTGCAACATGAAACACACATACAGACAAGACAATAAATAAACATACAAAAATATCAAGGCAAAAAAAGCCCAGAAGAGTATTTGTTGCACACAGACCTTTATGTCGTTGTCGATGCCTCCTGAGATGATCTGGTCGCTGGTGTCATTGAATGTCACACTAAGAACCTGATACGTGTTCTGGAACGTGTGAACAGAGGCCTTCTTCCTGATGTCCCACAGCTACAATAACACATGAACAGAGAACAACCAAGGACACGTTTAGACCATCTGAACACTCTTAGCCCGACACACACAGATGTCATTCTTCAATAAGATATCAATGATTCAACTCTCCATGGTTGAAATCAAATCAAATTTTTGTCCATCTAGACATTTCAAAATCATGATGAGCAACAACCTGAAGACTGACAGTAACAACTTTAAAACAATCATAATACAGACACAAAACTTTATTTTACTAATTGGCTATTTGTCGTTTTATACCAGATACTAGACAGACTATGACAGTGAAGATTTTGACAAAAAAGGGAGATTGGGTTTGGGACACAAACCAGGTCATATTCAAACTAGGCCTGTCACTTTCATGAGTTTTGTGCTTATGATTAATTATCATATAAATAGTTGCGATTAACTGCTTAATTATGTTTTGTGTATGTCACATACAGTGTAAGCAAAGACTTGGAATCATTTATAATGTAAGAATGCCGTGAAAATATATAATATGTATAATATAATAAAATATCGCATCCAAAATAAAAGTGTGTTTACATAATATATGTGTGTGCACTGTGTATATTTATTATGTATATAAATACACACACATACATTTATTTAAGAAATATTTACATGTATACACGTATATTTATATACAATTTATATATATATATATATACAATTTATATATATATATACAATTTATATATATATATATAATATAATAAGTGCTGTCAAACTAAAATTAATCGCATCCAAAATAAAAGTTTGTTTAGATAATGTGTGTGTACTGTGTATATTTATTATGTATATAAATACACACACATACATGTATTTATTTAAGAAATATTTACATGTATACACATATATTTATATACAATTTATATATATATATATAATATATAAGTGCTGTCAAACAAATTAATCGCATCCAAAATAAAAGTTTGTTTAGATAATGTGTGTGTACTGAGTATATTTATTATGTATATATAAATACACACATTTATATATAATATATAGTTAAGAAATATCTACATGTATATTTATATAAAATTTATATTATATATAAATAAACATTTTATATATAAATATAATATATTTTTGTTTAATATATACACATGTGTTTTACATAATAAATATACACCGTACACACACATATGTAAACACAGACTTTTATTTTGGATGGATCACGATTAACCGTTTGACAGCACTAAATATAATATAATATAATATACATTTTGTATGAAGGAAGACCTTTGACTATTTTTATGTACAGGTTATTTAATATTCTTTGGCAAAATGTGATTGAAATTTAAACACAATTACTGCAATTATCGCAAATAATGATAAATTAATGATTAGATAATTAATCAATAATCACGACAGGCCTAATTCAAACCTGTATCTTCTTGAGCGCAACAGTTCGTTACACTGTCATGAGATTCACACAAACAATTTTCAGTCTCACTAAGGCAGTGTGTTTTGGCTCTGCCTGCACTGATGATCTGTTGTAAACTTTTCTCTGTAAACTGGTGGTATACTGGTTAAAAGATCTAGGCCAATATCTGGGGCAAAGGTACAGAAAACCTCATAGGGGTGATACAGGATTATAGCTGAATTGCAGTCATCATATTGCACAAACAAATACTCTGTGCCTGTGGTAAACCAATCTGCAACTGCCAAATGGGATAGTTCACCCCAAAATGAAAATCATCATTTACTCACCAAACCCATAAAACTTCTGTTCATTTTCAGAACACAAAGGCAGCTTGTTCTCGTGTCACACAAGCACATTTGAGCTTCTGTGTTGATCATATTTGATGAGCTCTACATATATTTATACAGTATATAAATAAAAGGCTAAATTAAATCAGTTCATCATGTAAAGCAATCATTTCTCTTCAGAAGACTTGGATTAAACCGACTGATTCATATGGATTACTTTTATCATGTTTTTTGGTGCGAATATTTTGGTTGCAAGGACTCATTTAAAGTGCCCCTATTATGCTTTTTCGGATATTACCTTTCATGTAGTGTGTGATATAGCTGTTAAAAGCTCTGCAAAGTTTCAAAGAAAACTTCGTATCACTGTATCAAGTGCTGAGGAAGATCCAGAGCTGAAATTCAGATATGCTCTGTAAGCAATGGACCAAGAACTAGTCGTCTGACCAATCAGAGCAGAGGAAGCTCTCTGATAGGCAGGGTTTACTGAGACCAAATCCTTTATCAAACCATTTCAGACATTGTGAGAAAAGAGCTGATGCTGCAATGTGTTATGAGAAAATTAAAGTGTTTTTTGACCTTGGATGCATGTAAACCTATTGTAGGAGACCTCCAAAACAAAATTAAATAAAAATAGCATAAAAGGGGCACTTTAAAATATCTTAACCAAAAAGTGGACGACTTGTGGGGTTTGGAATTACTTGAAGGTGAGTAACTGATGACAGAATTTGTCTGGGGTGAATTATCCTTTTAATAATATAGCCATGTCTTGTTCACTTTTGATACATGTAATGCTGCAACTGAATGTCCACTATATCCTGAGCCAGACTGAAAATGTATTGGAGATTTGTTTAAGATTCATAAAGTCGAGACATGTGACAGACTACTAGTGGGTTTCCAGTCTAGACTTAAGGGGGTTGAATGGTGTCATGTTTACCTTTACAGTTCCATCATCACTGCCTGTGCAGGCCAACTGTGGGCCGCGCCGCGCAGGAAAACATGAGTTCACAAAGGACGTGTGACCTTTCAGGCGCTTCACACGCTCCCCTGTCTCACTGTCCCACACACATACGGTCTTGTCTGTACTGGCTGAGAACAGCAGACTGGAAGACACACACAAACACATAGTATGTGATAAATACTGTATGCATCATTCTTGAATGTCTAAAATGACAGTGCACACTCTTAAAAATAAAGCTTCTTTATTTGCATCTTTGGTTCCATGAAGAACCTTTAAAGGGGACATTTAGAAATCTGACTTTTTCCGTGTTTAAGCGCTATACTCGGGTCCCCGGTGCATCTGCCAACCCAGAAAAAATGAAAAAGGACAACCCAGTAACTTTGTTTTGGTAAGCCTTTCTCTGCAAGCATGTGAAAAAACGAGCCGCTCAGATTGTGATGTAGGAAGAAGATCTTATTATAATATTACCGGCCCTTAATCTGCACGTTTTCACCCACCATTTTGGTTTCGCAAGCGACAATGGTGTACCAGTTCTAAGGCCATGGCAAAAGTTTGAGCAATGCATGCTAACTGTTCTGTCATTGGCTGCACAGAACACTATTTAGAGTCTTGTTAGCTTGGATAGCCTGCAAGTTGACCCTGGCAAGCTCGATTGCTAAACAGAGAAAATATTAGACCATTCACAGCATTTGATAGCAATCATAAACGTTAGCCGTGTGTGTATGGCTCTGTTTGGCAAACAGGTACGCTATGTATAGTAGGCGTCCA
The DNA here is from genome assembly GCA_037101425.1 of Elopichthys bambusa. NCBI lineage: Eukaryota > Metazoa > Chordata > Actinopteri > Cypriniformes > Xenocyprididae > Elopichthys > Elopichthys bambusa. The sequence goes on from CM074448.1 coordinate 2,893,529, forward strand.
TACGGGTTTTCGCACAAAAGATTAACATGACGGCACATGCTAGTCGATGAGTTGAATCAACTCCACAGCAACTACATCAATTTATCCATTAACCATTCAGAAACGTCTAGTTTCATTCTAAAAGTTGTAACTTCTTCCTGAGTCTCTCCATCAGTGTCGACTCCGGTTTGAACAATGTAAGGCTGAACACCGTTACTGACAATCCTCATTTTGGCTGCGTGAGATTCTCCAGCTTTGTTGTTGTTGAGCAACTGAAGCGCGAGCTGTTAAAGCTCCACCCTCTTACGGAAAGGGGGCCGGAAGCAGCAGCTCATTTGCATTTAAAGGGACACATACAAAAACTGTGTTTTTTTGTTTTGTTTTTTGCTCACACCATAATTTGACAAGCTATAATAAATGATCTGTGGGGTATTTTGAGCTGAAACTTCACAGACACTTTCTGGGGACACCAGAGACTTTCCATTGCACAAAAGTTTCTTTGGAACCTTTATTTTTAAGAGTGTAAATGCTTCAGAAAGCTTTTTTAGAATATCATCTGTTACACAAACTCACCTGCCATCCGTATTATAATGAAGCTCCATCACAGCTCCACTGTGGCCTTTAAGCGTGGCATAATTCTCACAGTCGCCATAGACATTCCACATCACTACAAGAAAATCAGACATAATCAACAAAAGCAAATCAATACTTCAACACATAAGCTACACATCAAAAAGCAATATAAAATAGTCAATGTCATGTGACTCACAGATGAGGCGGTCATATCCAGAAGAGGCTAGTGTGGCTCCATTGGGGTGAAACTTGCAGCAGTAAACTTCACCTTCATGACCAGAGAGCAGCATTATGGGAGCCTGCAGACTGGAGCTGCGTGGGGGGCCCTGATATTCACACAAACAGATTATTGTTTATTCAGGTGTTGTTATAAATACCCATGGATGATGAAGACCCCCTATCCTTTGAGTGTAATCCATTTTGAATTCTGAAATCGATTTTGAACTAATCATTCAAGTGAACAAATCCTTCTCGTTCGCTTACAAGCACTAATTTAGTTCACTGTAGTCTCTCCTTTTTGAAGCATGTGACTGTTCTTTATTGTTGTTGATATTTATGAGGGAAGTGTGTATGATGCTTAAACGCATGGTAGATTTGTATACACACAGATTGCAAAGCAGTGCTGGGTTAGTTACTCTAAAAAAGTAATTAATTACTAGCTACGAATTACATCTTCAACCGTATAATTAGATTACTCTACTAATTACTCTCTCTAAAAAGTATTGGATTACTTATTACTTTAAAAATCCCATATCAACCTCGACCAGTTGAACAATACAAGGATAGACATGAAACTGCACTTTTGATTCTTTAAAATAAATTATAATTATTATACATTTTAACATTAAATCCATTATTGTTTACATAGAATTGTTCAGTCTATACAGTATTTAATGCAATTACATCAGAAGTAACTGTAATTAAAATACAGAAAAATTAAGAGTAATCCCTTACTTTACTTTTTCAAGGGAAAAGTAATTAAATTACAGTAATTATCTACTTAGTAATGCATTACACCCAACATTGATAATAAGACTGGTTTCAGTTGTAAACGACTGTTTTTGAAAGAATCAATTGAGAAAGACTAAATGACTCGCTCATAACAATAAGCTATATTGTGATGTGAGATATAGAAGTGAATCAATGAAAATAATCAGTGTTCAAGACCTCTTTCACTTTTATGGAAAAAATGTATGTGCTGTAAATAAATGTTTTGGCTTCACTGAATATTCTAAAGAGAAGAAAGTGCTTTCATTTAATTAGTTTACTTATATTTTTGACCAAATTTCACATTCATGATTAGTAGACCGAATACATTTTTTTTTTTTTATGGTTTTGTTGACTAAAATAAGGCTATACATAATAGAGACTCTCTGAATAAGAGTTTATAAAGACGTTTGTGAGCTATATTGTACTTCTTATTTTGCAGTAGATAACTGCTCTAGAACGAAAGTGAATGTATAATGTCAATGTTTATTCAGTAACAAAAAAAATATAAAAACTACCGCCGTAACGCTGTAACCTGCAGAAAGATTCACTGAACGAATCCCCTTGTTAAATTGATTCAAAAGATTCGAATCAGTGGGATGAATCAAAGCCCCACTACCAGAACATAGGCAGCATATACATATTTTGTGCAACATCTAGTGTTTTTATCTAATTCAGCTCTCATTTTTACCATAGCAGATAGTTGTTGGGACTGCGCTGCAGCCACCAGCTCTGTCCGGGGCCGCTTCACACCGGCGGGAACGACTGCCATCTCTGCAACGCGCTTCTTTGGTTCGATCATAGTGTGAAAAATACTCAAATCCCAAAAATAAATGAAAAGGTCTCAAAACTATGAGCTTTTGCTTAAATGAATGAGTTTTTCAAGCCTTCCCACCACCATCGAGCAACACACGTTCGACAAGTAAAACACATCCGGTAACACGAAGCCTTCTGATTGGCTGGCTCACGCACAACGCGGTCTTATTGGTTACTGTTTAATCTCTGAACCGGAAGAAAATACTCTCACGGAACTCATATTCATGTTTCATCCAAACAAGGGGAGTGTATTGGTGTAAATGTATTTACGTTTTGCGATGTGATGTTTTGTAGTGTATTATGGAGTGACGTGTCTCTCAGTATTTATTTTTCACCATATTTTTATCGAATGAAGATTTTTGGAATTTAAACTGCGACAGTTTAGCACGTGCATATTGCAGTTTTCTTATAGATTGCTTTCAAATTACAGTAAAGTGTCCTCGAACTGATCCCATCTGGTAAGTTCATTCATCTTGGCATTTACTAATTTGGAAAGCGTTGAATCAAATAAGCACTAAAATGGCGTCTTCAGATGCAGTAGTCAAAGACTGGATTTGTTTTATACTTAAGCATGACCAGTAACAGACAGATGGCTAACCATATGTGTACCTCTGCAGGTGTGATGGAAGAGGAGAGGATAAGAGAGCCAGCTGGTCTGGATGGACTGCCACCAATGTACAGCATTCTGAAGGGAGAGGTCAGATCTAAAATAACATAGAAATATCTACGTGATTTTTTATTGCTGTATTTGGGTCATTGACGAATAAGGTTTTTTAAAAGTGTAAAAAAAAAAGTTTTATTAAGTGTTAACAATGAAATTGTTGTTTTTATAATCAATTAACACTGCTTTTGTCATTTTTTACAAGATGGACACAATTTGTCACCAAAAAAGTCATTTGGTTTAACTAAAATTTTGGTTGTACCAAATGACAATTTTGGTTATACCGAATGACAATATTTTCAAACAATTCTAACAGGCGGATATCTGGCTAGCTAGCAAGCAAAAGGACAATCAAACATTTTATATTTAGTACAAGTTTTTAAAATATTACATTTTCCATGTTTTATAGCGGTTGTACCGAATGACCTGGTGTTTCGGGACATGCGTATGAGCAAGTGAAAACATGAATTTTTCAAATAGCTAAAAGAGAGTTAGTTACTTTGCTTCATGACCATGTGGTCCTTTGCAGTTGTCTGAATGATGTCACATGATACTGACCACATGACTTGATCCAAAATGGTCCGTTATATTGGTTACTCCGAATGACATCAATGAAAATCTTTTTCCGTACATTTTTTTTCTCATAACAAAGCAATGACTTCTACACATAATTTTAATACCATTCTGCACTATGTTAATATATAAGGTTACAAAATCATAACCAGAATAAAAAATATATACATTTATTACATTTTAAGATATTTTAATCACAAATGAAATGGCTGTATTGGCCTTTGGATGGTTAAACCGAATGACCCTTTGGCACTTGGAAATCTTTAAAATACCTTTATATGTAGCAAAATATAATTAAAACCTTTTGGATTCAATAAAAGAGATCTAGTTGTACTACCTTACATACTTTGGATGTCATATCTTTGTTTTTTTATTATTATTGAGGCCTTTGGACAAAAAAAAAAGAAAAAGAAGACATGTCACGTCATTGACCCATTTACATTGTTTTTCTTATTTACTCAGGTAGTGTCTGTTACAACATACGGCGCTTTCGTTAAGATTGCAGGATACAGAAAACAAGGTGAAGTTGGATAGTTACCACGATGTGTGTTCTCATTTAAAGCAATTCAGATGAATACACACATAATAATTTTGTTTATTTGTGTTTGCATCATCAGGTCTGGTTCATAAGAGTGAGATGTCAGCCTGTCGGGTGGATAACCCATCTGAAATAGTTGATGTAGGGGAGCAAGTGTGGATAAAAGTCATTGGCAGAGAGGTACATTCAAATTGCATGTATGCTTGTCATTGTATACTGATTTACCAACACTAAAAGTGAAATTTATACTATGATTTTACATGCAACAGTTATTAATTTAGTGTCTTTTATAATAGTTACATTATTTTAATATTCCATTTTGATTTCCATCCACTGTCCAGATGAAAGATGATAAAGTCAAACTGTCCTTCTCTATGAAATCTGTCAATCAAGGCACTGGCCGGGACTTAGACCCCAACAACGTCATGGCAGAGTAAGTGAGATTATTGTACACGTGTGCTGTATTTATAATAGGGTAAATAAATAATAACAATATGCATAAATAAATGTTCACTCAGACAAGACGAACGTCGCCGGAGACAGTTCAGAGATCACACCGGGCAGAAGATCACATTGGAGGCTGTGCTCAACACCACATGCAAAAAATGTGGCTGCATTGGTATGAAACTCCAGGTTGTGTCAACCTGACCCAATTCTAGTGCACATTAGACCTTTGAACCTTTTACAGACTGCCGAATTTTATCGTGAGCTCAACTGAGATGCTATTTCAACAAAATTCAGCCTAATGAAAATCATCAACCTACTTTGACTTGAAAGAAGTATCTTCTGCTCGCCAAGGCTGCATTTATTGGATCAAAAATACAGTAAAAACAGTAATATTATTACAATTTAAAATAACATTGTTTTATTTGAATATATATTAAAATCTAATTTATTCCTGTGATGCAAAGCTGAATTTAGTCTTCATTGTCACATGATCCTTCATGGTTTAGTTTACTTCATAATTAAAATTTCCTGATAATTTACTTACCCCGATATCATCCAAGATGTTTGTCTGTCTTTCTTCAGTTGAAAAGAAATTAAGGTTTTTGAGGAAAACATTCCAGGATTTTTCTCCATATAGTGGACTTCAACAGGGACCAACGAGTTGAAGGTCCAAATGTCAGTTTCAGTGCAGCTTCAAAGGGCTCTACATGATCTCAGACGAGGAATAAGAGTCTTATCTAGAGAAACAATCATCATTTTCTAAAAAAAAAAAAAAAAAAAATGTTATATACTTTTTAACCACAAATGCTCGTCTTGCACTAGTTCTGCAATGCAACACGCATTTCTTAATCATGTTGGAAAGGTCACGAGACATAGGCAGAAGTACCACATTAGGGCGAAAAACTCATCTAATTTTCTTTTCCAATTTCAAAAACATCCGACATCGTTGTTTTACCTTTTTTTGTAAAGGCCGTTTGACTTAGTCTTTGCACGTTCGCTTTGTAAACACTTGCTCAATACTTCCACCTATGTGACCTTTCCAACGTGATTACATAATGTGTGACGCATCGCAGAGCTAGTGCAAGACAAGCATTTGTGGTTAAAAAGTATATATATTTTTTTAATTATTATTATTATTTATAAAATGTCTGTCGTTTTGCTAGATAGGACCCTCTGGGATCGTGTAGAGCTCTTTGAAGCTGCACTGAAACTGACATTTGGAGCTTCAACTCGTTGGTCCCTGTTGAAGTCCACTATATGGAGGAAAATCCTGGAATATTTGCCTCAAAAAAGTTTATCTTTTCGACTGAAGAAAGAAAGACATAAACATCTTGGATGACATGGGGGTGAGTAAATTATCAGGAAATTTGAATTCTGAAGTGAACTAATCCTTTCAGATATCATTCTAATATGCTGATTTGCTTCTCAGAAATGTTTCTTCTTCTCAGTGTTGAAAACTGTAGTGTTACTTAATTTTTGTGGAAATTGTGATAAATTTGTTCAGGATTCTTTGAGTAGAAAGTTTAAAAAAAAAAAACAGCATTTATTTTAAATATAGACATTTTGTCTAACAATATAACTACTGTATATTTCGGCAAACACTTTTAATTGGATTTCATACACAATCATTCAGTGTCAGTTTCAACTGTCTTCATTTGCAGATTGTATATTTAATCCCTGAACACCTGTTATGACAGTGTTTACTTTCTAAATAATGACATGTATGCATGTTTGCATGTAAGGTCACTTTGCAAAGGACTGCTTCTCTCAGGCTGGACTGCAGTACAGTTTAGTTCCAGAAGAGGAGGAGGCACCGCCGCCGCCGACCAGCAACCAGAACACCCAGTCAGAGCCTCTGAAGCGTAAAAAGGTACAGACACACCCCTTCTGCACCAAAATTATTGCGCCAGATAACAAGTTGCCTGCAAGCAGTTGTGCAACCATGCTCACTTGTTGCCAAATTCTGCAATAGTTTCCAACTCTTACAGGCAAATTGATCTTTCATTTGCATGCTCACGATGCCCATTTTCCTGTAGGAAAAGAAGGCAAAGAAAGAAAAGAAGAAAAAGAAAGAGAGGAAGAGAGAGAGCTCTTCATCTGATAGCAACGATGAAGATGCAAAACGGCCGCGGCATTCTCACACACACTCAGACAAGAAGAAAAAACACAAGAAACACAAACACAAGGCGAAGTGATTTTGGTTTGCAAAACTTGTGCATGTGTTTATCCTGATTAAATGTATCTGATCAGTTTGAGTGTATTTTTTTTGTTCATATTAAAAAGTTGAATTAAATTTAACCATTAAAAGTGACTGGTTTCATGTGTGAAGGTTAAAAGGTTCAATGTACAACCTCTGAATGGCCCTTCACCCAGAAACACACAGACCCATGTGCTCGATTTAGAACACAAGCACGTCAGCCAGCAGACACTGGAACATGCTTAAATTAGAAAGACCTCACGGAAATAAGCGTCATGCTGAGTTCTTCTGAAAAATCAACACACACACACTGTACAGCACTGGAAATGTTGACAAAATAAATTGCACAAGGTGAATTTGGGGCAAGTGTCATATTTATTGTAATCCAAAGGCATATGACGTAACACTGACAACTGAAGCATATCACACCCAGAATGTGACATCACATACAGATAGCTGGAGGTATGAAGTTGGGATTTTATTCAGCGTTTTGAGGACCGGTGCAAATGAAGAGGATGAACACCACAGAAAAAACACTGGAAATGTACATAACCATTGAGGAGGATGGGTTGCGATTGAGTTTTCCCTTTATTCCGCCTTGACGTAGTGTCGTGTGGAGACAACATCGCCAAGTGTCAATGTCTGTTAATAAAAGAAAGAGGTTGGTCTGTTGATATATATTCATTCATGCAGTCAAACACAAATAAATATTGGCCTAAGTAATCACTAAATGGACAGCAGAACCTGTTATGCTTTTGCTGACTGTTCGGCACTGTAAGTACACACAATACTGACCAGAGTGAGGCTGTTGTCACTGACTTCTCGGACCAGGGTCGTCTCTTTACCGTCCCATTTCTGAACATGAACCAGTTTGTCTCCATCTAAAGTTATCACGGACTGAACACAAACAGAGTAATATGACAAACAGTTCTTACTTGGGAAAACAATCTCATTTTTTCTCTTGCTACTGATGACTGGCATTTCTGAGCCTACATTAATGATTGACCCGATGAAGGTCACGGGACAGGTCAATCTCACATTGGGGCTTCTAAGAGGCCCTTGTTTGCCATCAACAAGACCCTATTGTGTTATCCAAGATGCTCAATTCACAATGTGTCCGTTGTGAAATTATATGTGGCTTTAGTAGCACAGGACTACTAAAAAATGAGACTGAGACAGTGTGCAGATTTTATCACCTTGACTTTACGGTCATCTGCAGTGGTCTCATCGAACTCCTCTCCCAGTTTAAAGTTAATTTCTGTGCTTTTGAAAGTGCTGACGGTCTTAAGTGTGAGGACATCGCCTTCCTTGGAGATGATGGTTGTAGGTTTGGTCATACTGCCAACCTGACGCGTGGCAAAGCCCACACCTGATAAATAAACACAATTTTGATAAGGAGATTTCAGCCATTTCAACAATACACATGCAGAAGAATTCACATGAACAACATCAAGAGCCAAAGATACTTTTAAAGATGGTAATGTGCTCTACAGAAGCTAAAATCTGCATATAAAATTATAATCAGTTAAATAAGTTGTTCTGAAGACATTACAGCTCAATTAAAGTCCTTAAATATGAAATATTTATTTTAAAAAATATTTTTATTTTAATATAAGAAAAAGTAAATCTCTTAAAGCTCTTAAATATATTTTAAGAACTAAAGTTACTTTTAAAAATGGTTATGTACTCAAAAGAAGCTGAAAACAGTGTTCTTTGGGCTAAAAGGGCTTAAATAAGGTCCTTAAATATAAAAATGTTTTTTAAAAGTAATTTTAAAACATAAATTCTAAAGGGCTTAAAGTACTTAAATAAAAAATATTTTTAAAAATAATTTTAAAAAAGGACAAAGATTCTTAAATGTATTTTATTTATTTATAAATATTACAATTAAAAATATTTCTAAAAGGCCACAATTTATTAGCAAAAAATGCTAATGAGGAAAGATCATCTGCATAGCTTTAGGGTATTATAGTAATAATTAAACAAAGATTGCATATATATTCAGTGGTTAGTCACGAATGAACACATCTCTGCAAATAACCAAACTCTGGAACGGTCAAAATGGTCAAATCAGCAGCACACGTACGGTTTTGGGAGAATGCAGCAATTACTATCGATTTGTTCAGCAAATACTGTGAGTGAATAAATGCAGACGTGGTCTTCTTTGACCACAGATAAAGAGCAGAACATCAGGGTTCATTGTAGTTCACTTGAGAGTAGCAAATTTGAAATGAGTTGAACGGAAGGAAGAAAAGAAAAGAAAAAAAAATCTGAAAAATCACCACAGTCTCACAAACACTTTCCTCCCTCTATTCCTTTCATACAGATGCACACGGATTGATTTTACCATCTTCCTTTTAACTTTATAAGTTACAAAATACCATGTCTGACAAGCATCTAAGACATCTGTTTTGGTACAATTCACATACTACAGGCAGTATGCACTAAATGAGTTCGATGGCAAAAAAAAAAAAAAGGGGTCATTGTGTTTTCTACAAGACAACAGCAGTCGCTCTATATAGTCACACGTGGTCGTGGCATGAATGTGGTTGTGTGTGAGAGCACATGTGTGTGCGAGAGACCCTCCCTGCACCACATGCACTCCATCTTAAATCACACCCACACCCACACACACACACACATGCACCTTGCAAAGTAAACGCGTCTAACAATCAGAAACACACACCCAACTTACATGTGCTTACTTGCATCAAAAGCCACACCCTACATTTAGCTGTAAAGCGCACACACATCACACATCCACATCACACTCACCGAGGGCTTTCATGTAGTCATCGAAATTCTTGCTCTCCTTTAAGTTCCATGTGCCAACAAAAACATCAACCATGTTTGGAGCTGAGTGAGAGAACAAGAGCAAGAGAATGAGACTGTGAAAGAAGGAAAGCGTGAGTGAGAGAGGAGGGTAAGACAAGCACCACTGAGCTTCTGCAATCTTACTGGCTGATTTATAACTGCTGTTTGTGATGTCATCACTAGCAGCTTGGGGGGGTGGAGGAGGGAGGAGCAATGCCAGGAGAGGAGAGGAGAGATGAGTGACAGGCGGGAGGGGGGTCAGAGAGATGGGGAGATGGGAATTGTAGGACAATGAATTAGGAACAATAGAATAAAGAAAGAAAAGGAAGTCGAGGAACTGTGCAAGATTAATGCAAGAAATTCAAAAGAATTTCACTTTCTGTAGAATGTCCATATGCATTTGACAATTTATAGACAATGACAGACAATTTAGACACTCATGAAACATAAAAAGTGGGATGGACTGATAAAAATATTTATAATTATTTATAATTATGTTGAAATCAATAAATGGCTTATATTAAAATGATATGCTGTTTTGTATAAATAAATTAAAAATAATTTTAAATGCTACACATGAATTTAGGCGTCACAACATTATAATGTACAAAATTTAAAATGGATGTTCATTTGGAGATTTGCTAAAGATTACATTTAACGGCGTTATGAATTTTTTGGTATTTTAAAGATTAACTTTAAGTAATGGCGAATGTGGTCTAAATGTACAAATAGAGGAAATATGCATGCACATACAATTAAATAACCAAAATGGACCCATATCATTAACCTAAAGGGATAGTTCACCCAAAAATTAACATTTTGTCATCATTGTTCCAAACCTGTATGAATTTCTTTCTTCTGTTGAACACAAGAAGATATTATGAAGAATATGGGTAACCAAACAGATGATGGACCCCATTGAATTCTATAGTATGGAAACAAAATGGGGTCAATCAACTATTTGATTATTGATATCTTCCAATATCTTATAAATTCATACATGTTTGAAACAAATTGAGGGGGAATAAATGATGACAGAATTTTCATTTTTGGGTGAACTATCCCTTTAAAATGTCTAATTTCATCCGATACCCATTATGATTGTGCATCCCTACCCTACTTAAAAAATGCATGAATTTCATTGCTTTAGAAAGCAAAATAACTAACGCCACTTTCTGCACTGACTTCTAACCAAGTGACCTCAAGGTAATTTTTAGTGGTGCCTTTAATTTTAAACAACACATTGCTTGCTTTGTAATTTAAAACCAAATAAATGTCTTTTTGAGAAATATTTTGTTTGAAAAATGTGGTTTGGTTTGATATTTTGATAGTTACATTTAGTATTCTTTCATTGAGCAGATGCTTTTATCCAAAGCAACTTACAAATGTGGAACATCACAAGAATTATCTAGTGCATTTGCTGAGAGTGAGAGAAAGAGAGAGAGCGCAGTGAGGAGGGGCGAAGGAGTGATTGATATGGGGACTGGGGTCAGGCCATATTCTCTCTCTCTTTTACAAGCCACTGAGGACATGACCCTATGTCAGAGGACTCGTTCTTCCCACCCTCTACACTCTTTGACTGATTGTGTTTGGCCATTCTGCTCAGTAAGAGGCAGTGAAGATCTAGTCGTGTCATCTGCTGTTTGTACAATAATCACCAAATCGTTGCATCAGTATTGCTAAACTTTTCCCTGGCTCATCCTCTGAGCTGCAAGTGTTTGCTAGAAAGGTCTGAAATGGACGATTGTTTGAGCGTGCATGTGTACAGCAGATTTCCCCAAACAACAGCAAGAAGGGTCTGAATGCCAGGATTTGTACACAATAAGGTCTAGGGTTAATGTTGAACTCTTGAATTTTTTATAGTTTGTAACATGAGCATCTGTTTTATAGTTCATGAACATTAGACATCTGGTGCACACTGATTGTTTTGACAAACAACAGCTTTAAAAAAAAAAAAAAAAAAAAAAAAATTCATATTGTATAGCGAGAAATGTTAAATTCATGTTAAAAAGATTTTAAGAGTCTACATCCTACGGAGCCCCTAAAGGGACATAGTGATGGGAAAAAAAATGAGATGTGAGGAAAAATTATATGTTAATGCTTTGTGTTCACATGCAAAACTTTTGAGTTCTTTGTCAGCGAATGCAAAGTTTCTCAGGGAACGCAAAACTTTTGTGAGAGAAAACGCAAAAGCATTTAAATATTTTTTTTCACCACCATTTCTCTTTAGAGGCTCGGTGGTGTAGTCTAGTTTTTTGCAGTGAGTATACTGTGATTTTTCCCTCCCAGCCTCATACTCACCTGTCCCAGAGCGACACCCCATAAGCACCACCACACTCACTGATGCATATAGTATGCATCTGATCTAGGCTACATGTTATGAGAGCATTCTGAAAGACTGCTTATGTGTGTTTTATCAAAATTATTATATTATTATAATCAACAAAATATTTTAACAGCCAATGACATTTACAGCTGAAGAGACTGGACTGATTTTCTACTGTTTAGTAGAAAGGTTTTTTCAGTTGGCAAGTTTCAATGCACATTTAAGAGTGCACGTTGCAACACTCTCTAAAACATTTTTGGTTAAAAACAACCCAAGTTGGGTTGAAAATGGACAAACCCAGCAATTGGGTTAAATGTTTGCCAAACCTGCTGGGTAATTTTATTTAACCCAACTATTGTGTAAAAATTGCTGTATTGCTTGCTTAAAATGAACCCAAAATATGTTGGAAATTAACATTTATTAATATTAAATATAATAATTAAACAATAAATATGTATTAAATTGTTTATAAATAAATGTTCACCTTTGATTATTATTGTTGCCTCTGATAATTATGTATCTGATTTTCCATTTCCAACCTATTTTGGGTTCATTTTAAGCCAGCCATAGTCATTTTTAAACAATAGTTGGGTTAAATAAAACTACCCAGCAGGTTGGGCAATTTAACCCAACTGTTGGATTAAAACAACCCAATTGCTGGGTTTGTCCATTTTCAACCCAACTTGGGTTGTTTTTAACTTAGCATATTTTAGAGTGCAACAATAATGGGAAGATAAAGGTTATCACCCTGTTTCTGTTTTGCACCATTTCCTGCCAGTCTGTCATCATAGTTATGCATTTTAATTCACTAACTTGATTCACTAACCCCCCTAATTCGATTCAGTATCAGTTATTTTGGATATAATATCAGGTAAATTTTCTCAAGAAAAAAAAATCTCTCAACTAATGCTGTACAATAGGACTACATTACATACAATACATGGCAATCAGTTGGTACTACATTAATATTGAAGGTTAAAATGAACTGATTTGTACAAACTTAAATTACACTTAAAGAAATTTTTATAATAATAAAGTTATAATAGGTCTACTAACTTTAAAATTATTTCTACTCCAATTCGTTTTTTGAAATACAAACATTTAAATGATGGCTGTCAACTTGAGGGATTTATTCAAACATGCATAGGATATTTAAGAACATTAAAATTTTTAATTAATAGGTAGTTTAATATGTTTGAAACGTTGAAATGTTTTTGCAGTTTTAGAGATGATAACGGTAGCGTTTTCAAAAACTTCCACTTTGAAACCCGTTTTCAAAAGTTTGCGTTTTCAGGCCTCCAAATCGCCGCTGTCGTGTAAATGAACGACCAAAACGCATAAAAAGTTTTCAGTTTTTAGTTGAAAACTGTGTCGTGTAAACAGCCCCTTAACTCCTTTCAACTAAAAATGGAAAACTTTTTATGCGTTTTGGTCGTTCATTTACACGACAACAACGTTGTGGAGGCCTGAAAAGGCAAACTTTTGAAAGTGCAAGTATATGAAAATAATAAAGGTCATCTCCGTGTAAACTGCAAAAACGCGAATCTGTGAAAACGGTGACATCATGCACATGCGTATTAAATTTTTTTCTGTGAATGCGTGAGTCTCCCGATTTATTAGCTGTTATAGGAAAATAATGAGATGAATATCAAAGTGCAGTAAACTGTAAAAATAAGGTGGATATGTGCTTTTGGCGCGAGTGCTCTGTAAAAAAAATGCGCATGCGCGTAGTCTTTCTTTACAAAGTGACATCGCCAACTACTTGTCTGAATGTTGTTTGCGAGAATCCGTGTGAACAGGGTTAGTTTTGATAACTTTGTCATCTGTACAAAGAAAAAACGTTTCCGGTTTTACTACATCATTGCCGACGTACCCTTAAAAATAAAGGTTCTTTATTTGATGCCCCGTTTACGCTAGTGTGTTTTCATTTTAAAATGCATAAAACATCGTTTTAAAAGTTACGCCTGCCGTTTACACTACGCCACCATTTTCGAAGCTCGAAAACGGAGACTTTCAAAAACGCTGCAGACTCCGTTTTAGTTTGAAAACGCCGGGGTTGCGCTTCAGTATAAACAGACCAAAACAGAGACTTTTGAAAACGATGGTGTGGATGCCCACGTTCGCTCTGCGAAGCCATTTTTAGCAGCCATTATGCAGTTAAACTGCATTTTTTTAATACTGCAGTTGCCCATATGCGCAAGAGGCAACTGTTTACACTTGTATGCGCATGCCCAGTGTGCATGAACTGTCATGTGACATGCGTTTTCGGCCGTGTAATGTAGACGGAGATTGTTTCTGAAACGCTGTGGAAGTGCCAGTGTAGACGAGGATCATTTTCATTTTAAAACAATGTTTTACATGCGCGTGTTTACATGCTGCTGTTGGTTAATGACGTCGCCATCTGTAATATTACGTTGGTCACTGTCATTATGGTTACTAGTAAGAGAATATGGGCTTGACACTCGTTGCACGTTTATACAGGCAGTGTTCCAGACGCTGCTGCAAGTTGCTGTGTGAACGAGACATTTCAAGACCTGTAAGTAAATGCGGTTCAATCCCAAAAACTGACAGTGTGAACATGGCCTCAAGAAAAAATGGTTCTTTTAAGGAACTGTTCACTGAAAGGTTTTTTAGGTTTTTATGGCATTGCTGCAAAAACAACCTTTTGGAACCTTTATTTTTAAGAGTATAACAAAATGAATAAAACGTCCTAAACCAAAAACTAAAAAGGTCATTTAATATAAATAGTATTCACCTAAAATAACACTGGATTTGTTGACAATTCACTAACAACAACCTCTACAATCTACAGAACCCAGTTCATTTCTTTAGAGGATTGTTTGCAGGAAATGTTCCAGGATTTCTCCATTTGTCCTCATCATTCTCCTGTGGGAACATTATGTGATATACGCACACACATTCTTTGAAACATGCACCTGTTTGAGCATGTACAAATACACAGACAAACACACACCCTTCGCTGTCACCTCTCCCAGATATTTGCATTTATATTTCATTATCTTTATAGCTATCATAAAATAATCTAATCTCCACATTATTATCAACTGACTCTGATCAATTACAGCTGAATTGTATTATAACTGCAAGATAAATCTCCCATAAGTGTAGGTATTGCAGGTGTGTCCTGTGGTGAGTGATAGTATTCAGATGGTGTGTGTTATAAATATCCTCTAAAAAATATATGTGAATTTGTGATAAGAAATTTGGTAATTTACAGTTTAAATGCCACATAAAATACTCAATACAGTGAGAGTATATTATAGTGATCTAAATGCATTGCTGAAATTAATTATTTGGTGGTTAATTGTGCTACTATATGTACTCTATTCCTGCTCTCTCAGTTTTTCCCTTTGACTTTGGAAGCTTGTATTAACCATGTAAACCACATGTTGTGAAATACAGTCCAGTTCTCTTAAAAGGATTGATGATATAACCTTGTGTTGTATAACGCCTCTTCTGGGATGATTTATAATATGTGGGATTTCACCTTTATATACTTGGTATTTGAACACACACTCACACTGCCATGTGTCTAACTCAACACAAATGTGTGACTAAACTTGGTATGCAGAGTTCATGTGTTTGACGTTTAACACGAACAGGTGGTGGAGAGAGACAGGGAAAGAGAGAGGGTGAGAGAGCAGATTTAGAGAAAGAGGTGAGATGTCAAACCCCCTTTTCAGATCATGAAATCCAAAGTCCAAGTCTCAAACACACAAAACACAGGTCACAAATCCAAATTCTGTTACTGGTTGCATGCTATTAGTAACATGTCTTATTGGCATGTCTGACCAGATTTCTGAAACGGAAACTGGGGACATTTCCTATTTGAGTGGTCAGAATATCACCAAAATCTAATTTGTTATTATCTATTAATTCAAAAACGGGGACAATACGTTTTTGAATGTTTTTGTTTTTTAATTGTTGTGGGTTCCCTATATTATTACATTAATATTAGGCTATGATTTAATTGATTATTAGGGTTTTTGGTCTGGATTTAATACAATTCACCAAAAAACTATTACACTATTAATAATAGTAGTGTAAAAGCTGTTTAAAACAATATGCCTATTATGTTATAACAAAAGTACGACTTTAGAAAATCACATTACAAAAATGAAACAACATAAGATAAATAAAACAGCATTTAACAAATATTTTTAACATTTATTATTGAATTTAATAAATTTTCACGAGCTGTTTATACTGTACAGAAATTAAAACTTTTAACTATTTTTAACTATTATTTTGCCTTCTAGACTCATTTGTATGTTGCAAGTGTATTATTATAATTTTTTTATTTATTCATATCTGAGTGTACGTTCACCACGTGATATAGTTAAGACGTGTGTGGAAATTGCTGCGTTGTGAATGGGGACGTTTAAAATAGTCCAAAACAATCCCGCACCCTCTAGCCCTATAAAACACATAACTGTGTTACTTTAATTTAAGTTGAATAGTTAGTACTTTACTACCTTGAAAGTTGAAACCCATAACGATGTTTCTTTTGAATAATTGATCGCTGCTGTGGTCCAGGTTACCTTCTTCATGAAGCAGCGGCGCGCGCGCGACCAAGTGTAGCAGTGTAGCTGCACAGCCCCCTCTGTTGGTGAAAATAATCACTACACGATTGCTCCGATTACCAACAGGCTGCTGTATGTTGGTCGGGCTTTTTTGCAAATGTATTTGCGAGTTATTTTGAACGAGCTGTAAAACGGGACATTTCCTGGCACAGCTCCAGTCGGGAGGGAGCACCAAAAACCGGGACTGTCCCCGGAAAACGGGGACGTCTGGTCACCCTATGTTAGATTCTAGCCAGGAGCATTCATGTAGTCGTCAATAATCAACATAATATTTTGCTGAGTCGTGTGTTCAACATGGGGGGCTTCTAATTGTTAATAACTATTTTAATGAAAAACAAAAACATTAAATAAAATCCAATGTGCGCCTCAGTCAATGATTTTCAACGTTTTGAAAGATCTGTCGACACGTGTGTCATAAATGTCGTGTGGCGAACAGCACATCGTCTAATATCTTGTTTTAAACAAAACAAATGAAGTGTAAATCTGTAATAAAGTGATACAAAAAAGATAGTACTTACTGTGCGATACTGGATGGAAATCGCTCACGCGGCGTACTGTTGCTATGGTTACCCCGGCAGACGAAGCGGGAAAAAAATACAAAAATTGTCACTGGGCGCGGTATCCTTTCAAAAAAATCATCTTTGTACCTTATTTAGCCCTAAAGAGTGCCTATTAGCACCTGAAGTGTACTTATTAGTATCTTTTGAAATGGAGTGACGACTTTTGTTCAATAACGTAAATTTAATCTAATTAATTATCTAACGTTCTGCTAAATATTTCATTATTATCCATCCAACATTAAAACGCATTATGTAGATTTAATTGAAGCACACAAGTATGCGATATGTCAGCATCATAGAAAAATAAGTAAATAAATTTAATAAAATGTATAGTTCCGGTCCTTGATTCTGTTTGGTTGAACCGCGTTCGAAGCCGCTGCACATAAACATGTGACCTCATTACATCAGTATTACTGCGCCACTGCGTCTAAACGTTAAAATAAATATTTTTATTGACTAACCGTTTAAAAAAAAAAAAAAAAAAAAAAAAGCAATAGGCTAGCGCCGTGAAGCCGCGTCGTGCTTAACATTTACATTTATCATTTAGCTTTTTATCCAAAGCGACTTACAAATGAGCAACAATATGTAAGTGCTGTGACTAGTCCCAGTTAGTCTAGCACAGCACACGCGAGAAGGATTTTTGTAAATAAAAAATAAATAGATATACTGAATTGAATTGTAGCCTAAGTGTTAGTATTAATGGGTCAAGTGTCTAACAACACCCCTTAGCTGTTCTAAATTCACTGTAAACCACGGCTTTTGGGGCCTTATTGCTTTAATCTTGGTACTTTACGCATGTTTTGTCACTGTGTCTCTCAGGCAAACCTACCTAGTAAACCGAGTCCGCCTGCCTCTCACCCCAAGCTCCTCCATCCATGCCCCGCTACTGTCTACACACACTGCCCTCTAACGGACGTTTATGCAACACTTTTACAGCTGCACACACACACACACACACACACACAGCCAAACGCAAACAGAGACACAAAGCTGGACTGCTGTGTTAACAGTAACCATGGTAATACAGTCGTACTGAGAGACCTGCGAAGACAAAGTAAAAAGTCTCGAGAAGTTTAATTATATCTTAAACCAGTGTAAGGAAGGCAACAAATAAAGGGCTGAGTGTGAAATAATAAGGCAGAAAATAGGGAGAGAGAAAAAAATTACATCATGTCATGTGGCTTTTTTTCTGAATTCATCAGAATTTATTTCTTTTTATTGCATCTGTACCAAATTCACCACTGAAATATTCACAAACAGATGCTCCGATCAACATTCACTATAAACATCACTACTCTTTTATGTCTTAATCTCATTCAAAAAAGTACAAAAATTAAGGTGCCTGTAATGCTAATAAAATATAAATAGGCCTATATTAAAACTATAATTTGTTAAATATACATTTAATACTATAATAAATACACTTTCTTTTATAAAATGCCTATTTTATTTATTTTAAAATTAGTTTTTTTAAAAATAATAATTGTGTGAGTGTTCAGGTTTTGCTATTCTTCTGAGATTCAAATGTGTGTGTGTGTGTGTGTGTGTGTGAGTGAGTGAGTGTGTGTGTGTGTGTGTGTGTGTGTGTGCTCTCTGTTGGTTACCGGGGAGACGCGCTTGCAGCAGGATGCGGAGTATCCGGTAACGCTCTCGTAGCTTTTCCAAAAGATGCGGCTTCTCGATATCCCCATGTTACCTCATGTCTGATTGAAAACTGTCTGTGTGCGCACTGTCCGATTCACTGTCCTGTAAATTCAGCGCTGTTTTAAACTTTCACGATTCCTCAAGGGCTTGTTTAGAGGTGCGCGTTGATTTCATAATGATTATAGACTTTTTTACTCTTTTGTGAAGTCGCCGGACATCTCTGGGACAGTATGGCCAGTGAATCAGACTCACGGGTTTTTACTGATGATACAGCGAGCAGTGGAACAGAATGACACCGGTGTGGAACCAGCGACCGGGGCGAGAGCCACCGAGACCCAGATGGGGACTGACAGGTGAGTTTGAATGACTAATAAATAAATGCATTGAGAGAAATAGGGCAATGACTAAAAGTTTAACTAGGTCAACTTAATCAGTCCACATTTGCAGAATCTTACCGTAATGAGTAGCCTATTAGTTTATTTCGCTATGATTATGTGCCATTACATCTATTCTTATGATGAATAAACAAACTAAATAATATTATATAATTATTATTACTTAGATAAATAACATTAGTTATGTGATATTCTAATATGTCATAAATAAATGTATATTTTTCAAAGCATAAAATACATTTTTCACAATTCCAACTTAAATGTAAAAATAACTGTTTTAAGCATAGTCTTAGACCAAAATACATGTTTGAGCTGTTTTAACTGAAAGCAACTTGCACTGACATATCTTAAAATATGTATGTGCCATTGTTTTGTCTCAAGATGCACACCAATAATGTTTTTTTCCTTCTAAGGCACACTCAAAAAATCTTATTTTGGGTATTTTTGAGTCTTTTAGGTAATATTTTGGGGTTATTTTTCTAGTGTTTGGGTAGTTTTTGTGTTACCAAGATCCTGGGACAGACTCAGACATAATAACCCAGGGCTTGAGTTATTTATCGAGGACTTTTTGCGACCTTTTTAGGAGAGAGCAGTGCAGCTCCATCAAATTGGTGCACGTTTACGTTTTGATCTAAAAATTCGTTATTGTGCTGTATATCATTCAATTTTTATGTAAAGCATCATACAGGGGCGCGATGTGAGTCACCTAAACAAGTGTTGCTTCGGCCTTTTCGCGCGATGGAAACGCCTGATACCTTGCATAAAAATGTATGATTTTATTCAAAAAGATACAGAATATAAATACTTATAAAGTTAAAATATGTTATCAGAATTGTACACTGATTATTTATGGACAGGTTATGGAGTCAGTCACAGCATTTTTCGGCTATGAGTGAAACGCAGGCGGCGGACTGAAAGTTAGCAGTTCCCCCGCCGAACGCGAGTCATCTCCGGCACGAGATCCAGCGCCTTTACGGTGGAAAAAGGACAACAGAGACTGGTCCATCACACTTGAATTACTTCTAAATGTTTAATTTTTTACTTCTAATATTTGTTAAACGAGCTTAAATGTAGGTAATATGTATTAATAACTAGGCTATATAAAATATGCTATACTATAAAATGTGATATAAAATAAAATAAAGGAATTATCATGCAATTACTTAGATTATCATGCAATTACCAGTGGTCGTGTGGAGTACTTAAAAAAAGTTTAGAGGATTTAAAATTAATCTGTAAACATTACTTCATGTACAAAGTAAAAAAAGAAAAAGAAAAAAAAAGAAGAAGCTAGTATTATAGTAAAAATGAATCAACCCATTATGCTGGGTTAAATAAATTTGCTGGGTAAAATTAACCCAACATGTGTTCTGTCCTATATTTACCCAGCCCTTTGCACGTTTATAAAAGCTATTAATTGAACTAAGGCCTATTCCTGGCATAATCTAAGCCTTGTCTGTGAAACCAAGCCATTGTTTTACAACATTAGGTTTATTACTTCATATACATAGTTTCACAATGGCTTTGCTTTTGTAATAGTTCTTTCAAAATATCTTTCTTAAGTGACTTAAAAGTGAAACAGCATCTTTGACTGCTTTTGGTGTTCAATTTCTTAATGCCTCCTGCATCCTTCCACTTAAAGACGTGTGTTTAGGGCGTACATGGAAAGAAAGAAAGAAAGAAAGAAAGAAAGACAGAAAGAAAGAAAACAAGCTGCGCAAGCTGAGTAAAGTGATCCGACATGATCAGATTTGATCCCTTTCCGTTACCCCTAGAGCATGAGGTGCAATTTGAGAATCTGCATGTCTCGGCATTGCTCCTCAATACACACCTGCTCTTAATTATTAATGTTGCACATTTCCTCTTTAATTCGCCTGTATAAGCTTCCCCCCTCCAAAATCTGATCAAGCAATTTTGCGTGCTGCGCTCTTGATGAACAAAGCATATCTTTGGACAAGTTGCTCTACTAACAAAAAATAAATGTTTGCGTTCCAGATCAAAGGATTAAACTGCCAAAATGCCCAAATGCTGCCCCTCGGCAACCTCTTCCCTCTTACCTGCACAGATCAAGACCCCGAAGGCCGCCCACAGACTTCGGGCCTTCAGAAAGCCCCGTGTGTCATTGGGAGGAAGCAGGAGTTCCCAAGGCGAGTGGCTACCATGCCAGGCACGCAGAATCAAGCCCAGTGCGCCCACGAATCGTGACCGTGGTACGACCTTGCGGAAAGGACAGCGTGCGGAAGATCTCGCTGCTCTTAAACCGCCGTGCAGTGCAGACGTTCGAGCAGCTCATGGCAGATGTGTCTGAGGCGCTTGGCTTCCCCTGCTGGAACAATGCTCGAATACGACGCCTCTTTAGCCCTTCTGGCCGGGAGATCCACAGCCTTGCTGACTTCTTCCGCTTTGATCATGCCTTCATAGCCTTTGGAAACAGCCGACCATCGCTTGACGATGTAAGTGCAGCACTGGATGAGCTGTATCCGGAAAACCCCGGACACTGCGAACACCTGCTGAGGGTATGGGAGCGTATCCTGAGGCCCAAGGCCACTAAGGCGGATAGTGGTTTCCATGATGATGATCCAGGGGCTGAGGTGTCCTTACCTGCGGTACATGATCAACAGGTAAACCAACCACCTGTCAACAACCTGCAGCCTGTTGGAAGGCAAAAAGAAAAGGTGAGGAGAGAAAGGCAAAGAGAACTGAGGAGGAGGAAAGCTGACCTGCAGAAAGAAGATGAGAAGGAGGCGAAGAAGGAAGAAAGAAAGAGAGATGCCATTTACTGCCGGAGCTGCCGAGGATGCGGTCCTCCTATACCTCCAATCAGAAGCAGTCGATGTTCGGACAAGCCAAATAACCCCAGTAATAAAAGTACTCAAAACAACATGGTTTCTCTGGAAAAAGCACACTGTAGACCGCTGAAAGCCAATACAAAATCTAGCCCATCTGTTCCTCAAAACGCTCTTAATTTAGAGACGATAACTGAGCGGGACATTAATAAGCAGGAAACAGTGGAGCAGAAAGACTTGCAGAGTAACGTACCACCTGATGGTGCAGAACTATCGCTGGAGGACATCGAGCGCTGCTACGACATGGGCCGCGTGGTAGGCGATGGGAACTTTGCGGTGGTCAGGGAGTGCCGTGTGAGAGGCCTGGCTGAAACCTTCGCCATGAAGATTGTGGACAACGCAAAGCTGCAGGGACGCGGTCACATGATCCAGAATGAGATCGCTCTGCTGCGTAGTCTGGAACATCCTCGGCTCATCCAGCTGTTTCGTTCTCATCACACGGACACACATGTTTACTTGCTGATGGAGCTGGTCACCGGTGGAGACCTGTTTGATGCTATCACTCAGAGCGGCAGGTTTACTGAGCCAAGTGCTGCATGCATGATCACAGACATCAGTCAGGCTCTGGAATACATCCACAACAAGAGCATTGCACACCGAGACATCAAACCTGAAAACCTACTGGTAATGTTACTCAAATTCAGTCTTAAAGGGATAATCACCCCAAAATTATTTCGATATTGATCAATCACTTTCAGAACGATTTTTTTCCCCAGGTGATGAATGATAAAAACATTGGAAGCCAATCAGAATCCATCCTGCTTTAAAGAGCTTGCGCATTTAAAGAGACAGACGACAAAACTGCAGCGTCCACACAAGCGGACAATACCGTTCGGTTTATTCTAATCGCGCGATGCATGTTTTGTGGTCTGCCACTTTAAATGCTCGACCCTCAAGTTGTTCCAAACCCGTATACATTTCTTTGCTCTGCTGTACACAAAGGAAGATATTTGTAGAACAAAGAAATGTATACAGGTTTCTAACAACTTGAGGGTGAGTAAATGGTGACAGAGTTTTCATTTTTGGGTAATTAACCCTTTAAGGCCGTTCACACCAAGGACTCTAATGATAAAGATATAGTTCTAAAAATCATTCTACAGAAGAATAGCAGAGTCCACACTACAACTATAACTATAACAGCACAGTGAAACAATAGTGTTGGAATCACTTTCAGAACGATCTTTCTTTTCAGCCGATAAATGATAAAAACATTGACAGCCATTCAGAATCCATCCTGCTTTAAAGAGCTCGAGCATTTAAAGTGGCAGACCACAAAACATGCATCGCGCGATTAGAATAAACCGAACGGTATTGTCCGCTTGTGTGGACGCTGCAGTTTTGTCGTCTGTCTCTTTAAATGCGCGAGCTCTTTAAAGCAGGATGGATTCTGATTGGCTGCCAATGTTTTTATCATTCATCACCTGGGGAAAAAATCATTCTGAAAGTGATTGATCGATATCGAAATCTTTATAGTTATTGTTATAGTTATAGTTCTTGCTGTGAACAGGCCTTTATTTTAGTATTAGCTTACATACTATTCTAGTATTTACTAATATTATGAAGTATCCTTCATATATATATATATATATATTCTTGTGGGGTTTTTTTTGGTCAGTTTTCTTAGTTTTGAGTTTTTTTATTTCTATACATAGCTTTAATTTTTTTTTAAATTATTATTTCATCTTTCGTTCTAGTCATTCAACTTAAAATACTCTTAAACTAATTTATTTTAGTTATCTGCCAAGGCAACATTTCTAATTTTATGTTTTCATCTAATATTTTTATTTTATTTTATTTCAGCTTATTTAAATTACCGAAAATGTTTTAATAGTTTAGCTAACACTAAAATTTCTGCTCAAAATACAATACTAAATGTTAAGCATTATTTCCAAGACTACAAACAATTTTTTTTAAAAATTATAATAGAACATTACTATTAAATACAACAACATTTACTTAAACGAGTGAAAAACAATCGGTGAATAGTTATTCATCTGTTTATTTATATAAAACATCCTAATGAATCGATTCAATAGAATTAACGAGATTTGCAACACTACGAGGACCGAACCGATCTTAAACAGATTCATTACAACACATTCATCTGAACCGATTCACTAGAATCGGACTTTTTAACGTTACATATTAGAGAAGGGACCGTTATTCCCTCATTTCGCTCTATAGCGCCACTCGTTGGAAAAAGTAACTTATTACATGAAACAAGCTGAAGTAGGCTATTTTGCAACCACTTTTGTATTGCATTGGACATGCATTTAAAAACAGTGAACAATACAACATCCATCAGATGTCATCTCTTTTTTTACTGATTCTAAGGTACAGCGGCATGGCAATGGAAGTTTGAATCTGAAGTTGGCAGATTTTGGATTAGCCATGGTGGTAACGGAGCCAGTGTTCACAGTTTGTGGCACACCTACATATGTTGCTCCAGAGATACTTGCTGAGACAGGTAAAGTCTGAACTCACTCAGATTATCTGAGCAAAAGAAGTACACTGTGGCATAAAATACATGATTAGTGTCAGATATTTCCAATGATCAGCTATGCATGTGTATGTCTATATATGAATAGGTTACGGTGTTGGAGTGGACGTTTGGGCGATGGGTGTTATACTGTTTGTGCTGCTCAGTGGGTTTCCTCCGTTCCGCAGTCCAGATCGTAATCAAGAGGAGCTATTCTGTCTCATCCAGAAGGGAGAAGTCCACTTTCTGTCCCCTTACTGGGATAATGTATCCGAGGGTGAGATCTTGAACTCCAACATTTGACAAAAAAAGGGTTAGTTCACACCAAAATGGAAATGCTGTCATCATTTACTCAACCTCATGTAGTTTCTTTCCTCCAAGATGCTCCATTCGTGCACTACATTCTCAGGTGGAGTAAATGAGAGAATTTTCATTTTTGGTTGAACTGTTCCTGTAAAGCCTTCAGAGCTACTGTAATTTAGATGCTGTGAAGTGTTGATGTCTGTGTTTTCCAGGGGCTAAAGCTCTAGTCAGGGCTCTGCTGGAGGTCAACCCGAAAAGGCGTTTGACAGCTAGTCAAACCCTGCAGCATGACTGGCTTCAACATACAACAGCACAAAAAGACCATAAGGGGGCGACAAAGGCCACAGCTGAGAGGCACAGCCAGCAGAAACTAAGCAGACAGTTGGAAATTAATAAGAGAGATTCTCACAAACCAGAGAAATTTCATGCAGCACAAATTCACGAGATCATACTGAACAATAACTATGAACCAGATATTAACGCACATGCCAGAGACCAGCAGATTGAAGAGGTTCATAGCATGATGAGCAACCAACAAACTTCATCCCATGCTGAAGACACCACAACAAATAAGCAAAATACCACAGATCAGCATGTACCTGAGAAACCAGCACAGCAAGAAGACACTGACACAAAACAAGAGTTACCTGCTGAATAATGAGTTAGTGAAGGCTGAAGAAGCCAGCATAAACAAGTGACTAGAAGAAACCAATGATATATGAAATGACCAAAAGAGTCAGGACAACACAGGTAAAAAAAAAGAGTCAAAATTTAACACCATGATACAATGTAGAAAACGACATTTAGTGTCCTCTCTCTCTCAAACCTTCACATATACTCTAAGCACTGATACTGACACTGTTTTTGACCTTATTTTGCACTGATTTTAACATTTCTGCACTCATTTTTGATGAGTGCACTCTTCTTGCTAGCTTAAGGTATAATCAATATTTAGTAAACAAATACGAATTCAGTGTAAATTCTATGAAATGACCCAGGACATTGAAATATCTATTATTATTATGAGATTATTTACTGACTACAGGAAGAAGGGCCATTTATGTTGTATTATGTAATGTTGTTTTTGTAGCCTCTAATATATCTATATATTTTCTTCGTTATGTGTTTAAAAAGAAATACTGCAAAAAGACACATTGATAACTTTTTTTTTTTAAGGTGACGTAGTTACACGTTACTACATGTACTTACTATAGCAATAACACTAAATTATTATGCATAATTACAAGTAACTAACCGTAACTACAAGTACATGTAGTTAATTAAAGGGGACCTATAATGCCCCTTTTACAAGATGTAATATAAGTCTCTGGTGTTCCCAGAATGTGTCTGTGAAGTTTCAGCTCAAAATACCCCACAGATCATTTATTATAGCTTGTTAAATTTGCCCCTATTTGGGTGTGAGCAAAAACACGCAGTTTGTGTGTGTGTCCCTTTAAATGCAAATGAGCTGCTGCTCCCGGCCCTCTTTCCAGAAGAGGACGGAGCTTTAACAGCTTGCACGTCGGTTGCTGAACAACAACAAAGCTGGAGAATCTCACGCAGCCAAAATGAGGATTGTCAGTAACGGTGTTCAGTCGACACTGATGGAGAGACTCAGGAAGAAGTTACAACTTTTAGACTGCATCTGGATGTTTCTGAATAGTTAGTGGATAAATTTATGTAGTTGCTGTGGAGTTGATTCAACTCATCGACTAGCATGTGTCGTCATGTTAATCTTTTGTGCAAATCCAGCGTTGAATTGAGCCTCGTTTGTGAAGCAGTCCGGTGTAAAATGATGGCATAATAACAACACTCTACTACAACAAATCTTCCTCTTCTCTAAAGCAGCCCAACATGGCCTCACCCCCTTTGTTACGTATTTTTCGGGGGCGGGGTTTATGTAAATTTTAGGGTTAGTGATGTCACCAACCCGGGAAGAAGCTTGTTGTAGTCCCTACCAGCCCTTTGTTGTAGTCCTTAAACAGAAAATATCTCCCTTTGCATTGAACTTTGATCGTCGTAACTTTGCAGATGTTGTTTATGCTCAAACAGCAACATTACACACTAACTGAAGTTAAAAAAGTGAAATCATATTCAACCACCCCTTTAATATTACTCAGTAGTACTTATTTGAGTAAGTACAATGTAACTGTCACCTTAAAATAAAGTGTTACCAAAACATTTCAATAAGGAAGGACTAGTTTTGTTTTTTAAGAAGCATCAAAAATGAATCGGTCAAGCTCGGCCTCTATAACTTGAGTGCCAATGTGTGTGGGAATGTTTGCTGGGTAGACTAGCTAGCAATAAGCTAAAAGTATTTAGTATTATTTGTCTTCCTGAGTTTCATTTCATAGCACGTCTTTATATTTGTTTTAGTCTTTTTCAGCCTTTTTTGTTAAAGTTATTTAGCCTCTTTGAAACATTATGAGTACTGTGAAATGTTTTAGACTGTAAGATAACACAATTAAAGCTGTTCGGATACACATTTCTATAATTTGGTGAGTAAAATAATGTTTTAATGATGATAAAATTTCTATTAATCTTTGTTCCATTCACATTTTAATTACAAAATGACACACTTTTATAACACATTTAAGGCATCGCCAAAACAAGAATAGTATGAGTTATTGGTAACTCCAATTTTTAAAGACTAATGCATAATCAGGAAACACTCCCATCCCCCCTAGTGCAACACAAAGCTTTTCAGGTTGGGCAAGCTAGACTGACAGCTGTCTTGCCCAAACTAGTCCATCATAGACCACGTTATTTGATTGGCTGAGACCATTTCCCCTCCCCCTCAGGGGTCACTCTGGTTTCGGGTTAAAAAAAAAAACTTGAAAAAGGTAATAGATATTATAAAGTAGCTTAAAAATGTCAAATGTATTCTAAAAATCTATATATACGATAAAAAAAAAAATGTATTCTTCCATTCATTATTCTGTCAAGTATAATGATTTACATGAATGACAACCCACGATGACGTTGCCATTTTGTCGCATATGAGGAGTGTTATGGGGATTTTGACCATGGTATGAAAAGGTTTGGTCACCTTTTTACTCTTTCTTTATGCTATAATCACCATGACAATAATACGACAAACTAGCACAATAAAATATAAACAAATCTAGTAACAAAACCAAGCATCACACTATCCAAATTACAAAAGTTTTTGATCACCTTTCTCTTAAAAAAGCTTCAGCCATGACCCGCAGGAGGCCGGTGCGCATGCGCAACGCATAGCTCTTTAAATATCCCCAGTCATCTGATGAAGCGCAACATTTGTTGCAGCCAATCAGGGAGCGCGAAAGAGAAGGGCCGAGCGGCCATCATTACTACTGGCAACGGATTCGCTGACAGTTCAATAACGGATGACAGTATTCGCTTGTTCTTCACCTCGCTCTGAGTAAACCGTCCTCGGATTGGCAGAATCAGAAAGGGACAAGCGGACAGGAGGAGAGGAGGAGACAGACAGGAAAAAAACAAAGATGGCAGTGTAGATTAAGGGAAGGACTATCGAAGAGACTCTGCAGCAAACTGATAACTTTTAGGCTTTCGGGCGAATCCGGATCGTGTCGGAGTGGCTCGGTTGGAATCGGAAGGTGAACCGGAGGGAATAAGCCCGGCCAGGTCGCGGAGAGTCGCCGTGCGCGTGCTGTCACGGCGGATAACGGCTCTAAACAACAGCCTGTTGTTTTGTTGAGTCTTAGCTGTTTTTTCTCTCTCTCTTTACAAGCTGAGAGCCGAAGCGTACCTGAGATATATCCAAAAATTACAGGCATTCATGCAGGCCAAACCGCAGTAAAACACAGATGAAATTATATTCACTGTCCCATAACCTAGTATCATATTACCCTAAATTAACCTATTTGAACTGACGCTTGATGGTTTAAAACTGAGTGCTTTGTTGGCTGTCCAGACCCCCATTATTAAAGGCCAACTAGCTTGAAAATCTCACCCTGACATCCAGCGGATCCTGTGCTCAGTCAGCCCAAATATCCCCCGTGACTCATTCGGATGTCTTCGATGGAAGAGCGGATGGAATTAGGCGTCGCGGCCGCCCCGGGCTCCTCATCATCGGGTCTGGGTGTCGGTCCTGTGGGGGGCGCCCTGGATGCTGGTCCGGGGAGCGCCGGACTGGCAGGTATACAGGAGGAGTCCGGCGTGCGGAGAGACGGTTCGGGTACCGAGGCCGACCCGGACGCGCCGCCCAAGAAACGCGTGAGGCAGCAGGAAGGAGAAGCGGGGAAGCTCGAGGAGCGCCTGTACTCGGTGCTGTGCTGCACGGTGTGTCTGGACCTGCCTAAAGCCTCGGTGTACCAGGTAAACAAAGCCATTATGGAGCTTACAGTGCAGAAAAATCCTTGTGTAGGATGTGGGCCTATATAACATAGCATCCTCTTGGAATGCAACAGATATTAGCGAGATGCAGCCTGTTATTATAGTTATGACACAAAGGGGGTTATCTGTTTGTCATTGTGATTGTATTTACTGATTACACACTGTCTGTGACTCGTAATGTGTGATAAAATGTCTAATAAAATGCTTGCGTTCACACATTTGCCATTCCAGGTACATGTTTTTTTGTTATTTTTTGAAGGTTTCAGATGTTACAACGTCATGTGATGCAGACCTGAGCAGCTGTTTTTTGCCTTCAAAGGCCAACATGACAATCAGGGTGGTCACATGACCTGTTTAACCCAATCACTGCTGGCCTCTTCTGATCACCCCTCCCCCAAATATGCACCCCATATAATCCCTCTGAAGCCACAGGCTAAACCAGCAGTAAAAGAACTTCCTCTCATGTTTTCACACACTTTGTTCACACGTCTGGCGTGTGATTAGATGTGCATACCCTCCTTTATATTTTTACAGGTGTCCATTTAATGACATAATGATGTTTGGATAATTGGATAAACCCACACTAGAGTGGTCATTTTGGTTAAATGTGATGACTGTTGTGCTGACAGGCCTATATTAAAACTAGAGAGGAAATATTAGACATACATTACACAGAGCATGAGAAAACACTGACATCCTCTCACACTGACCCCTAAATGTATCATGTGATTCGGGGAGGAGGTGTCAGAGCGCATCAGTGCTATTAAGCTCATGCCGTGTAATCCGTTTATTACAGAATCAGGGGTTGAATCCTATCAAATGAGACGAACATGTGCAAGTCCTGAAGCAAAACAAAACAAACAAGCCAGTATGAAAATCAACTGGCCACTGAATTAATCAAATGCAGACTTTACCTCCTGTGAAATAGATCAGCTGGTGAATTAGTAAACCAGTAACAGAATTATTCAAATGAAACCTTGTACTAATCATAAAGCTAGAATATTGCATCAGTGTTATTATTGTTGTTAACTAAAACTATTAGAATTTATTTTAATTCAAATAAAGCTGAAATAAAATATACATTTTATATGAAAAATTTTAAATTAAAAAAAAATAGAAATGTTGCTTTGGCAACTAAATGATATACAGTAAGTTGAAGTACTGAAATTATTAAAACTAAAATAAAAAATAAATGAATATATATATATATATTAAAAAAAGCTAATACCTAAAACTAAAAAGGACTTAAAAAAAATGAAATGACTGAAGTACATAACAAAAATGAAAATATAAAAATAAAAGCTAATTGAAAATAACATTAAAACAGCTTTTGTTGTTGTTGTTTTGGCATAGAATGCATGAGGAATTATCTTTCAACATAGTTTTAAAATCACATGTATTTGTTTAGGTAACACTTTATTTTGCAGTGTCCTTGTTACACGTATTTACTGTACATGTAAATAATGCATAATTACATGCAACTAACCCTAACCCCATAGTAAGTACATGTTAATTAATATAACTCGGTACACAAGGACACCTTAAAATAAAGTGTAACACAAATTTACAGTTTTAGATATGCAAGTGAGATGAAAACAAATGACAAATTGAATACGAGGAATGAAATTACAGGTTTTTTAACACCCCTTTCTTACCTTAAAGGAGTCATATAGTTTTTATTATTAATAATTATTATTATTTTCCCCCATTAAGATCCACTTACAAATCAAACACAGAATTTTTCTCCCATTTTCTCTGCGCTGAAATGCTCTGTACATACTGTTCAGACTGAAATGATCAGGGTTCTTGTTATAAACAAACTTCAGCTACCTAAACTTGGGATGAGGGTTGCCAGGTTTTCACAACAAAACCCACCCATTTCCTACTCAAAACTAGCCCAATAGCGTTTCAGAGGGGGTACCCTGGTAAAAATTGTGTTCCGACTGGGAAATTCTGCGTTTTTGGCGGGGTTGCCCTGGTAAAATTCACACTCCAGGAGCTAAATATCATGTTATTTGAGGTCGCTTCAAACCGTGGACATGAAAAACAACTGTGTTAAAGTAGCCCAAGTCTGCGGTTTTCCCTCCTGGGGATCCTTAAAAAAAGGATAGGTATAAAAAAGGAATTTATACCTGTAAGATGTTATGCTGTACCCATATTGGACCAGCGGTTTGGAAAACGGATGGATGATTCAGCTGCGGGCGCCGTCTTCTGGCGAGACGCTCGCAGTGCGTCTATTCTCTAGTCATTGAGTGTACATGAGTTGTACACTCGTTATTGAGGTGCATTTTGGGATTGAATGGGTGCTCTCGATAACGTCCACTGTGGTTTCGGACACCACTACAAATGGCTGTCCCCTCAAATAGTGCCTTATTTAAGGGTATAGGGGGCGATTTCGGACACAGCCCTTATATCACCTCAAAACTGAGCTTCCTTATTTCTGAGGAAAATGAGGAAATACCACCCTGCATCCTTGTGTTTTGCATAAAATTCCCTGTGAGATGGTTTGAGCTCTTGTTGTGCTCTGCGTCGTGGACTGAAGATGTGTGCTCTCATTTCACAGTGTACAAACGGGCACCTGATGTGCGCAGGCTGCTTCATCCACCTGCTTGCTGATGCGCGTCTAAAAGAGGAGCAGGCCACGTGTCCTAACTGCCGCTGTGAGATAAGTAAGAGTCTGTGTTGCAGGAACCTGGCGGTGGAGAAAGCCGTGAGTGAACTGCCCTCTGAGTGCAGCTACTGCCTCAAACAGTTCCCTCGCTCCAGCCTCGACCGCCATCGAACAGAGGAGTGCCAGGACAGGTACTGCTGCACCAATTCACAAAACAGACACCTGAATGAGCAAGATTACGCTCAACACATATGTGAAGCCATGGGGGGATTTCACTAAACACTTCTGCCACTCCACTTGTACACTTCTGCACAATCACTATTTAAATTCGTTAGGATTCTTTTCAGCACAACATGTAAATCAGCACACCTTTGTAAATGGAGCGCTTTAGTGCCCGCCACTTTTTCAGCAGCCTTGGTATTTTTTCCATTCATTTTTCCCATTGGGATTTTTAAAAAGTCTTTGTCAAAATGTTATAAGCTATTAACCAAACCAACCAGCTACGAGGAGCATCACAACATTACAAACTTTGATTTGAAGCAAAACATTTATTTGAAAATTGGACAAAAAGACAAAGGTATAAGTGTGTACTTAAAGGGTTAGTTCACCCAAAAATGAAATTTCTGTCATTAATTACTCACCCTCATGTCATTCCACACCTGTAAGACCTTCGTTCAGCTTCAGAACACAAATTAAGATATTTTTGATAAAATCCGAGAGGTATATGACTCGTCCATAGACAGCAATTTAATCAACACTTTCAAGGTCCAGAAAGGTACTAAAGACATTGTTAAAATGGTCACGTGACTACAGTGGTTCAACCATAATGTTATGAAGTGACGAGAATACTTTTTGTGCGCAAAAACAAAAATAGCTTTATTCAACAATATCTTATATGGACGAGTCATATAAAATAAAATATCTTTATTTGTGTTCCGAAGATGAACGAAGGTCTTACGGGTGTGATTTTTGGGTGAACTACATCTTTAACAGCTTTAGTGAGGGAAAGAACTGCAATCCCATGAAGCATTGCAAACAACAATCAAATTAAAAATGATGAGATAATATATAACTATTCATTTAAAGTTGTTGGTTATATCTATAGAAACAGCAGACTTTACAGAGTGCTCAACTCTTGCATTGTCAATACAAGATCTTGACAAAATTGAAGCACCTCTTAATTTTTGGTCAAGATCTTGTATTGACAATGCAAGAGTCGAGCACTCTGTAAAGTCTCCTTCAGCACACCCAGTCTTTCAATGAATTTAAGGTCTGGACTCAGAGATGCCAATTCATGTGTGAAAATGATTCTTCACGCTCCCTCCCAACCATTCTTTCACAGTTTCACAGCCTGATGAATCTTGGCTTTGTCATCCTGGAACATGGCCATGATGTGTCTTCCTACATGGTTGTTTAACAAATGAAAAGCTACACACTCCATTAGGGTTGAAAGAACTGCTGCCAAACATATAACATGCTAGAAACATAATAATCGCTGCAATAATGATCCAGTCATAGACTCTTTAACATTTGCCTATTTAACTTCAAACTGACCTTTTTTGACTGGACAGTTTTCACCATTAATTTCTGCTGTTTAACATGATTTTAAAAATAAGTTTAAATAAAATGGATTGACGACTTCAACAAAAGCATATAGCATCGATTAACAACCCCGTAGCTCACAGTAGGTCTGTTTTAAATGGTTTATAAATTATCGTTAAAAATCAGTTAGATAAAACTTATAGATAAAAACGGACTCTTTAATTGTTGCACTCTGTTAGGCTTGTTATGGATTGTGCTATATTCAAAGTCTTTTTTTTTTTAAATAACCTAGTGCAATTAAAGTTTCCAAAAACGGAAATCACAACCATCTTTTTGCTTGGATGGTTGTCGCTTACTAATTGCTACGATCGTTTCCTGTGAGTGACAGGTTGCTGGAGGGGAAGAATTGAATACTGGCCATTGGACAACCTTATTTCCCAGCCCTCATCAGAGAAGAGACGACTTTACGAGGCAACGAGAATATGACTGTTTTTGATTAAAGACTATGAGGGCATGTTTTTTTTTTTGTTTTTTTTAAAGAACTATTGATGTGCACAGAGTATTCTTTTATAATAAATACTGCAGTATTCCATAAAAAAAATAAGAATTGTCCATTTTGATTTCATGGTGACTTTAATGTTGGGCTATTACAACTTATGAAAAGCAGTGAAAAGAGATGTTTTTGTCCGTTTTCTTGTGAAAATTCATTGTAACCAGGTACAAATACAGGCGTGTAGATTGAGCACACCTAAAGAGAGATGATTTTTAGAAGATGTCTTGAACCAGAGTGATTTACTGAAGTGCTTTAGTGTCACATAAGGCCACTGTGATCAAATGTGTCTTCAGCATTACTAAGATGACTTTCCTTTAAGGGACAAATAATTGCGCTGGTCAGTGAGCGCAATTTGTGTTTAGTGAATCCTCCCTATTCTTGCATCTTAATCTAGCCATAAAGATGTATAAACATAAACATTTGGCTTGGACTATACATGCATTCACTCACAAAAATTAAATCTCTTCAAATTTGATATACTTTTACATTCAATTGGCAAGCAAACTGAGATACAATGCAAAAGATCCAAGTCAAGAGTCAAGTCCATTTTATTTGTATAGCAGTACAACTAGTGTTGTATAGCTGGACAGTAGTATAGTTTACACACATATATGGTAACACTTTAGTTTAGGGTCCAATTCTCACTATTAACTAGTTGCTTATTAGCATTCATATTACAAGGATGTTGGCTGTTTATTAGTACTTATAAAGCAGATATTAATGCATGACCATATTCTACATCCCTTAATCCTACCCAGTACCTAAACATAACAACTACCTTACTAACTATTAATAAGCAGTAATTAGGAGTTTATTGAGGCAAAAGTCATAGTTAATAGTGTCTCGTCTAGTATGGATACAAGTAAAGTTGGATATGCTTATATTTCCAACTTTACATAGAGAGCTGTGTGATGATACAGTTTTTGGTTGGTCATTTCTTTCAAATCTTTATTTTTTATTTTTGGAAATAGAGTGACGCAGTGCAAGTACAAGCGGATTGGCTGCCCATGGCAGGGGCCGTTCCATGAGCTCAGCGCTCATGAGGCAGAGTGTTCCCACCCATCCAAGACCGGCATGGAGCTGATGGGCATCCTGGACGAGATGGACCAGAGCCATCGCAGAGAGCTACAGCTCTACAACAGCATCTTCAGCCTGCTATGCTTTGAGAAGATTGGTTTTACAGGTACATAAAAACCTTGAGTCTCATTTCATATTTAGACACTTCATATGACTCTTCAAATGAAGCTCAGCTTATTTTGGTTCTTTGACATATGGCTCTAGAACTTGAATAATACATAGCTACAATCATTTACTCACCCTTCCAAACCCATAAGACTTTCGTTCATCTTTGGAACACAAAGGTATTTTTAATGAAATCTGAGAGATTTCGGTCCTTCCATCGAAAGTCTATTTACCCAAATCTCCGGTGCTTCAAAACGTTCATAAAAAGATAAAAAAATAAATCCATATGAATTGAGCGGTTTAATCTGTGTCTTCTGAAGAGACACGATCGCTTTGCCAATTCACACTGCACCAACAGACGGCAGACGGCAGCGTTTGTCGGGTCATGTAATGTCTGAGAAGTGGCGGGTCTGTAATCTGGCGATTGTCCGCATTGGTCTGCGTTTGTCAGTGCAGTGTGAATTGTTCTTTATATGATGAACAGATTTAATTTAGGCTTTTATTCACATATAAACATTGATCAGCGAACATAGAGACCACAGTCTCTAGCTGGCCTCCGTTACACACACCCCCTAAACCTCACTCCCATCCGGGTCACGGCACCAATGTAGCCCCTCCGGTTTTATTTGCCCCCCTCCGAGCTGGCCTCAAACCGGCATCTCCGGCATGGGAGGCTGCACAGCTCTCACTAGCTGGCCTCTGTTACACTCACCCCCTAAATCTCACTCCCATCCAGGTCTCCAGCATGGGAGGTGGGTGCGCTAACAAGGGTGCCAAAGATCCTGCAGTCTCTAGCGTCAGTCGTTGTGCACCTCTTGAGATCAGGAGAGTGAGGTTTACCTGCACAGCTCTCACTAGCTGGCCTCCGTTACACTCACCCCCCCAAACCTCACTCCCATCCGGGTCACGGCACCAATGTAACCCCTCTGGTCCTATTCGCCCTGCTCTGAGCCAGACTCGAACCGCTATCTCCGGCATGGAAGGCAGGTGCGCTAACAAGGAGACTCAAGACAGCAGTCTCTAGCTGGCCTTCATTATGCTCACCCCCTAAATCTCACTCCCATCGGGGTCATGGCACCAATGTAACCCCTCCGGTCCTACTCACCCCGCACCGAGCTGGACTCGATCCGGTGTCTCTGGCATGGGAAGTGGGCACGCTTACAAGGACCCTAAATGCCGCAGTCTCTAGCGTCAGTCGTTAGTCCCCTTTTTGAGATCAGGGGAGTGAGGTTTACCTGCACAGCTCTCACTAGCTGGCCTCCATTAAATAAAGTGTTACCGAAAATCGCTTAAAGGACAAAAATGTGTCGTGAAGTAAGTTGATAGCCTGAAATCTCATGTGTTTTTTCTCCAGAGGTGCAGTTCCGGCCATACCGCACCGATGACTTCATCACACGACTGTACTACGAGACACCGCGCTTCACCGTGCTCAACCAGACCTGGGTGCTGAAAGCGCGGGTCAACGACTCTGAGCGCAACCCCAACCTGTCCTGCAAGCGCACGCTCTCCTTCCAGCTCATCCTGAAGAGCAAAGTGAACTCTGCACTGGAGTGCTCCTTCCTGCTCCTGAAGGGCCCATACGACGACGTGAAAATCAAACCCGTCATCCAGCACCACGTCTTTTCCAACGACGCCAACGAAACCGAGTACGCCCTGCTGCCCATCAGCGACAGCGTGGAGTGCAACAAGCTGCTGGCTGCCAAAAACATCAACCTCCGCCTCTTCATCTTTCAGATCCAGAAATAGAGGCACGGGACGACGGGGGGGGGGGGGGGCGGAAGAAACAGATCAGATGACGGGAGGAGGAGGAGGGGATGGAGTGAACAAAGGTGAAGCGAAGAGGGGAGACGAGCACCACTGAAACACAGATACCTCTACGGGAGCAAAAGAAGGATGAATACGGCCCATCAGTACTGCAGTAGATCGTTTGTTTGTGTGTGAGTGTGTGTTGTTGCTGGTAAGCTTTCAGACCCTCTACAGCCAAAAAAAAAAAAGTCAACAATTTCACCCAACACCCTGCTGATCTCTCATTGGAAGAGCAGAACAGGCCTGAATGAACAACACCAAGAGTCTGGGAGTGTATTTGTGTGTTTCTGGGCCTGTTTGAATGGATATCAGTCAATAATGACCAATGAGACGAGTGTTTTAAGGATTGAGATTGAATGAGTGCTAGAGATAGAGATAGGTGTAGTACAACCCATCATTCAGGCAGCGTTTAACTCTGCGTTTGTGTGTTTTCACGCGGTATTCAGACCTTCCTCTTGAGGTTTACACACAGACGCCTCGGCCGCAACTGCTTTAAGTGTATTTTTGTATGTGAAGGTGGCCATTTTCATTAAAGCGCAGCAGTACAGTCAGGCCGAACAAAATGGCTGCCGATCCCACAACCCGAAAGATGCGATTTGCATGTTTTTAGTTTTTCCGTGTGCTCTCTGGAACGCACACCTTTAGTTGCATAGCATCATAGCCTTGTAATCTAACTTAAGTTTGACCTTATTAACACATTTATTTAAGAACCTGTGAATCTTGCCCTTTTTTTCCTCGCATATCTTGTCCTCTTTTAACTCCCTCATTTTGTGAACAGGTACATTTCTCACGTCATGATGTCATTGGGTCAAAGATATTTATATTTATTGCTTTTATTTAACCTCCATTAAGGTAACAGACTTTTCACACTCACTCAACACTGCTAAACTGGAAAGATCTGATTGTGAGCCAGTGTTACAGACCCCTTCCCTTCTTCCACCCTCATCCACCTACACACACACACAAACAGACACGCACACACACAAATGACCTTCTTTCATACCTTTAAACCATTAAAAACGCATGGGCACGCACACACACATACACACAAAGCTGGGGGTACAAAAGAGCCAATGGGGTAATCGGATCTCAGTTCAGATGAACGCGGCTGTGACTTAGTTTTGACATACTTGAATTCATGAACGACAGAAGCAGTTGAGCTGATCCAGCAGAGACTGTCACTTCTGATTAGAGGAGTTTAGTTTAAAAACTGTTTCTGCATTTAAAAGCTTTTAATTCTCACATTCTGGCTGTATATGTGCCTTTCTATTAAAGCTCATTTAAACTTGTGGCACTGCATTCTTTCTTGTCTAGAGTTGACAAGTGCTTATTTTACACTAAAAACCTCATTATTCTCAGATAAATGCATATTTGAAACAGTAATTTACATTGTGATGTTCCACCTATAAGACTTTCATCTGAGGAACAAAAAAATTTGGCTGTCTGAATGAATCAAACTGAATCTTGAACAATTTCAGCCCTTTTCAGCTCTTGATTCGAAACAGCTAATAGAAAACACATGACATGATTGCCAAAATTATCAAGGAAAATTATTCTCATGTCGGTAATTGGAGATTATTGACCTGAGAATAATTTTTCATTATAATATTGATAACATTTTGTCAGACAAGGATTATTAAGTAATGTTTCAGTGTGGTGGGGCTTGTTCTGCAGTACGTTGTCTATCGACGCACCCGCAATTCTCGTTAAAATTCAAGATGAATTCAAAATTCATGGACAAATCATTATTTTGAGTCGTATCTTTTTTTAATGAAGCGATTCATTCGGTCTGAATGATTCGTTCACGAATTTAAATTGATCCTAAACCTAAAGAAATGCATGCTTTGTTATTGTAATTCTCTGTCCCAGCCAACAGAGGGCGTTTTATTGTTTTCTTACCTGCATCTTGATCATAATCAAACAGATTTAAATCAAAATAACTCCTAAATTTAGCTACCCGTGTTTAAACATATATCTGAAAAGGCCAACGCCAAAGTGAAATGTTTGCAAAACTTCAAAAACGCCCATGAGAATATCGACTGAACCTATTATGAATGTGAGCAAAACATACAAGAAGCCATCAAACTTTTTACCAATTAAAAGGCCATATATATTTAAGAAATGCCACTTAGATATATTCCAAATCTGGTCAAATGTTACATCCTAATAAAATATTGTAAAACAAACAAACAAACAAAAAAAAAAAAACATTATTTTAAAACGGTTCTACATTGACATACTTTGTTGAATCTAGTTTCATTCTTCACTCATGTAATATAGCCGTCTATAAACAAGATAAATATAGTATCATATACTATTCAAATATATTTTATGGATATTAAGCAAAAACAAAATAATATAAATAGTATAAATTATGCTCTAACAGCAATTTAAACATGATGTTATCAATCTCCATGTAAAATAAAATTCAAAACAAGTTTCTGACAAAGTAGAAAAGGCTGAATCTGAAGGATGCTACCAGACTCGAGTGCTACAGGCTGTACAGAAAATTATGTGTAGCTACAAATACTGAATATGCATATGGGTTTATAACAACACTATGTGTAAATACATAGTGTCCTTTAGTACCAACACTGGTTCTGATTAACGTTACAGCCATTTTTGCAGCTACTTGACTGGAAGGAGACCCCCATCATGCTGAGTGGTGGAGGGGGAGAAGAGGCCAAAGAGTTGCAGTATACTTGTAGTCCAGCAGGGGGCACCAAACACTGTGTCTGCCCACCTTGTCCTGACACCAGCATTGCAGATGGATAAGACTGATGTTGCTGCTGCTGTGGTACCTTGGTAGGAGAGACAAAGCACAAGTACATACATTTTATTAAAATAATTATTTTAATATTTCTATTTATATATCAATAGTTGTGTGTATGTGTATATACATTTATTTATTTATTACACACACAACTGTAATAATAATTACAAATATATATATATATAAATAAATGTATGTGTATAGTAAATATTTTAATAGAAATATTAAAATTATAGATATATTTTACAATATGCCATTATAATTGTTATTTTTTATATTTCTATTATATATATATATATATATAAATATTCACATTAATAGAAGTAATTAAATAATATAGATATATATTTAGAATATGTATTATAATTATTCATTATTATATTTCTATTAATATTTTAATTATTTAAATTATATATAAAAATATATTACTATAAATATTAAAATAATTAATTATATATACATTTTTAGAATATTTTTTGATTAGTTTCTATTAATATATTTATATTTTAATTGTATATATATATATATATATATATATATGTTTTTTGTATATTATATATTAAAAATAATATTATATTGAGAAAAATGATACTTTTAATAATACTGTATTTTAAAAATGTCTATGTATTATTCATAATTATTTTAACATTTCATAATATTTATTTAAATAATTTTTTTTTTTAAATTTGATATATATTAATCTATCAATACATTTATGTGCATGGACTGGATTTCAAAACTACATTCTCTGTAGTTTGTTTATTTGCATCAGTACCTGATAGGAGGATACGGACGGGTAAGGTCCCATAATGCCTTGCTGTGTTTGGGGTAGAATCTGATTTCCCATCATGCCTGGGCAGCCTTGTTGGTTAGATATCACAGGCGTGTATCCTGTTGAGAGAACTGTTGACAAGTATGTGTGAGATTTTATTAACTGTATAGTGACTGCAGACTCAAGATGTCACAAAACACAAAGATGGAGTAAATTTAATAAATGTTTTTTCTTTATTTATTTATAAATGTCTTTTTATGCATGTACACTCAACACAGAGACTTGAACGTCTATATCTCTGAACCGGTCTCTTTTCCTGCTATTCATATCAGCTCTCATATGACACTGTGAGACCAGCGACACCATCTCTTACAGTGTAACGGCCCCCTCTCCGACTACTGTGAGACTCGGGCGTAAAAGACGCAGGCCTTCATGTGTACCTGTTTGTGTGTTGTAACTGCCCGCTGCGTATTGTTGAGATGCATTGGGACACTGAACAGGGTAACTGTACACTGAAACCTAAGAGGGCAGACCAGAGTTGACTCATAATTAGACATACAGTATGACATTACATCGTATCTCATGACTCATTGATGATGATGATGATGATGATGATGATGAAGTACCTGGCCGCTCTGCTGAGTCTGAGGGGGTGGGACTGTGGGAGGAGCCAGTGTCATTCCAGGACTCATGTAACTGTCTGAATGGTGAGACGGAGCGTAACTGTGGTGAGGCGGAGCATAGCTGTGTGTGGGCGGAGCTCCTTGCATGTAGAATGACGACATATCTGGAAGATCTCCTGATGACTGGCGACTCAAAGTCATGTGACCAAACTTGGCGCTAATTTCTTCCCTCTAAGAAGCAAAAAAAAAAGAAAAAAAAAAAAAAAGTGTCATGTTCTGTTATCTACACTACTGTTAAAGCTGTAATATTGTGCAATATTAATGTTTTCTATTTTAACATATTTGAAAATGTATTTTATACCTGTGATGCAAAGCTGAATTTTCAGCAGCCAGATTTTATTTTTATATTTTTATTAATATATGAATTTTATATTGTATATTTTATTTTATTTATAAATAAAATAAAAAATGTTCACATGATAGAAATATTAAAATAATTATAGATATATTTTTAGAATGTTATAATTGTTATTCATTATATTTCTATTGATATATGAATATTTTTAATTATATATACAATTATTCATATATTAACAAATATTAAAATAATAATTATATATACATTTTTAGGATGTTATTATAATTATTATTTTATTTATTAATTTCTATTAATATATTAATATTTTAATTGTATATATTTGTATATTATTTTATATTTGTATATTATTGTATCATTTATATTATATATTAAAAATAATATATTGAGAAAAATACTTATAATACTGTATTTTAAAAATGTATATGTATTATTAATAATTATTGTAACATTTCATAATATTAAATATTACAAATTATGATTTTTTACATTTTAAATTTATATTAAAATGAAAAATGTTTATATATATATATATATATATATATATATATATATATATATATATATATATATATATATATATATATATATATATATATATATATATATAAAGATATCATATATAATCTCACTTACAGTCTGTTCTATTGGGTGTTGCTGAGAGGTAGAGACGTTTAACTGCTGAGGTGGAAGGTACGTCACTGAGGAGTACTGAACCTAAACCAGAAATGAGAGGACAGGTTGTGAATTTTGTTGATTTTATATATTTAAAAAAGGGAAATGTTCTCTGGGACTGTATTACAGAAATCTCCTATCTTAATTCTATACTTTAAAAAAAAAAAAAATTATTATATATATATATAAATAATATTCAATTATATTAAATATTAATATTTAATTAATATATAATGTATATATTTCCCCCCCAAGTGAAATTCCTATGGTTTCTAAACAGACATGATAGGATGTTTCTGTTACATTCCCAGAACATTATAATGTACAGCATGAGAAATGGATGTTCATTTTGAGATTTGCTAAATATTACATTTAACTGTGTTATTAAACTATTAGTATTTTTAAAGATGAACTTTAAGTGAGCATTAGATGAATGAGATGGTAATCAAAATGTAAAAATAGGGCAAATGAGCATGAACAATAAATTATACAATATCAACCAATACAGATAAATAAAATAAAATCAGACAACCAATATGGTACCGATATATTGTACACCTCTAGTCTCATTATATATTTGACTTACCTGTGGGACACCATGGCTTGCTATTGGCTGCTGCTGAGGTGGAGGGGGCGGGGCTTGGGACTGTACTGGGTTGAGCTGGTTACTGGGGTTCTGACTTACTGGTGGATTGTAAACAGCTGGAGTTCCATCAGGATTCAGAAATGGCTGCCCTAAAGGACATATTCATTAATGAGAGAGATTATTGGCTGCATACACTTACAGGCAGTTTGAACTGATGAGTCAGCTTCTACTTAGTGGATTGTGGGTGTGTATTTTTGTGTGAGAGTGAGTGTGTGAGTGTGTGTGTGTACCTGTATGTGGATTCAATAAAATGCTCCCAGGAGGTATTGATGACTCAGCAGGAACGATAATGTAAGCAGGGCTGTTGTTGGGTGGAGCGTATGATAGAGATGACTCAGACACTGTTTGATTGATCAGACAGAAACAACAGCAGATTAGAAACATTATGAGGGATTCTGCACTATTTCTAGGTCACTAATCAAATAAAGGACATTTGTGACATTGATCATGTGACCCATCATATGTGCAGCACAAGATGCCCTTGGATCATCTCAAATCATGCTGAAGAATATGATCATCTTTTTTACACAAAAAGTTAATGCAGCTTGTGTGCTACTGTAAGATAAAATTAAGATATTCTGTGTAATTATTAGCATAGCATTTAAAAAAATATATAATTTGGCATAACGACATTATATAAAGTTCACAGTGCATTATTAACTAATGTTATAGGTACAACTAAGATTAATAAGTGCTATAGAAGTATTTTTCATTGTTAGTTCATGTTGACTAACGGCCGATATTATTTTTGCACCTGGTTTGCAGAGTTTGGAGCTGCTGTCTGAACGAGTGTGTGCAGGTTTAGAGGTCCATGTTGGGCTGTCCGAATCTGTGCTGCTCCAAGGTCGAGGGTCATTCCAATGAGAGTCCAGCTCAAAGCTGCTCTGCCTGCTGCCAGACAGCCGACCCGAACCATCCCTGTTACCCCTGCAGAACTCAAAATTCATCATAATAAGTTGTTGAAAGAGGTTTATTTACATTTTCTCAGTTCAAGATCAAGTAAAGAAAACCATTAAAGAGGAACTATTATGCCTTTGATTTTGGGCTCTACTAGAATAGGTTTTCATGATTGAATGTTCAAAAACATTATTTTCCACAGTTGCAGCTCCTCTCTTCCCAGTCTGTCAGTAACACTCTGTTTAGTTCCTGTCTCTATGAAGCCCCTCCTTCTGAAACCAGTGCATTGTGATTGGTCAAGCGCTTTGAGTGCGTTTGGGAAATATCCAGTCCCTTACCATAACTGCGAGTTTCAACACACTGCTAACTAACTCAACCTGGCCCTGCCCCTTTATTTTGCATATGCCTTGGGTGGGAATTATTTAAATGAGGAATATCGTTTTCGTTCCCAGAAGAAAACTCAAGACTACAATGGAGGTGTTTCAGGGAGTTCAGAAACAGTGACACTGATATAGAAAATAACTCCCGCTTTGCGCTTTGTCACTTTGCAGAACTTTTTCATGCTCAAACAGCAACATTACACACTAAAGAAAGTTGGAAAAGTAAAAAAGCATATTAGGACCCCTTTAAAGGTGATTTTTTGGAATACCACACATAAATTGTTTACTTGAAATAACACCTGTGTGTGTGACAACATTTGAGTCAGAGGAGCAGCTTTTTTAGCCAATCAGACAAGCTTAGCCTATCAGAGAACACTCAGATTATGGAGAAAAATAATTTCTCACCTAAAGAGCTGGCGTCTTCTCTGGGTCTCACTGAGAATACTGCTGTCATCTAGACCTCTAAAAACAGATATAAACATATAAATAGAAGAAGAGAATAGTTGAAGTGCAGCCCATTGATTTATAATAATTATATTGATAAAATTACATATTTAAATATAAACCACTTACATGGTTTACAAAATACTGATCACTTTGCTTTGCTTTACACTACCGTTCAAAAGTTTGGAGTCAGTAAGATTTTGTTTATTAAAGAAATTAATACTTTTATTCAGCTAGAATG
This sequence comes from Elopichthys bambusa, assembly GCA_037101425.1. NCBI lineage: Eukaryota > Metazoa > Chordata > Actinopteri > Cypriniformes > Xenocyprididae > Elopichthys > Elopichthys bambusa. Next base: position 2,938,130 of record CM074448.1, read on the forward strand.
CATTAAACTGACTAAAAGTGTCAGTAAAGGCATTTATAATGTGGTTCTTTTGAACTTTATATTAAATCAAAGAATCCTGAAAAAAAAAAACATATCATGGTTTCCACAAAAATAGAGAGAAATGTTTCTTGAGCATCAAATCAGCATATTAGAATGATTTCTGAAGGATCATGTGACACTGAAGACTGGAGTAATGATGCTGAAAATTCAGGAATTTGATGACAGGAATAGTTATTTTAAATGGTAATATTTCACAATATTGCTGTTCATACTGTATTTTTAATCAAATAAATTCAGGATTGATGATCATAAGAGATTTCTTTCAAATATATATATATTATATATAAAAATAAAATACAAACTTACCAACCTCATATTTTTGAACAGTATTGCATTATTATTATTATTATTACTAATATTAATATTTTTATACTGATATCATAAAATTATTAGAATTATATAAAAATATTTATTTATTTATAATAATAATTATTATTTTTTTAAATGCAACATTTCATACATATTCTTAATATTGACTATTAAGAGAGATTTACCTGGTCTCAATATAAACACTCTGCGAAAGACAAGTGGACTGAAAAATAAAAGAGCACAAAATCAAACTTTAATACACTACCAAAGACTTTAGATATAGAAAGATGGTATGCTCTTATTACTATGAATGGTAGAAAGTGCAACAATATGGTGGAATACGTCCCGCCTTCTAAATAAAAGAGCCAATCACTGATTGATAAAGTCATTGCATCACTGCAGCCGCCTTTATAAGCTCTGGTTGCTATAGAACATGTGCATTGGCTGATCCAGCCTGGAAAAGGCAGATTTTTGTCATGATTCGAGCGTTTAGAAACTAAATTTATGAGAGAGTTGTTGTCAGATTTCATTGATGATTTCAAATATGAAATTTATTCATAAGCTTGGTGAACAGCACTGGAGAATTTAATGTTTCCCCATTTCGAGAGACAGGAGCTATCCGAGAGGTGCTTCAAAGATGGCCGCCAAGTGAAAGGACTTGCCTTAAAGGGACTTTGGTACTACGGTGTGTGCATTTTCAGTGCTTTCTTACGTCCTGTGAGAATATGCGTTCTCGGACTCTCTGGTACTCCTCCTCTCTCTCCTCTATTGACTTGCTTCTCATCTGCTCTTTGAGAGATGGAACCCTCAGCTATAAAAAACAACAGCAGACGTGCAGACACAAGTCAACCAGCCGCAAAGATCAGAGCTATTAGAGGAGCCATTCTTAGCTCTTTTGTACCCAAGTGGTCAGTGAAGTGTGCATTTGTCCAAACCTGACTATCTTCTTTCTCTTGACTGGTGTCTCTTTTCAGTATTAATCTTTTTTCCTCTGTCTTCTCCTCCTGAACATGTTCAGCAAACCGATGTTCTGGTCTGAAAAACATTATGTTTTTATACCCAAATCCATTCCTTCACAAATGCACATATATAACACACACACACGTACATCCTGGAATTGCAGGTTTTGTTGATGATAACTGCTTTTCCACTGTGATCCACATTATGCTCCAGACCGAAATAAGCTGCGACCCTGTGGACCAGCATTCTGTGATACGAGGACATCTGAGGGAACTTTTTATAGGAACTACAGAGAGAGAAAAAAGACACATTATATCACATTACACGTGTCTATCTCTAGACCATGAATGACATGCATGGAGCGGTACCTGTTGTCTGTCATAAAGTCAGTCATGTCTTGCTCGAGTTTTAAGAGCATCAGTCGGTCCCTGCAAGCCCAAAATAAACAGATTCAGCTCGAATGGAAGGAGGAGAATGAAGGGATATTTTCAAACTTTTACCCACCTGGGACTGCTCTTCAAAGTAGTGATTAAAAACTCCTCCAGATCAATGCCGGTGGAGTCGGTATACTCCAGACTGGGCTCTAAAAGATACACATATGCATAGAATTACATATTAGATATGCAAGGGATTGGAAGCATGTCAAAAATTAGGACTTTTAATCGATTAAACATAATTAGTCAGCATTTTCTGCAATTAACTGCACATAATATTAAAATCTTTAGTAAGAAACATACACTACCATTCAAACGGTTTGAGGTCAGTAAGTTTTTCCTTTTAAAGAAATTAATACTTTTATTTAACAAGGATGAAATTAAATTGATCGAAAGTGACAGTAAAGACATTTATAATGTTACAACTGATTTCTATTTCAAATAAATGCTGGTATTTTGAACTTTCTATTCATCAAAGAATCCTTATGTATCACGGTTTCCACAAAAATTATTAAGACATTGATAATCAGAATGTTGATTGATTAATAATCAGAAATTGAACAGCAAATCAGCATATTAGAATGATTTCTGAAGGATTATGTGACACTGAAGACTGGAGTAATGATGCTAAAAATACAGCTTTGATCACAAGAATAAGTTACATTTTACAAAATATTAAAACAGAAAACAGTTCTTTTAAATTTCAGAATACTAACGTTTCTAAATAAAATAAATAATGGAGACTTGATGAGCATAAAAGACATCTTTCAAAAATATTAACAAATCTTATCCACCCCAAACATTTGAATGGTAGTGTATATAACCTCAAATTAATTTAGAATCAATAAAAAGGAAGTATATTTTATTTTTTTTTTTTTTTAAATCTGAAGCTTTTTTCTCTTTTTTTTTTTTTAAATGGATGCTGCATTAAAGTGCTATATTTATTTTTAACACTTTAAACATCCCGTATTAATTGCAGAAATTAATGCATTATTTTTCACAGCCCTACACGGTCAAAAAAAAAAAAAAAAAGAAACAAAAAAAAAAAAAAAAAAAAAAGTACTGGCAGCTTATTATCCGGACATTATCCAGTAATTTTACAGACATTTCCGTTAACCCTAAAACACAATGCAATGAAGTTTAAAATTCTAAATACAGGAAAAACACCTGTAAAAAATAAACACAGAAAATTCAGACAAATTAACACAGAATGCGTTTTTATATTCCAATGCGCTACTTTTCCATTGTTTTCCTATGTAAACACTTGGTACAAACTAGGTAAATTACCTTTGGATAAACTTGTTTTTTTAGATGTGATGCTCTTCTCCTCTTCCTCCTCATCGCACTCAGGACTGTCATCATGGTTATTAGATATAGCGGTCTTGCTCTCGTTTTCCTAAGTCCAGACAGAACAGAGTTCCTTCACAAACTGTATCATTCATGTAATGGATGTAATTGCATATTCAGGACCAAATGCAATATACCATTAAAAACCCCTTATTGTTGGAACACTAACGAGAGCAGTGATTCACTTACATATGTCCTATCCATCAGACTATCAAAATTAACTTTAATGGTGGATGTAAGATTGTAAATGCGTTTTAGGTTATAGAGAGAAAAGAAAGATGAATGATTCTTACCTTGCTGTTCTCCTCAGTGGATAAAGACTCATCACATACAGCTGTGCTCCGAACTAATTTCCCTTTGGCCTGTAACACACGCACATATTCATTCAATAACCCCGTTCCCCACATCACAAAGGAAAAGAAATATTTTTACTACAGAGGGCTGTTCTCAGCGCACATTATTACTGCATTTGTTATTTCAACCATATTTTATATTGGACATAAAAGAAAGTGAAGAGATTTTTTCATTTGGTCTTTTAATGGTTGTTGCCTTTTAAACTATTAACCTGATTTTCCCAGCTAACAGGGAATGTTCTCAGAACTTTTGTTAACGTTCTGGCAAGGTTCTCTCAAAGTTATGAGCAAATGTTCCTCCAGTAACATTAATAGAATGTTCATTCAAAGTTCTTAAAATGTTCACTGAAACGTTAGCACAAAAACTTTATTTTTTACATCGCTTGACACTTACGGAGCATTTATGTTCCTGAAACTTTTTAGTTGGACATTTTTTAAATGTTTACTTGTTTTAGAACGTTCAGAGAACATTCCAATGTAACATTCTTATAATGTTTGCAAAATGATAAAATGGAACATTCTAACCAAGAAAAAACATTGGATGTTTTGAACGTTCAAAACGTTCAGAAATAATGTTTCCATAATGAAAATGTTAGCAAAACATTCTTAGAACATATTTTTGTTAGTTGGGTTACAGTTTTTTATTTTCACAATATGAAGTAATGCCAAATATAAATTAAATCTAAAATGCAAATTATATAAATAGCCAATTCCAACTTAGTCTAAAAGTTTTTTTTTGTTTTTTTTAAATAGGTAGAGATAAAAATTTCTGACCTTTATATTGTTATGCATAGATATGATTTTAAATATGTCATTATTTTCATTAAGCAAATGCAGCAGAAAGGCAGTGATGCTCCAGTGATTGTATTTCTTGATCATTGGATCAACAATACAGGGTGAAAAGTGTAACTACGCTATTTTTAAAGTATTTGGAGCTGCTCCCAGACTGACTGAGAGCTGCTGATGGGATTTATTTTATGAAGTTGGGTAACTTTGTACTATCATGGGAGTGAATGCAATGTTTACTAATGGCATTCTGACTGAAGCACATAACCGTTGAGGTTAAACAGTCAGTAGCAAATGACATTTACCCACTGAGGAGAGAGAGAGAATGATTCAGAAAGCAATATTCTGCCGAGTATAGCCCCATCAATCTAACATAAACGTCTGGGAAGCTAGAAAGGTAAATAAACTCATAAATTAAATGAATGCTCTACAGGGAGAGTGTTTTAATGATTAGATTCAATTGCAGTCCTACCTTTAGTTTCTTTTTAAGTTGTCCATCTGATTTTAGCTGCTCAAAGAAAACAAAACATGATTAAAGGAAAATGATAGGAGGAAATGAAACAAGGGAGAAGATAAAGAGTAAAATGATCGAAGGTAATGGATCTGGATTATCACCTGGCTGGATTGATGACAATCCTCAGTGTCTGTGGTACAACATGGAGGTGGAGTCTCCTCCATAGTGCATTCTGGGAGATTTTCAGATTCTCCTGTTTCTGACATCTTGAAATTTGCAGATCCAGAGGTCATATCAGTTATAGGCCACCATATGCGCCATGACCGTCCAAGCCAATTAGTACAGAGACAAGAGGTCTCCTTTTTTCTCTTTTTTTTCTTTCTCTGCTCTTCTCTTCTCTTGCCAGAACAGATGGCTAGATCCTTATTCAGTAAAGAAGAAAAAAAAAAAAAAGCATCTCAGAACAAAAATCCTTTTCAGATCTGTAAACATTTATTTATTCTGAGCACAATCCCAGCTATATTTTTCTACTCTTCTTAATGAATCGCCTTGAAACAGTTTTTGGTATTTCCAGCAACGTCTTCAAGTGGTTTAGATCCTATTTGACCGGACACAGACAGACCCTGTTGCTTTAGGGGAATACAGGTCTGATTTTGGGTCAGTTTCTACAGGCATCCCTCAGGGCTCAGTGTTAGGACCTTTACTTTTTAGACATTATTTATTATTTTTTCTTTATTTTTTAAGCTAGCTTTTGTTTGATTTGTTTCTTTGTTTATTGTAATCATCCTGTGTTCTTGGTTTGATTTATTTATTTTATATTTTATATGTATTTTTATTATATTGTAAAGAGCTTTGAGAAGCTCCTTTAAAGGTGCTATAGAAAATAAAGTTATTATTATTCTTATTATTACATACAAAATACTCAGCTGATAGTCAGAGCAGTAGAAGCTTAAATAGGTGATTAATTAAGCATCCAACCAAGTATCAATAGTAATTAAATATTTTAATTTTCATTCAGGTCATGAACTGATTTGCCTGAGCTCACATTAAAATGAATTTAAACTAATCACATAATTGTGCACAGTCAGGACAGCAAGACAAATAGACTTATCAATGTTTAATAAAAAGAAGAAAATAATTCCTATGCGTTTTGTTGTTGATGTCGAATTTTCCGTTATACAATCAAACACCTTTTGATTTCGGTTTAAATTATCTGTCATTTGGTAGAAAGCTAGATAAATTAGACATGCCAACATGCAAATTATGTAACATCTTCAAAAGTTATGAAAAAGACTACACAGGGTAAAAGGAAATATTCATTCTCAACAAGGACTACAATATGTCATGTGGTAAATTAATGACTCGAACGTCAAAATTCAAGAGATGGAAAGAAAAGAAAAGTTCTCAACCTTTTTAAAAACAAAGCAAATTAAAAAGTCCGTTTTCCAATTCATGTCAACAGTTTTGGGCTTATGCAGTTCAAAGTATTATTAATACATTTATGATTGATTTTAAGGACATTTTTGTTTACTTTTGCATGATATCTGATTCTGGTACTTATTGTTTAATGTAAAATCTTGAAGCAAAGCCAGTTGAGAAGCTCTCCAGCAATATGTACGGTATGCTGATTTGGATAAAAATACCTATGCGTGTAAGAGGCCTGCAGTGACTGCAAACATGGATTTGTATGCGTGTATTATGTGCAGCTCCTTTCATAGCACTGGCAGGTGCTGTAAATTATATTCCCTGAATGGAACGCACACACACACACAAGCTCTGTTTGGATTGACTGCATCCTTCATTCTTATGTCATCACTCTCATCATGTTTTAACTCATCCCCATGTCTGACCACTGAGTCACTGAGTTACTTTCACCAGCGTTAAGCCATACGCCTCCACACAAGCACACCACAGTAGCTCTTGGCTCCTTCATCAGGTGTTCTCTGGGTTAGCGAACAGGTGTCTTCAAACTTGGATGCAGAATAATTGTATGACAGAGATGCCATCTAACATCTGATGGGCAGCAGCAGCACACTGGTCTGGGTTTTTGGCCACTGACCAACCCTTACTTAAGTTTACCATGATAACCATAGTTTCTGCAGAAATATCAAAGATATAGTTACTAAAGTAAATATGGTATACTACACTCTACATGCTGGGTTAAAAACAACCCAAGTTGGGTTGAAAATGGACAAACTCAGCGATTTGTTTTTTGTTTTTAACCCAGCGGTTGGGTTAAATGTTTGCCCAACCTGCTGGTAGTTTTATTTAACTCAACTATTGTTAAAAAAAAACAAAAAAAAAAACTATATTCCTTGCTTAAGATGAACCCAAAATATGTTTAATAAATGGACATTAATAAGTTTAATGAATAATAATTAAACAATAAACATTTATTAAATTGCTTATTAATAAATGTTCACCTTTTGATTATTATGGTTGCCTCTAGTAATTAGAGGTCTGATTTTTAATTTCCAACCTATTTTGGGTTCATTTTAAGCCAGCCATATAGTAATTTTAAAACAACTGCTGGGTTTGTCCATTTTCAACACAACTTGGCAGCATTTTTTAGAGTGTATATTTATTTTATTATGATGTTATACTGTGGCGTATATTATTTTACGGTATATAATAATAAAATTATCTATGAATTTCATCCAAAAAATTTATAATAATAAAGGATTGTTCGGAGCGGTTTTCTTTCTGTGTGCAGAGCAGGAAATACAAAACCCGGCCTGGAGCTACAACACTTACGGAACGCTATAAGCAGAAAATGAAAAATCTCTCCGCTCCACTCATACGTAGTTCCAGTCCGTCTTTCAGTCTGTTCTTTGCTTGGCGACAGTCGAAGCTTGATGCTTTGGCTTCTTGTGGAAATGTTTTTGTTGTTGTTTTTTCGGTGGAGAAAAAAATATAAGAACTAATTTATGTCAGAAACTTACGTTACTCGATATTACCTACTAATTAAAAGTCACTCGTTTACATAACTGTTGTGAGCAACACACATCAAACAGTACTGCAGAAATTCTGTCATTTACTAACTTGGAACAACCTGAAGGTGAGTAAATTATGACAGAATTTTCATTTTTGGTTAAAAAAAAACTTTTTGATGACAGTAGTCGCTCATATTAAGCCAAGTCAGTTTTAATCTAGTAACTAATAAATGAAGTTAATATAGCATTTTGGCTGACGTTATGGTTAGTTGGTTCCCATATAATTCTTGCGAAGGTAGTGCGTAAAAGCATGTGGAAAAGTTGCGCGCACATACAAACAGGCACGCGCTCTGCAGCGATCCAATCTGTCTGTCTGCCAGCATGAAGGTGTAGCAGCCGAGATGGGGTTCGGTTTCGACCACTACGTCGCACGTCGCATTCCGGGTACAGTCTGACTGGCACGGGTTATATTTGGAGCGGCTGTTTGGGATCTCAGACTGTCACTGACGCACACGGAGACGACGTAGGGAGCAGCTGTGCTTTCTAAAAACGAACCCAGACCTCGCTCTACCATTACTCTTTGTTAAACGACCCTATCTGATCCCAACACTACATATCAACAGAACAATTCGCCATAAAAATAAGGTTTTATGGTGTGTTTTTGTGAACTTGTTTGAACTCAAGAAAACTACTGTCAGAATCAGAATGAATCAGACACAAGTGCCCTCACAGTGTGATATAATTGTGGTTATGATTACTAAAGTAGGGTTACACATGACTCTTCACAACACGCCACAGTATAAAAGCGCGCGCCTCTTACGGTAACTAAATGCTTCTAATTAAGAGCAAAAACATGAGAGACAACCAACTTTGCTTACCTGTATGTAACGCGACAGGAACAAACAACTGAAATCGTCAGAAACTAGCGCTTGTGCCGCCGGTGAGCTTGTCAAACATCTTCTGTTTCTGACAGCAGAGCGCGTGCAGACTCACGCCACCCGCTTTCAACAGACTCAATTAAATACGCGCGCGCACTCGTGCGCTCAGCCTCTTCCTGGCACTCACGCTGCGCGCTCACAAGCAGCAAGCCGGTAAACAAGAATGCTAGCATTAACACCAACATTAGTTAGAGGTGAGGGAATTAAATGTTAAACAACACTTTAAAAATAACACGTTTGACACATTGAGACGATGGCAAACTGTCATAATGTATGGGTCTCCAGTCCACACAGTGTTCGCAGCTTTTTAATTTTCGTAGTTTAAGAAACATTTTTATTCATTTTTATGAATCATTTTTTTCTATGGTAAATGTTTAAGGATATTATGTAGAAAATATATCCATGTGTCAGTGGGCCTATCTAAGATACTAAGCTGTTTAATTGTCTCATCTACAGATAATGTGAATTTGTGCAAAAGCACACAAAGACAACCCACCAAATACTGCAACCAGCACCTGTTAGATGAAAAGATTATGCGACACTCAGAATGACACACACACGCACACACACACATGAGTGCATATACCGCAACTAGACTTCACAGCTGCAGAGTGACTCTCTTTCTGCCATATGGCTTTAACGTTTCGGAGAATCGGAGATATGTTCTTCTGTAAAGAAGGATTTTAGAAAGAGTGTGAAACTGATAACACCTGACGCTGTCTCCTTAATTAAATGAATACACATTTATGTGTGCAGCTCTGGCAAAAACAGAAGAACATTATGTTTCTTGAGGTGTGTTATGAGTGCTGTACCTGTAATCTCAGCCCAGAGGCTCAGTCTCTTGCTCTCTAACACACACACAGGATAATTAGTCTTTATATGCGTATGAGAAAGCATAAGCAATGCACTATAGCATATTATTTCTTGTTTCCCCTCAGTGACAGTTGGATGTATTTTGGCTGTGTTTATTTTGTGTGGGATGGAGGGCAGAGCAGCTGCTTTTGTGTAGTAGTTGACAGGACTGAGTGAGAGACAGTGGGCAGGAGTGAAGAGCCTGAAAGTCTCTACAGAAACATCTATATTTTGTATTTGTCTTGTAGAAGAGCCGATTTTGTATTAGCAATTATCAGCATCCAGTATTCAGTCAATTCATCAATCATTTTTTGATGTGAGTCATACCTGTATGTTTGTACCTTACATTTGAATTTTAAAGTCCCCCTGTGGTGAAAATCAAGTTTTTAATGTTGTTTATATGCTTTAAGATGAACCATGTGCAAATTCTTAAGTCAGCACCATTGCTGAATATTTTCTGTTTAAAACTGCAGTGATCAAAAAAACACGGTTTGAAATTGCAGGTGTTTCTTATGTCACAAACTACCTTGTAACCAATCACGTCAACGTGCGGGTGGGCTTTAACATATCATTAACTATGACCACTCTGAAGCAGAGGAGTCGTGTGATATTAGCAACACATTATGTTTGATAATGTCAAGCAAAAGGCTAATCATATCAATTACCGTTATGCGTCTGACTTTGTAAAGAGCGATACCTCAGTAAGTTGACCGAGTGGATCTCTGAGCTTGTGGAGTGAGTGGAGGCGGGGCTAATCAGCATATTCATAGATCCCTGCATACTAAATGAAGCAAGGGTGTAGAGTTACATTCAAGCTATTTTAAGGCATGAAGAATTTTTTTTCTCGATTAAGAAGCAGGAATGCTAAAACAATGTTATAATTTATGTAATTATATCCACCAATCTGTCTGAATAATTCTGCAAACCTTTTCCAGAAAAAAATATTCAGGCACTGTGAAACAAATTTCTTTTTTCTTTTTTTTGTACATAAAGCAAAGATTGTTGATGTATGTTTTAAAAGAAAATACTACTTCAGTATTTCCACTTTAATTCAATGTGTTACTTGCCATTTGTAATTATTTGAGAAATTTACTAGCAATTTCTGAGTGAAAAGAAAACAATTTCAAAACATTGTTCTTCAGTACAGTGCATTAACAATGCAATGTCAGTAACTGAGAAAATATTAATAACTTAGAAATACACATGAAGAATCAAAATAGACTACAGTAGTGGACAATATTAATAACTGATTATGTTATAAGTGTATGCTTTTTACTGAGCTTTTCACATTTTGTTACATTGTAAAATAAAGCCTGTAGCTGTTTTTTGCCAAGTAATTTTGTCAGCTAAATACATTAACCAAGTTTAGTGTTTTGTTCCTTCCTCATATTTAAAGGGGATATATCATGAAAATCTGACTTTTTCCATGTTTAAGTGCTATAATCAGGTCCCCTGTGCATCTACCATCCCAGAAAACGTGAAAAAGGACATCCCAGTAACTTTGTTTTGGCAAGCCTTTCTTTAGAAACATGAAAAAATGAGCCGCTCAGATTTCACTCCCCTAGTGACATATGAAGGGGATCTTATTATAATATTACCGCCCCTTAATCTGCATGTTTCCGCCCACTGTGCCGCCATTTTCACAAGCGAGGCACTTCTTCTTGAGTTGGTTTGAACAATGTAAGGCTGAACACCGTTACTGACAATCCTCATTTTGGCTGCGTGAGATTCTCCAGCTTTGTTGTTGTTGAGCAACCAAAGCGCGAGCTGTTAAAGCTCCGCCCTCTTCTGGAAGGGGAGCAGCAGCTCATTTGCATTTAAAGGGACACACACCCAAATAGGGGCAAATTTGACAAGCTATAATAAATGATCTGTGGGGTATTTTGAGCTGAAACTTCACAGACACATTCTGGGGAAACCAGAGACTTATATTACATCTTGTCAAAGGGGCATTGTTTTGATGGTTTAATCGAACTTGTAGGATCATTAATAAAAAACTTATAGCCACTGCTGTATATACACCTAAAATTACAGGAGAGATTCAGGTGTGGTTTTATAAAGTTCATTGAGTTTCTTGTGCACAACAGTCTGCTTTCTAGTATGAGCTATTATATTATATAAACAAAGATGTTTAAATAACGCAGCCATACTCACTGCACAAGAATCTTTGACTCAGGCTCTTGAGGATGAGATGTCCTGACGTGCACCTGCTGGGAAGGGCTGCCATACACTTGTTCATAATGTCCCAGTATGTCTGAGGTCAATCAATGCCGAGGGACATCAAAGCATTCCTCCTTACTTAACTTGAAAGACATACAGACATACATGCAGACAGACCCACCTCTTCACTCTCAGCTTTCTCCAAAGACACTTTCTCTTGCGTCATCAGCGATGGATTCATCTCTACAGGTTAAAGTTCAGAAGATCTGGCAGCACGTCAACAATGCAGCTACTGACGACTCTTCTAAATACACTGATATTTATATACTTATATACACACACCTGTCTCACTCAATAAATCTCTCATCATCGTCATATAACATCTCTCTTACGGTAAACACTCACAGGGAGAATTTCACACCTGCTTTTTGTCTGTGTTTGATTGGTTGAGGTCAAAAGAGTTTGGGAAATAGAGCGTTAACAGGAAATGAGCTTTCAGCAGGTTGATCATGAATACAATGAATAGCCATGATCCATCTAAAGTTATTTTTGTCCCCTTCAAATATATGTAAACACAATAGCAGAAATGTTAACAATGTGACTAACAAAATGCTGCATGCTGAATGAGTTGTGGCTATAGTTCTCATGTGTAGGATGAGTAAAAAATTAATAGTAAAATATAGATTTTTTTTTTTTTGCTGATTAATCACATCCTTAATTGAACGATATCTATCTCACCCGAGTTTACAGTCTGAATTTAATTTAATATATAATTAATATTTGTTTTTTAATGACCCAACAAGTTTGATTAAACCATCAAAATATGAGGAAAATATTTTATATTTTTGAAATCTTTTTAAAATAAAGGAAGAACAAAACACTAAACTTGGTTAAGGTATTTATCTGACAAAAGTATTTGGCAAAAAAAAAAAAAAAAAAAAATATAGAAAAACAAAATTGACTACAACATAATCAGTTATTAATATTTCATTGGTTCTCTCATTTTTGCATGTGGTCATAATTTCTTTGTATGACAGCCTGGACAAAAATTATGTCTGCGCAATTTGGCATGTTTCATTGTGTTATCACAAATAAAACTATGGATTCCAAGCGCAACTAGCAATATGACTACAAAATATTTAACACATTTTAATAATATTTTAATAAAGTTCAGTCAGTTTTCCTAGACCGGACATCACTTTTAGTCACTATATTAATTTATATCACCAAGTTAGAAGGTTGATTGTATAATTTACAGCATTAGCTGAGAGGGAAAATGGACATTATAAGTGAAACATTCACAAATTAAATAAGATCAAATCGAAATGAGAGTTTTTGATTTGGAATTGAAACAAATAAGGAAATCTCTATCAATCCCCAGCCCTATTATCAAACTAGATTGTAATGCAGGAGTATTTCCGGATGTGAAGGGCATCTGAATGCTTGTCAGTAGGAGGCAACAGCTGAGGAGGAATGATGCCAGTGTGTTTAATTACATTATCTCATGTGTGTATGAGGATTTTAGACCATTTTATATGTCATTTACAGCTCATAAAGCTTTTGACCGTAGTTGTGAAGCATACACCACACAATATGCTTTTGCAGTTATCATGAAGTTAATTATTGCCCTAAATGAAGAAGTGAAGTGTAAAAGATGACATAAGACTGTAAAACAACTAGATGAGTGAAGTTTGATGACAAACTTCACTTTGATGAAGTTGGCTTGAGAAAGCAAGACCAGAAAGTTTGAATGTTTTGAAGACAAAAAGTCTATCAGAAAAACAGATGATTTAACACGTTTTATGTGTTATATGTTGCTAACATGATTTAGCATTTTGCTTACATGAATTAGTATGTTGTTAACATGATCTAACATGTTGCTTAATTAGCATATTGCTAACATGTTTTTCCATGTAGCTAACATGTTGCTTAGATGTTTGTTGTTGCCATAAATTAACGTTGTTAATATTAGTTAACATTTTGTTGATATGAATTAACATTGCTAACATGTTTTAACACATTGCTAACATGATTTAACATTTTGCTATCTTGTTAATATGAATGTTGCTAAGATGTTTTAACATGTTAGAACGAATTAGCATGTTTGCTAACATGAGTTAACATTTTACTCAAAACATGTCAACAATGCTAATTCATGTGAGTAAAATGTTAACTCATGTTAACAAATATACTAATTCATATTAACAACATGATAGCAAAATGTTAAATCATGTTAGCAATGTGTTAAAACATGTTAGCAATGTTAATTCACGTCAACAAAATGTTTTTGTCATCTTAACATGCTAACAACATGTTAATTCATGTCAACAAAAGTTTGAAAGACAGCAAAAGTCAGGATTTAACACGTTACAATGTTAACATGAATTAGCATGTTGTTAAAATGATTTACATGTTATTAACATGTTTTAGCACGTTATTAGCATGAATTAATGTTGTTAACATGATTTAACATGTTGCTAACATGTCGTAAGCTAGTTGCTAGGCTTTGCTAGTGATAGATAAATAGTGGATGAAGCTTAAATACTCTTTTATTAGTTACTGTATAAAAGTTTTGTCCCCCTCAATGAAAGCATATGGGACTTTTTGTGGTTTTGATTGTCCGTTTATCGGAAATCGTAAGTCAGATCAGTTTGACAAGATTTAGCAACCCGAGACACAACAGTATGAAGGTCTGACCCAAGTTTGGTGTTTGTAGCTTTTAAATCTCTGGAGGAAATACTGTTTACATTTTGGCTCAGAAGAATAATAATCTTAAATAGTAGATCAGTAATTTGGCTCTCTCAAGTCAACTTAACAATGCACAGCTCAAGTGTATGTGCACAGTTTGTGCTATGGGCAAAAGAAAACATCCTTACATAATCAAAACACTCTGATACCTCGATAAACATTCATCTATCCACAAACCAAAAAAAAAAAAAAAAAATCCTCTTCCCTCTGTATCCATGGAGACAGTCGGTTCAGGCTCTTTCAAGACAAAAATAGCATGGGAATAATTATCAAACAAACACACTTGAATTTATGTGTGGTGACACTCAGACTTGCAGCCTGTTAATCTGAACTCAATCTGCTCAGCTGTTGGATTTGGCACTGGATGATCACAAAATGCAGAGAAGAGTAATCGACAGTGACCAAAAATGCTGAAAGTACACCCACCGGTTTAGAGAAGAAATAAAAACACAGCCTTTAATATCAGACCTGTTTTAATAACATGAAAACAATAGAAACACAAAAATGAATTATTTTAGTGACAAATCCATTCTCTAGTCTGTATAACTGTTCCATTCCCCAAGCGATGATTGTAGACTGAACAGAAGGAGGTACAACAAGGGTTACAGTAAGACCGCGGTCTTTCTCCCAGCAATTAAATGATCATCATCATCAAGGTAAGAAATCAACAGCTCTTGCATTAGATTATATGTCAGTATTCATTACAAAAATAAGATATAAGCAGTGGCAGGCAGCCAGCAGCTTCACTTTGGGCTAGAGGGTGAGACAGACAGAGAGAGACACAGATCAGATCTTCCCTCGACCAGTACACCTGCTTTATGAACCCTGGCCTTAAAAGTCCTCCCACAAAGAGGGGGCAGGGCCTGTGTTCTAAACCCTACCCAGATCAAACCAGATGTTAAGTACGGAGCGAGTGTGAGTGCAGGGAGTGTTAATAGTTAAGTGCAGTAAGAGTGCTAGTTTACAGGAATGAGTGTGGCTGTAGTAGCGGGAGCTGTTGCCGGGTGTAACGGCGCTCTACTGTTGGGGGTAATAGGGCTGTTGCTGTTGTGGTTGTTGAGGGTAGGGGTAGGCCTGCTGTGTAGGAGGGGCTCCAGGGTATCCAGCCTGCCCCTGGGCTTGATAGGGCATGTAGGGCATATTAAACTGCCCATATGCATAGGGGTTATAGGCCACTGGCATCTGGTAGTATCTAAAAGAGAGGCAAAATAACAACATTATGTTTCAAGGTTCTCTAATATGTGCACATATGAGCACCTAATGAGCTTTCTTGTATAATTTCTTATATAAATCAGGTGGTTAATAGATAAACAAACCCCTCTGGCAAAAACCACCAGAATATATAGGAATAAAACTGTAAAGTTTGGTGTATGCTAAGTGCTGATGAAATGGAGACTGGCACAGTGCAGGAAGGGAGAAAAAAACAAACAAACAAACAAAAAACTAATTTTAAGAAAACGGGCGTTTAAAGATATGGACTTCAACTGAAATGCACAAATGCCGATTTCAGAACATAAAAGTCTGAGAAAGAAAAATTTCAGGGCTCTTTTTTGAGAGCAAGTGACCCTTCTGTTTTTAAGTGAAACATAGCAATGGTCACTACTGTAGTAGGGAAGTATGCTTATTTGGATGCAGCCTTAAGCTTGTTTATAATTGCAGCGTCCGCACGAGCGCAAAGGTGCACGCGGCAAAAATGACGTCAACGCGGTGTGGGCAGTAGTGTGCGAGACCCCATTTTGCCTGGTTTTAACATGTTGCCAGCATGATTTAACATGTTGCTAACATGTTTTAACATGACGTTAGCATGATTTAACATGACGTTAACATGATTTAGCATGTTGCTAACATGTTTTAACATGACATTAGCATGATTTAACATGACGTTAACATGATTTAGCATGTTGCTAACAAGATTTAACATTTTGCCAACATGTTTTAACATTGTTTAGCATGCTGCTAACATGAATTAGCATGCTGCTAACATCATTTCATATGCACAGCAGTTTTTGTAACTTTGCATGCGGCTCTGCTTACGAAGATGCGTTACTTTGGGCCGATTCTGGCAGAGCAAGTACGTCTGTAATGCTGATTTCAGAACATGAAAGTTTAAGAAAGAGAACAAAATATTTCGGGGCTCTTTTTTGAAAGCAAGTGACCCTTCTGTTTTCAAGTGAAACATAGTGAAGTATGCTTATTTGGATGCAGCCTAAAGCTTGGTTTATACTCGCCGCGCGAAGGTGCACACGCAAAAATGACAATGTGATGTGGACAGTCGTGCGTGTTGAGTGTGCGAAACCCCATTTTGCATGGTGGCTAATATGTTTTAACACATTGCTAGCATGATTTAACATGTTGCTAACATGTTGTTAACATATTGTTAACATGAATTAACATGTTGCTAACAATATGTAACATTTTCCAGCATGTTTTAACATGATTTAACATGTTGCTAACCAGATATAACATTTTCCCAACATGTTGTTAACATGAATTAGCATGTTGCTAGCATAATTTCGCTTGGCAGTGTGCACGGCATTTATTGTAACTTTGCGCGTGGCTCCGCTTCTGAAGACGCATGACTTCGAGACGATTCTGGCCGAACAGGTACATCTGTACCAGCAGCTCACAGGCACTCAGTTTGCGTATGTCCAAATTAATTGCTTACATTTACATAATAAGCCTACAATAGCAGCAATAAGCCTTATGAAATTTAATACAAATGTTTAATGAAATTAGAAAACATTTAAGAGATTTTTTTTGTTTAATTTAGTTTTATACTTATATTCTCATATCCATATATTTTGTTCTAACGTCATAAGTAATAATCTCTAGGTTTACTGGATTTTACATGATTTTTTGGTTCTTTTGTAGCGTGGGTTTGGTGAAGTGTATAAAAAAAAATGACATTGTCACGTATGTACCTTACTTCTCACCGCTGCTTCCTGATGGTTTAGAGAACAATTACTCATAGTTGTCCCCTGTCGTTTCAAATAACAGTACAACGGTGAGCGCGTCAAGTATGTGAATGTCTTTATTTACCCTGGGTAGCCTTGATAACTGGGGTAGGGTGGTCCTTGAGCCTGTGAGGGTCCAGTGGGTGCAACAGGTGGAGGATTAGTGCCACTGGGAGCCATCGGATTACTGATTGGAGCTGCAGTACTGGCTGCCTGAGGAGTGATGCTAGGGGGCGGCGGTCTTGCTGGGGGCTGGGGCTTAGCCTGAGGCTGCTGCTGGGTCTGGAACAGAAATGCAAATAAGGCTAATTTTCCTACTGTACGCATATCCTAGCATACATGTAAAAACCCAAGGTATACAGTACAGTATCAAACCTGAATTTATTTGATCAGAAATACAGAAAAAACTAATATTGTGAAATTTAAAATAATGGTTTTCTATTTTAATATACTTTAAAATATAATTTATTTTGTGATCAAAGCTGAATTTTCAGCATCATTACTAAAGCAGTCTTTACGATCACTTTTTTATCAATTTAACACATCCTTGCTGAATAAAAGTATTAATTTCTAAATGACTGACCCCAAACTTTTGAACGGTAGTGTATATTGTTACAAAATGCTGTTCTTTTTTTAACTTTTGATGCTGAAAAAAAGTATCACAGGTTATAAAAAATATTAAAGTAGCACAACTGTTTCTAACATTGATAATAAATCAGCATATTAGAATGATTTCTGAAGGATCATGTGACACAAGACTGGAGTAATGATGCTGAAAATTCAGCTTTGACATCACAGAAATAAATTGTATTTTAAAGTATGTTAAAATGGAAAACCATTATTTTAAATTGTAATAATATTTCACAATATTACATTTTTTTCTGTATTTTTGATCAAATAAATGAAGCCTTAAAGAGACTTCTTTCAAAAACATCCAAACATGTGACCAGTACTGTACTTTAGGCTTTAAAACTCATGAGTCTGGGAACTCACAAACACGGTCCTGGGTGCAGGGGTCGGGCCTCCTGGGACAGGTGCAGGGGTGTTAGACTGGTATGATGGGACGTTGAATGAAGGAGCGCTTGGCTCACGAGCAATGCTCTGCTGCAGATCCCTGTCAATCAAACACAGTCATAGAGCATAAGCCAATCACAGTCCTTCAGTAAGGAAAAAGGCCTTGATGATTTGTTAGTGTGACATACTTGAGCAGTTCATCCCTCTCAGTTTTGCGAGCGAAGACGATGTCGCTACACTTATTTTGAAACTTCAGCAGGATTTCTGTCAGATCGTTGTAGAACTGAAAGAAGAGAGAGACAGCTGAGTGACATCATACAGATTGTGCATGTGTACGAAACTAATATTAGTGCATGTGATAGTTACTTTAGTGCCCTCTTTGATATTGGAGCTGATCTCTATGTAGCTATCATGGGCCGCGGCGAGCTTCTTCAACACCTCCTCTCTGCTATTAGCCTCAGAGTTGGACTGCTTCAATGCTGAAAACTCCTGGTGAGACACCTGACACGAGAAGGAAAGCAATTTTAAAATGAAAGAGAATTCACCACAGCAACTGCTACATTACATTTCAATTTAAAGTGCCCCTATTATGCTTTGTTTTGGAGGTCTTGCTGAAATATTGGCGGAAATATTGCTCATGCGTGAGTGTATGTGTGCACCTGTATCTGTGACAGCAGTTCCTCCTGTCTGCGTAAATTCTGCTGAACACGTTGTGTGTGAGAGCCGTAGCGTGTGTCCAGCTCACTGGTGGTCAGGGCCTCCTCGTTAATAGCGCCATCTTGAGCTAGTGCGGTAAGGAACTTTGCGGTCAAGTCAAAGGTAACCGCCTTCACCTCTCCCTCCAGAACTTCCCGTTCCCTCTTCACCTCATCCAGCTGTGCCAGCTGAGCTCTCAGTACGTTTACCACCTGCACAGAAGGATAGTATTGAGGGTTTGGTCTGGGTTAAGGCCCGTTCACACCAGAAACGCTAACCATAAAGAAAACTATATTAGCGTCGGACGATATCGTTCTGTTTATTCTAAGCGCACGCTGCAGTTTTGTCATCTGCCACTTCAAATGCTCCATCTCTTTAAAGCAGGATAGATTCTGATTGGCTCTCAATGTTTTTAATTGCTCATCAGCTGGAAAAACTTTGATCTGAAAGTGATTCCAAGTGCTCAGAAGCTTCATGAAGCAGTGTTTTGAAAACAGCCCATCACTAGATATTGTTAAAAAGTAGTTATTTTGTTTTTTTGGCGCACAAAAAGTATACTTGTCGCTTTATAATATTAAGATAGAACCACGGACCTCACATGAACTGTTTCAAATATGTTTTTAGTACCTTTATGGATCTTGAGTTTCAATGGCTTTGCTCTCAATAGAGGCCTCACTGGGCCATCGGATTTCATCAACAATATCTTAATTTGTTTTCCGAAGATGAACGAAGGTCTTACGGGTGTAGAACGACATGAGGGTGAGTAATTAATGACATTATTTTCATTTTTGGGTGAACTAACCCTTTAACAAATTTATTAGACCACCACCCAATAATTATCAAAATCATTTTTTATGTTTCTGTAATGGTTAATCCACACCAGTATGTGTAAGCTCTTTAGTCACAGTAGTGTTTCTAATGCTAAAATAAAATTATTGTTGAGATTTATTGGATTCAAAGACAGATTGCACAAATGTTTCATCTAAAGAAAGTATTTTTGAACAACTAGAAATTATTTGGAAGTCAATAACAACAGAGACTGTGGAAAAGTACATAAAAACAATGCCAGCAAGAATGCAAGCTGTTATCAAGGCCAAAGGTGGCCATACAAAATAAATAAATAAATAAAATTTCCATTTCACCATTTCTCAATTAACAACATTTTTATTTATTTTTTTTTAAACAGTTTTAAATGATGAGAAGAGAACTGAGCTCACCTCACTGCCCTGCAGAGTCTTGGCAGGGTTGGCAGACGGTATGGCAGCACTGAGCTCATTCTCTGGCTTGCAGAGCAAAGCAATCATCTCACAATGTGCAGTGTAACGCTCTTTCACCACCTGATCAGCCTGCACTGCCTTGTCCAGTATATTGCGAAAATTATTTCCCTCTACATGAGATAAAGAGAGAGATAGAGAGAGTAAATCCTCATGAGCAAGTGATCGTCAAGTTGGGTTCCTATAGCTCTACTGGTAGACCATGACACTAGCAACACCAAGGTCATGAGCAGGAAACGCACAAACTGATAATGTGTTTACCTAGAAAGCACTAAGACTCATTTGGTAAAAGCATCTGCTAAATGCATAAAAGGGGGTGTTACCTGCTCTGAGTGATTTATACAGATCTCCAGAGGGAGTTCTGTTCCAGCGCTGATTGAATTTGGTTCTGAGTTCATTGTCTGTCGTTTCCTCATCATCTAATATCTTCAAGGACTGTAACACCAACACACAATATTTTTGTTCATGATACAAATTGGCATGAAGTGCAAGTACATACAGTTAGATGGTGTCATACACATTCAGTGGGTTCAAGAGTTTTTTCCCCATTTAAACCTGGAAATAAACCATTTTAGGATTTTGAAAAATCAGGATGACAAAAAGAAAAATATTTATGGTTCTGTGATATTTGTCACTATACAAATGTACACAAATTTGTGACACTGATCATGTGAACTCCTTTGTACAGATGGTCAGTGGTTTTTGCTTTCATCAAAGCACAAGATTCTCTTTGGTACTTTTCACTCAAATTGTTATACTGATAATGTTAATAGGTATTAAATAACGTACAAGAGAAAAAAATAAAATAAAATAAAAAAAATACAGAAACAGAAGCATTTTCACTAGTGGTCTTAGATCATTCCATATATAAAAGGGCATGAAACAAATGGTGAACGTGTGCATCACCTCATCCAGGATCTCACGGTTCCTCTGCAGTAGTTCAGGGAGATCTCTAATCAGCTGTTCGATGCTCTGCAGGCCACCCTGCTGAACAACAGCACGGCTCTTCTCCAGGATGGACTGAGGGACGGCGTCTCCCGACAGATCTTCTAGTGCGGCCGGCAGGTTCAAAGACGCCAACACCCTAAACGATCAGTAACAACCAATCAATCACCTCTAAAACTGTTATTTATCTACCCAAAACACTGTCTAAATGTATTTAAAATTAGACAGCATATTCAGGTTTAATGAAAGGAGTTATGTGCATTATTTTATTAGTGAGTAGTGCTTTAAAACAATTAAATACAGAGCATTAAGAGTCAGGGATGCAAACTCATCTGGGTTGAAAAGGTTACAAAGATGCGGGAAGAAGACCTTTAAAATATCAGCTTTAACATGTGGATTTACAGTCGATTTTTTTTAGTATGAGGATATAGAGAACCCAACCTTGACTTTATAGTTTTTTTTTGTCTCAGGCCTCATTTACACCGTTGTATTTATGGAATATCGGTAGATATATGTTAATTTATAATGTAATTGTTATCGGCCTGATAAGACAATTTGGCAGATATATTAAAGCCGATAAATAATGGATTATTTCCTTCAGCTGAGACACTTCAGATGTGCACTGTCTTCCATTATGGTTTTGAATTGCTTGACATATGATTGAAATACAATTAAGTGCAACATACAGCGCAGGTCTGTCATTAAGGCTACATAATATTATAATGAGAACATTATAATTGTGTGCTTGGGACATGGCTTTTAATGGTGAAAGTTTTGTATTGTAATCAGGCTCTCAAAAGTAATAAAAATTCTGATTTAGATTTATCGGCCAATATATTGGTTATCTGCTTTCAAATATAAAGAATTAATCACTTAATATGTTCATATCGGTGCATCCCTACTGAATAGTTCTCAATGTACATGTTAATGGAGTTTAAATGCACTCATGTCAGAGCAAATATATGCACAAACACTGACCCATTGCAGAGATTTGTTGCTTCTCTCATGCTGCCAATCAGTCTGTTGACTGTGTCAACCTTCCTGGAATTGGCTGCACTCACTGACTGCTGCACTGCCATCGGCACCATCTTCTCAAACAGATCTTAACAACATTTTTTTGATTATTTGCATTATTTCATTGGATTTTTCAACAAAAGAAAGGGGGAAATAACCACCCCAAAAAATTAAAGAATTGAATCAACTGAATGTCATGTCTGACCTGTGAACTTCTGGCTGAGTGGTGTCTGCACTGCAGTTGCTTTGACCAGGGATGCTTTGCCAATGTGCTCCAAGTCTTTGACCTCCGGCACGCGGTCATGGTAAATGAAGTCGTTGTCCTTCTTTGCAGCCGCGAGCGCACGACTGATCTTATCTGACAGATCCTTTACGTTAACATACTCGTCGTATCGGGAAGCCGCCGTCTTCACCAGCTCTGTGGCGTGCTGCAAAACACACATGAGAAACCTTAACGTCAACATCCAATTAATAAAGCTCAAAACTGAATTAGTAAATCAAGCAACTGGGCAGCCAAAAATAAACAGTCTGTCACACACAGACATACACACCTGCAGCCGAGCAATCTCCTCTCCAAATTTTTTCTTCTGATTGGCCAAGGCTGACTGGTGCATCTCCGCGGTGGCCTGCATCATACAGTGCTTGGCGGCGAGGACAGGAAGCACTTCCTGGAAATAAAAATACTGACCAGGGAAAGGCAACCACAGCAATCACAAACGCCACGGCAACCACGAACCAACACCACGGGCAACCACAAACGAGCACAGACACACAGCACAGGGCGCAGGAAGAGAAAACAGAACAGCAAATCAGCACGCATCTTTCAGCGAACCCCAACCAAATCCTCACACAACGTTCATGCAGCGTTCACTCACAGATCAGTAGGAGAAGAAACAAAGGCTGGAGGCTTTGGGAGTGTGTGTGTGTGTGTGTATGTGGGGGTGACTAGCAGTCATAACTCAAATCTATAGACGCACGCATACAGGCAGTTAAGGGTGCTCTGATTGATCGGGCGCCGATCGGTATCAGCTGATAATCCTTTTATATAATTTGATCAGTGGTCTCTACAAAGGCTGATCAGAACAGACGATCAGATGACGCAAAACTGCTTTACTGGTCTAGTCTGTTGCTAAACTGCAGGCCGTGCTCGATAATAAATAATTTAAAAAAAAAAAAGAGTTATTAAAACTGCATTAAGCTACGAAAGAAGTACTTTCTTAACTTTCAGTTCATGCCTTAACTGTTAGATATACACAGAAATAAGTCAAAATGCCAGATTTGGCGAGTATTCGCTTAAACATTGTCGTTTATGTCTTAAGTGAACAGTTGGGAAATAACAGTTGGATCCGTGCATTCTGTCTTAAAGTGACAGCAGCCTAATATATACTTGCTGCCGTCTGTCATTAACATTAATCAAACAACAAAAGACAAAGAGAAAATTACTCACTGCTCTTTAGTAGATTTAGTAGGATTAAACTACTTTATACTACTATATTTTATTTATACAGTAAAGACTATGCAGTGTTGTTTTACATTTGATTAGCCTACTACCTATTAAAGGCACAAAATGTAAGATTTTTGGATTAAAATATCTAAAAAAAAACACTAGAACAGTGTTATATATTTTGTTGACTTGTGTACTTACATTATCCCAAATGATTCCAAGAATGTTTAGATCCAGAGAAATAAGCAATTTTAACCAGGACACAGAGCGTGTGCGTGCGTCGCCTATCAATGATATCATACTCGTGTTACCCTCGATTTCGGGTTTTATTTTGTAGAAACCAATGAAGACTCTTTAATATATTATGTGTTTTATTAGACAGATGAGCAACTGCTTGGATACATTCATCGACAGAAAACTAATTGTTATATAGCATATATATATATATATATATATATATATATATATATATATATATATATATATATATATATATATATATATATATATGTTATATAGTCTTATTGTTTAAATCTTGTTTTCTTGATTTACCGCGAGCACCATGTTTTACCATGCTTAATATCGATCTAGCTTACTGCAGTGTGCAACAAGTGTCTCATAGTAGTCACCGAGCGAACGCACAGAATAACACTATAACAACTTTCAACACACAAACGTATTTAATATGATAAACAGCGCTGCGTTACCCCACATACACATGACTGGAAGAAGTGGAAACTGTCGTCTGTGGCATAATAAAAGCTTCACTGCTCTCGAGCCGTGTGTCGCGCTTGTCTCTCATTAGCAATCGCATCCAACAACATACATTAGCTCATTTATTAATATGATTTCTGCCCAAATCTTGTTGGATTCTTTTCCACTGGCTGTAGACATGAAGACAACACCTCCCATGATTCAGCGAAATCAAGGCATCATCAAGCTACGCCTTTGTTTTGAAGTAGCGACCTCTAGTAGTGAAAATTACTAATTGTCAATTCATTATACTTTCTCATCTTTTAATTTTAATACTTAACATACCTTATTGTTGTTAAGAATAGTTAAATAACCCTGTGGGTCTATTTGAAGTCTTCTATTTCTCATGTAGTATTATTTATTTCAGTGATCGGTATCAGACGATACTGCTTTTAGTGATTCTGATCGGAGCAGCACCTTTTCAGACAGTGATTGCTGCATGCAGTTTGTGTGGATTTTTGACTAACTGTCTCTAGTGACCCCTAGTGGACCACTTCAACTACTTATGTGTCTGTCATGTGTAATGGCAGCTGCACATACCTTGGGCAGATTCTCTTTGTATTGACATTGCTTAAAAGCGTCGCCGTAGTAATCTGCCGCCTGGTTGGCAAGTTTAGCAACGATGGCGTCCTTCATCTTATCTGTGAGACGAAACCACGGACAATTAATATTGTGTCAACTACAAGCAAAAAAATGCACAAACATAAACACAGACGCACCAGCAGTGGCCTTGAGAACGAAGACCTCCTGTGCCTGGCTGAGCATGATCTGACTGAGCGTGCCCACCGTCTCGGGGGAGATGTCCATGGTGGGCTCTCGATTCAGTGCAGACAGCACCGTATCCTTTATATGAGCAAATGCACCGCTTGCCAGCTGGAAAGAGACCCAAAATACTCAAAACATTTTTCTCTCCCTCTCGATTGTCAGTGTTGATTTAAGGTCAAACTCAAACCTGGTAGAACTTGGCGGCAGTCTTCAGTCCCTCGTCATTGTCGAGATTCTGCTCAGAAGCGATCTGACTGGCCAGCGCACCCACATTAAACAACACGCACGTCTTTTCATAGCCCACACTTGCCAACGCTGAAACACACAAACAGGATAAACCACACAATGGTTAAGCTGTTATGTTCTTTTATGCTAACCTAGTTTTCATTGCTTTTTATTAAAGAGGACCTATTATGCTTTTTTACATGTTCAGCTTTCTTTAGTGTGTAATGTTGCTGTTTGAGCATGAAAAAGGTCTGCAAAGTTAAAGTCCCTCCAGTGGGAGTTATTCTCTATATCAGTGTCACTGTTTCTGAACTCCCTGAGACACCTCCATTTTAGTCTCTTAATTTAAATAATTCCTGCACAATGAATATGCAAATAAAGAGGCAGGGCCTGGTTGAGTTAGTAGTGTGTTGAAACTTGCGGTTATGCTAAGCGGCGTGAGTTTTCCCGAACATGCTCTAAGCTGTTGACCAATCACAACACACTGGTCCAGCCGACCAATCAGAGCACATTGTGATTTTCATAACGAGGGGCTTCATAGAGACAGGAACTAAACAGAGCCTTACTGACAGACTGGGAAGAGAGGTTCTGCAACAATGAAAAATATCTGAAAATTAAGGTTTTTTTTTTTTTAACATTTAAGCATGAAAACCTATTCTAGTAGAACCCAAAAACAATCAAGATGTTGTAAAAGGGCATAATAGGTCCTCTTTAAGCTTTTTAAGTTAATTGACTTTTAGGTTGCATAAGCAAATATGTGTAATTCTGCTATATAAATAAACTTGCCTCACTTAAGCATTTCACTAATAACAGTATTAGTACTTTATCAATTGAATAACAAGTAACACTTTGATCATTAATTTAACACTAACACTTTGATCATTAATTTAACACTGATATACAAGGTATTTGTCATGATTTGTAAACATGTTACAGGCCAAACACATAAAACAATTACCAACAATGTAAATACAACTGGGACCCTCTATTAAAAGTTGTTAAAAGTACCGACTTCGGTACCACGTTGGTACTGAAACTTTGACGCTTTGAGGGCTGTTGAGCGGATTCGTAACCACCTCTGGTTGGCCATTGTGTTCAGGGCTCATCAGATATCTCTGTGATTGGCTACAATGATCAACGCTTCAAAAACGCTGTAAATAGTCATCAATGAAGCTTATCACTGAGCGCTTACACAGATGCACACGGGACTGTTTGAAAGCAGGCATCTATCATGGATCAGTCCGCTTCAGCTCCCGCTTTCAAATTCAAAAGCTCCCGTGTGTTGATCACTGTAGCCAATCACAGACATATCCGATGAGCGTGTGAACACAATGGCCAAGTAGGTGTTTACGAACCCGCTCAAATAAAGATTCATAAATAAAGTGTGCGATGGGTCATGTGAAGTATGAGTAAATAAAGTTAGTAGTGGAGATAACATTATTTATGTGCAAAT